>CM068834.1:92228116-92828116 GCA_028554795.2 Sinohyriopsis cumingii
TGAGAGACGGTATAGTAAGTTCTAAATTTCTTATTTAAATTACACTTGCAAATTAGCACTTATAAGTTTTTAATTTTAATTTAGCATTTTTGAGTTATTTTCCCGTACTTCGATTTGTTCATTTTCTTTCCTTTCCACTCATTATTGGCTCATTGTGATTCATTATTGGAATGTCACATCATGTCAGAACTATGTACTGTATTTATTTGTTACTGTGAAAAGATGTTTAATAATGAGAGAACTGCAAATGCCGAAAGTAAGATGTTTTGCTTACAGTATTTATTATTCCAATTCTGTGAAACACAGAGTGGAAAATTGACAGGAACATGAATTGCAAGCAACTCAATGGGAACTCTAGTTCCAGTTGTCATGAAATTAACCAAAATAAACCAAACTTGGCAGATTCAAAACTATAACAGACACCACATTATGAGTCATGTGATTTTATTTGCACTGAGGATATGTGAAGCATACAATATATAATTAAATCCTACATTAATCCTACAATTATTTTGAGTGAAATTCAAGTGAATCAAAATTTTCATTTATTTTGTCTGCATTCAAGTTTTTGCTGGAGACTTTATGACTAGAACACACTGGCATATATTTTTTAAAAGGTATGTGTTCCCTGGGTGTATGTATGTTTAAATGGAATTGCTGTAAATAAAAGTGGTAAAAAAATTGATATTGCTGCTTTTTCGTGGTTAAATAAAGAACATAACAGAGTTTTCATTAAAAGACCTTATGTAATTCTAAATGGAAATGGTTCCTATCTGACTGTTCTAAATGGAAATGGTCCCTATCTGACTGTTCTAAATGAAAATTGTCTCTATCTGACTGTTCTAAATGAAAATGGTCCCTATCTGACTGTTCTAAATGAAAATGGTCCCTATGTGACTGTTCTAGATGAAAATGGTCCAAATCTGACTGTTCTAAATGGAAATGGTCCCTATCCGACTGTTCTAAATGAAAATGATCCCTACCTGACTGTTCTATATGAAAATGGTCCCTATCTGACTGTTCTAAATGAAAATGATCCCTGTCTGACTGTTCTAGTTGAAAATGGTACCAATCTGACTGTTCTAAATGGAAATGGTCCCCATCTGACTGTTCTAGATGACAATGGTCCCTATTTGACTGTTCTAAATGAAAATGGTCCCTATCTAATTGTTCTAAATGAAAATGGTCCCTATCTGACTGTTCTAAATGAAAAGTGTCCCCATCTGACTGTTCTAGATGAATATGGTCCCTATCCGACTGTTCTAAATGGAAATAGTCCCTATCTGAGACTGTTCTTAATGAAAATGGTCCCTATCTGACTGTTCTAAATGAAAATGGTCCCTATCTGATTATTCTAAATGAAAATGGTCCATATCTGGCTGTTCTAAATGAAAATAGTCCCAATCTGACTATTCTAAATGGAAATGGTCCCTATCTGATGGTTCTAGATGAAAATGGTCCCTATCTGACTGTTCTAAATGAAAATGGTCCCAATCTGACTGTTCTAAATGAACATGGTCCCTATCTGACTGTTCTAAATAAAAATGGTCCCTATCTGACTGTTCTAAATAAAAATGGTCCCTATCTGACTGTTCTAGATGAAAATGGTCCCTATCTGACTGTTCTAAATGGAAATGGTCACTATCTGACTGTTCTAAATGAAAATGGTCCCAATCTGACTGTTCTAAATGGAAATGGTCCCTATGTGACTGTTCTAGATGAAAATGGTCCCTATGTGACTGTTCTAAATGGAAATGGTCCCTATCTGACTCTTCTAGATGAAAATGGTCCCTATCTGACTATTCTAAATGAAAATGGTCCATATCTGACTGTTCTAAATGAAAATTGTCCCTATCTGACTGTTCTAAATTGAAAATGGTCCCTATCTGGCTGTTCTAAATAACATGGTCCCTATCTGACTGTTCTAAATAATGTAATCCCTATCTAACTGTTCTAAATGAAAATAGTCCCTATATGACTGTTCTAAACAAAATAGTCCCTGTCTAACTGTTCTAAACAGAATAGTCCCTATCTGAGACTGTTCTAAACAAAAATAGTCCCTATCTACCTGTTCTAAATAGTTCCTGTCTAACTGTTCTAACTAAAATAGTCCTTATCTGACTGTTCTAAACAAAATAGTCCCAATCTGATTATTATAAATAAAATAGTCCCTATCTAACTGTTCTAAATCAAATAGTCCCTATCTGACTGTTCTAAATGAAATAGTCCCTATCTGACTGTTCTAAAGGAAATAATCCCTATCTGATTGCTGTAAATAAAATAGTCCCTCTCGTTTTTCCAGAATGCTGGTCATGGCTATCATCATATAAATCTTATTATCCACACCTCTCTTAAAGGAATGATAGCACTGACTTAGTGTTTTTCACTATTGACTTTGTGCTGTACTGTACATTGTTTAGTTGGTCTTGAATTAAAATGGTGGTCTTTGGACATCCCAAAAGTCCGTTATTGTGGACATCTATAATATCTTTTTATTGTTACTTCTCTTGAATGGATGGTGATATCATCATTAAGTATTCACTTTAAGATTTTGTATAATAATTTATTGGTCCTAACTAAAAATGGTTCTGTCAACATTTGCTGCCATGGCAGCATCTTGAAAATACTTGTCATTACTCCTCTTTAATAATTGGTTTTATAGACATAAGATTTTCACTTAAACACTTCTTACTACATGTGGCTGTTCCATTAATAACATGACGACAAAATTGCAGCCATGGCACCATCTTGAAAATCTTGCTAGGGTTACTATTGTAGAATGCATGGTTGATTGACATGGCATTTCTAATGAACTAATTTTTGTGTTATGTAATAATGAATACAGTGCTAATCTGATGTGACAAAATGGCCACTAATGAGACCATCTTTATGATTTTGTTATTTCTTCACCTTCTAATCAGAAACTCATATTGACATTTGATTTTCACGTAAACACTTGTTGGTCCTAAATGAGAATGGTTGCCAAGTCCTACCACAGTCCTACCACAGTAAACATCATGAAAATATTTGTATGGATTCTCCAAATGTGTAGATGATAATATCAACATGTGATTTTATGAAAACACATCTTGTTGCAATATGTAGTTGGTCCCATATAAAAATTACTGCCTTAATGTCCCTCTTAAAAATCTTGTTATGACTGCTTATGCAGATGGTCATAGTAAATTGAATTTTCACTGAAGATTAGAGCCATCTAATGAACATAATGCATTCTTTTGTGTTCTAATCTGTCATTCAAAATTATGATTTGTTTGTAAAACAGACAATGAAATAAACATCTACATTTTCTCTCGTTTTTTAAAACTATGTTACCGATTAACACATCAGAATCAGAAAAGGTTAATAAAATCACTAATGTATAATACACATCCCCCCCAAAAATCAACAAACAAACAAAACAAATTCAAAACAAATATTGATACATTGTTTTTAAACTTATGGAATATATATATGGAACATTTCTAGATTCTACATGCATAATATCACATCAACTAAGCAGAGCATAATTGTATGTGCTAAACAAAATATAAGAAACAGTCACTTTCCTACATACATCCATCTCTATTTATATGTTAAAACATGAATCATTTGTAAGAATACTTCACCAACATTATAACTGGGGGGTGGGAATGGCAGTTCCCTTAGAATTTTCATGTAAAAATATTCTGGGTATATCTGTCGATAATGAAATACAAGGAATTTGTGTATTATAATGTTCTAGAAGATTCATCAGATTTGATTATATGATTTATACACCATTGTAACTAAATATTGGAATGCACATCTACATTCATATGAACAAATTTAACACCTGGTGAATAGTTTTCAGTAACAACAATAATAAGAATAATAACATGGAAAAGAAGACTGAATGCCATTACGCCGGTTTGCCTTGTCCGAATGGCTATATTTGGAAACTGATATCACTGCTTTGATGTTTCACAGAGGTAAAAAGTACAAGCACCATTGAAAAAAATTTGATCATTCCTGATATACCATGGTTTGGTATATAATGCTGTTCTCAGTATACCATGGTTTGGTATATAATGCTGTTCTCAATATATCATGGTTCTCACTATAATGAGGTTCACTACATAACAGTCAGAAGCTATTCACACCAATTACTGGGTTATAATGAGGAAAGAACTGTGTGTAGTTGGTTCTAAGTGAAAATGGCACTGTTCTGACTTCAGCATTGCAGTCATACTGGCCACCTACCATTTCAAAATATCACTACTCCTCTTGCATGAAAAGTGCCATTTAGATGAGGTTTTTACTAAAACACATCTTTTAATGTGCCATTGGTTCTGTGTAAAAATGGTGCAGATCTGAGAACCAGCATGATGATGCTTTTATGAACAAGTTTTTGAAAACCATACCTACTTGACATTGGAATCTAGTCAAAGGTCAGTGCTTGAACTTTCAAGGTTAAAGATGTTGACTAATGTTTTATTAGTAATGGCTGATGAGCTTGATAACATAAACAGATATGAATTAATTTTTATGAATAATACTGTGGTATCATTTATTTTCATGTGAACAATTTCATGGTTTTTGTATAAAAAGGAAAGACATTTTTGTGGTAGATTAAAATAGTGGTGTTGTCTCTGAAAGTTTGCATTTTTAGAGGTTTTACATTTTTTGATTGTTCTCTTAAATACACAAAAGAACAAAACTATGCTGACAACAAAGGTTGAATTGTTAAAACAACTACTACCATTATGAGGACAAGTCAAATACAGGTTGAGATCAATCCATTACACCATGATGTCATCAGGTGCACATCATCAGATGTGATGCAGCAAACAACACATTGCCAAGCAGTGTTCGAAACACACATATATATATAGTATCTTTTATTGAAACCACTGTCAATAAGGCTGCACCATTAGTATGTTTCAAAATGGATGGTAAAATTCAATTTTAGATTTCCCATATACATATTGTCTGAGATATCAGACATAGTTATTGAAGGTTTTAATAGTGCATGACCTACATAATTCTGCTGGCCTATTCTGTGCATCATATAATTCTGTGTAACGATTTGCCATTTCTGTAAATGTTGGATTATGTGTTGTTTTGTTAAAAAATCCAGTTCATATCAAGAAAGAATCATCATCCTTTAATTACGATTGAAATTTCCATAAAGTGTACAAAAATATCCCACATTTCTGTTTTAATGCATATGAAAATATGATTTCTAAATGTTAACATGAAGACCCATTCCATGACCTTCTTGAACATGTAACCCAGAAAAACTGATTTTAAACTTTATCATTTAGAATCATGGAAATAAATACATTATTTAAATGAAAGCAATGTTTACCTTAGATCAATACTGCATTTTAATCCAAGTTTCTAATTTTGCAAGAAGTTGACCCACACCTACTTTATCGTCTGCTATCCAACTTGTCAACATGCTGATCAAACGGATTCTCAAGAAATTCCCTTGCATATAGTTTGTTTCTAAATTCTTTAGTACTTTTTACTTTGTAAACACATTATATCCTGTCAGGTTATCAAGCGTGGTAATTATTTTAGATCAAATAAGATCAAAATTTTAATCTCCTTAATTGATAGATCTAGGTTTGTTGAAGCCTTAATTGGAAGCACACATAGTGCAAGGTGAAGAAATGTTCAAGAACACATGAACATTCATTAATGTGGATCAAAACACTTTGATGCTGATTGGAAAATATAGTTCTTGTTTATATCATAGGAACGGAAACACTTTGGCTGTCCAAATTTTGTCTGTAAAAATCTCAATCGAATGCTGAACATACTTCTCTAGATTAATATACATTTGAGTGTGCTGACACCATACATCATGGATAACAGTGCTCCCTGTGTATGTTTGGATTTATGCTAGATGATTTGCAATTTGACCTTACAATGCAGTGCTGTTCCCAGTCAAACCGTTTGCTTCCCACACATTTCATTTAATACCACGTCGCTTGGAAACTGAATGCATAATTCCATTTGGTTCTTCAGACCATTTTATTCAAGACCAAATCCTTTAGAATCTAAATTCATCATTTCATTTGTTGGATTAAATCATTTCATCTAAGGCTACATCATTTTATCTTAGAAAAGTACCATGTCATTTGGAGAAAGATTTTATCATTCCATTTTCTTCTTTTAATCATTTACCGCTCTGGTGGCTTAGTGGTTAGAGCGTCCGCCTCGGATGCGGGAGGTCATGGGTTCGATCCCCGGCCGAGTCATACCAAAGACTTACAAAAACAGTACTAACAGCTGCCTCGCTTGGCACTCAGCATTAAGAGGTTAGTGTTAGGACTGGTCGGCCCGGTGTCAGGATAATGTGACTGGGTGGGACGTCATGCTACATGTCTGCAGCATGATGCCCCAGTGCTAGACATCACTATAAACTGCCACAATGCAGATATCGTAGCGATATGACTGAAACATTGTTAAAGCTACGTTAAAAATCCAAATCACATTTCAACACATTTCTTTTAATCATTTTATTTAATATCACGTCATTTGGTTTAAATCATTAGATTTTATGCAATGTAAATTCATATAATAAAGCTTCATTTGGAATCGGAATTCATCATTCTGTTTTATTGTTTAAATCATTATATTTGATACCAGATCATTTGGAATTTAATTTCAAGATTTCATTTATTGAGTTAAATCATTTAATTTTAGATGACATCATTTTATTTGATACCACATCATTTGGAAGCATCATTGTGTTTTGTTCTTTAAATTATTTAATTTTATACTAAGTCATTTAATTTAATACAATGTCAATGGAATCTGAATTGATTATTTCATTTTTGGGGTATAATCATTTTATTTTATGCTACATCATTTCATATCACACAGATCATTTGGAATCTGAATTCATCATTCCGTTTGATGGGTTAAATCATTTCATTTCACACTACATCATTTCATTTAATACCAGGTCATTTGGAATCAAAATTCATCATTTGGCTTTGTTCATTATATCATTTCATGTAACACCACATCATTTGGAATCTGGATTTATCATTTCATTTGCTAGGTTAAATCATTTGATTTCATACTACATCATTTGATTAATGTAATTTTGGCTGTAACAGCTGCCCATACAGTTCTCTGTCAACATTTTAATGCAGTCACATAAATGGATCCAAAACTAATGCCTAAAATTGATGAAATAATTGATAAACCCAAAAGGCTCCATAATTTAGCAAGATGGACCCTCAAAATAGATATTGGCAACTTCCACTGGACAATAACAACAGGGGAAAAAGTGTGTTTATAGCACCATTTGGTCATTTCCAGTTTAATAGGATGTCATTAGGTATGGTTAGTAGTGGATCTACATTTGTGTGTTGGGCAATTTATCCAAATTCACCAATTCATTTATGGATAACATGATCCTTTTCAGCAACTCTTGAATCAAGCATTTCATTCATCAATACCAGTAAAATTGACTAGTTTTGATTACAGATCATTAATTATCTAGTTTAAACAGGGGTATAATTATACAACAGGTCTTAGTTAAGTTATCTAGTTTAAATAGGGATATGTCATAAGTATACAACAGGTCTTAGTTAAGTTATCTAGTTTAAACAGGGGTATAAGTATACAACAGGTCTTAGTTAAGTTATCTAGTTTAAATAGGGGTATGTCATAAGTATACAACAGGTCTTAGTTATCTAGTTTAAATAGGGATATGTCATAAGTATACAACAGGTCTTAGTTATCTAGTTTAAATAGGGATATGTCATAAGTATATTACAGGTCTTAGTTGAGTTATCTAGTTTAAATAGGGATATGTCATAAGTATACAACAGGTCTTAGTTAAGTTATTTAGTTTAAACAGGGGTATAAGTATACAACAGGTCTTAGTTAAGTTAGGGATATGTCATAAGTATTCAAAAGGTCTTAGTTAAGTTATCTAGTTTAAATAGGGATGTGTCATAAGTATACAACAGGTCTTAGTTAAGTTATCTAGTTTAAAATGGGATATGTCATAAGTATACAACAGGTCTTAGTTAAATTATCTAGTTTAAAATGGGATATGTCATAAGTATACAACAGGTCTTAGTTATCTAGTTTAAAATGGGATATGTCATAAGTATACAACAGGTCATAGTTAAGTTATCTAGTTTAAACAGGGGTATAAGTATACAACAGGTCTTAGTTAAGTTATCTAGTTTAAATAGGGACATGTCATAAGTATATTACAGGTCTTAGTTGATTTATCTAGTTTAAATAGGGATATGTCATAAGTATACAACAGGTCTTAGTTAAGTTATCTAGTTTAAATAGGGATATGTCATAAGTATACAACAGGTCTTAGTTAAATTATCTAGTTTAAAATGGGATATGTCATAAGTATACAACAGGTCTTAGTTATCTAGTTTAAAATGGGATATGTCATAAGTATATTACAGGTCTTAGTTAAGTTATCTAGTTTAAATAGGGATATGTCATAAGTATACAACAGGTCTTAGTTATTTAGTTTAAATAGGGATATGTCATAAGTATACAACAGGTCTTAGTTATTTAGTTTAAATAGGGATTTGTCATAAGTATACAACAGGGGTTAGTTATCTAGTTTAAATAGGGATATGTCATAAGTATACAACAAGTCATAGTTAAGTTATCTAGTTTAAATAGGGATATGTCATAAGTATATTACATGTCTTAGTTGAGTTCTCTTGCTTAAAAAGTGATATGTTGTAAGTGTATTACAGGTCTTAATTGAGTTACCTAGTTTTAATTAGGGATATGCCAGACGTGTAATACAGGTTGTAACAAAATAACCCGGGTAGGATTTTGGATTCATAACAGAACACTTTTGATGGTGATACAAATACAATGTTTATTGATGAATCACTCAAATGGAAAAAGAATTATGATTAATACATGCGTGTATAAGATCCAAATATTGGATAAATTAACGCAATCCGCATGAACCTAATAATGTAATATAAATGTGAATACAAGTGATTCTGACCTCACATAGTACAAGGACATAGGTTAATGATTCACAGTAATTTCACATGACAAAAAGAATGATGCATTTTACTCAGGTAGTAAAAATGATGTATTCATTCACACAGTGAAAAAGTATGTACTTTACTCAAATAGTAAAATGATTAAACAATGGGACAGATATCATTACAAAATATCTTTACAGTCCCAAAATGCTGGATAATACATGGGTATGTGAGAAAGCCTGCCACTAACTTCTTGTGGGTCAGTGGGTTTTCCAGGTTTCTTCCTCTACCAGTTATACTGGCTGCCATGTATTGCCTATCTTGTGCTGAAAAATGGTGTTAAACCCTACAACAACAACAACAACAATGCTGGATATAACAAGCCCCAAAATTACCCTATGGCTAAAAGAATACATGTATGGAGTTACGCAGAAACATTCCATCTCCAGAATACCTGGCTACCAGTCACACTGGTCATTCAGGCAGTCAGCATTGCAGGTAGTCACCGATCACCATTCAATCACTGGGTCAATCAAGCAATCAGCACCCACCAATTGGTCAGCAATGCCCAATTACCAGCTGTTACTCAAACAGCAAAACACTGTTCAATGGCTGCTGTGGTCAGCTTTATTGTAGCTATGGACAACTTCTGTGGTCAGCTCTACAGCTGGTACCTTGTTAACTCTGATTAGCTTAAAATAAATCTAACACCGTGTAGTAAGAATGTCATGGGTATATATGATAACATATAATAATGTTATATATGGTAAGCTATACAAATTACATTATCGGCAAGACATTACAAAGCAATAAACAGGTTCAGAAGTGAACCTACTGGTGTCCGATAGGAATCCCATGGTACTAAACATTTCCAAACAGGTCTTAATTGAGTTATCTAGTTTAAAAAGTGATATGTCATAAGTGTATTACAGGTCCTAATTCACTTATATAGTTTTAAACGGGATATGTCATAAGTGTATTACATGTCTTAATTGACTTGTCTAATTTAAAAAGAGATATGTCTAAGTTTATTACAGGTCTTAGTTGAGGTATCTAGTTTTTTTAAAGTATATTCAATGCTCATAATCGCCAGTTTGATGGCAATTGTCAATCAGATAGACCAGGTAAAGGTATCATTAATGACAATATGAATTACATTTGAAGTTTGCCTTAGTTTGGAATTAAGAGATGATTATATCAGTTTAGCCTTGTGATTACCACAATAAACACAAGGGCATTATTGTTTGGAATCCACAATTTACTGTATCAAATCATTTGAATTATAATTTCTACAAACATTTCCTTTCATTTTTAGCAGTAAAATGCAAAAGCCAATTCCCTGGTCAGGACAAGCTATGTTAGCTTTTACTTTCCCCGGTGACCATAGCTGCAGTTAGCATGAACAATCTTGCATCCATTAATGTCAAGCCTTGTTTGAGGGACTTGAGCTTCCGCTGGGCAGGGTGGGTTCATTGCTTGCTTAAAGTTGCTCATTGAATTTTATCTATAAATATGATTTCTAATAGCAGATGATAGTAAGCAGTTTAAAGGATGCTGATACATGTATGAATGGGTGAAGCAGACAGTAGTTTTGCTACCTACCAATGGCTAAAAAAAACCCCTGACAAGTAGATTTACTTCCTACAGGTGTTATTTTGGGCAAAATTTGTTTTAAAAAAATTATTTGGTCTGTGGATAAGTGTGTTCAAGCTTATTTTGTATTTACCAGGTTGGTTCCATTTATTGTGGCACTTACATTTGGTCTGATAACATACAGTGGCAGTAGCAACAACTTAAGCAAGTAAGTAATATCACTCTGATCACAGAAACTCATATGTTGTATCTAATGGAGTGGAAATTGTGCAACTTATGCCATGCATTTAACATAGCCTACTGGTAACTTCCCCCTACTTCCACCCTCCCACCCTTGCTGTTATCAATTTTCAGCAGCATAAATATTCCTCTTTATACACACCATGGACACCCACCGTTAGATTTAAGCTTTAGTTCAATGAATGGCTATATTTGTTTAATTTGATGCAAACATTACACCTGAGCAAACTGCAGATCTGACAAGCTATTTTCCTGACTGAGAGAACCTTTGACATCATTATCAGCCCTGTGCCAGACATGTTAAAATTTAAAATTAATTTATAAGAAATAAAACAAAGGCAATAATGTTGATGGTCAACTGAACACAGAAATAAATATATGGATCAGTAAATCAGTTCTGTGCTGGTGAAACATTTGGTTCAGCTTATGAAACCTTTGTTGATCGGGCATTCTTTTGAGTGATTCACAGGTGGCATGTAAAATAATCTCTCTCAGATATATTTCTGCTTTCACAACTAAAGTACTTTACAACAAGTGAGTACTTTTAGAAGTTATCAGCAAGTGTAACAAATGCCTCTAGGATTCAAATTACTATCAGCCAACATGTGTACCAACCAGAGTGTAACAAGTGTAACAACTGCCTCTAGGATTCAAATTGCCATCAGCCAACATGTGTACCATCCAGAGTACTGAGTCAAGTGTAACAACTGCCTCTAGGATTCAAATTACCATCAGCCAATATGTGTACCAACCAGAGTACTGATTCAAGTGTAACAAATGCCTTTAGGATTCAAATTACCATCAGCCAACATGTGTACCATCCAGAGTAGTGAGTCACGTGTAACTGCATTATGCCATCAGCCTCACTTATCTCTAAGGATCCAAGGTTTCTGTAATGACTCCATAGTTGTTCATTGTGTAAAACCAGTTTCTCTACTGATATCCCAAACCTGTAAATCCAGTTTACATGATTGGGATATTGGTAGAGAATTGGTTATATGCATCCAGTCATTACACGTTTTCCATTCTGGATACTAAACATGCGTTGTTTATGTAAGACCTGAAATGCTTCAAATTTCGATGTATTGTATGCATAAATCTAACATTCAAGCTCAAGACAGCATATACGTAACATTTTTTTTTTTGCTGGAATGTACCATAAAATTAAATTTTTACACTTGCAAGGCAAGATTCCAGTGTAAAAAAAATGGATTTTTGTATACATCTTTTCAGACTGCAACTGCTTTAGCAAATATTTTCTTGTTTCTTTTGTGACTCAAGCCTAACAAGTATTTTCCAATGATTGCTCAGCCATATATATATATATATATAGAGAGAGAGAGAGAGAGAGAGAGAGAGAGAAATGCAGAATATTCACCAAACAGAGTAGAAGGTGCTAACCCTGGATCCTACAGGGAAATGCTTGATAACATTTGTAGAATTTTTAGATACAAATAAATAATATTATCCCATATTTTGGATGATTTAACATTAGTAGAAATGTTAGATACACATACAACTAAATAGTGTTATCATACACTATCAATGCTTGATAACATGAATAGAATTTTAAAATACAGATAAATAATACTATCATACATTTCTGCTGTTTATGACAAGAGTTGTTTGCCTGCACACACCAATCCCCATACCAGCCCAATCCATGTACGTCACCAAAAATGATGCTACATAGTCACTGATATAGGCTTTCATGCATAGCACACACACCTGCATATGTGTAATATACACATGCATATGTACCTGAGACTCTCCATCAAGCTAGGAATATGGGCTTATGTAATCAAGATCTTGGATGAGTTGGATAAAGAGCTAGAGATGTGAAATCTTGCATTACATTGACTGACTTTTTACAGCCCTGAAAACCAAGTTTCTGATCAGACTTGATCAAACATGGAATGTAAGTTTATGTTATCAAGGTCTTGAACAGGTTCAATGAGAGTAATATATATTCATCATATTGGCAGAGCTTATTACCACTCATGAAGCCATATGTTACTGATATTGATCAAACTTGGAATAAAGTCTTATATGATCAGGATCTTGCATGATATAAAAATGAGCAAGATTCATGATTATAATTGAGGCATTCTTCCATCTGATTGGCTGAGCTTGTTATCACTCTAAAGAATATATTTCTGATCTGATATAGATTTAACATAAGAAATAACTTAAAGCATCAAGACCTCAGAAGATTATGGAAAAGAGTGAGAGCCATGCATATTAATGAGATGATCTTGCATCTGATTGGCTGAACTCATTAACATTTATGTGACTTTTTTGATGATGTGTTTTTCAGACTTTTTAAATAGGATTTGAGTCTCATGATATCCAGTGACTTTTATTATTGAGCAGGATCTATGCATATTAATGAGATGATGTTACATTGGTTGGGCTTCTTACACACAATTGACATTTCTGACCCCTGTTTAATCAGACTTGTTAAATAGGTTAATATCATCAAGACACTGGATGAGACTTTTTAATGGGAAGACTTATGAGGTGATCTGATCGAGATTTATATCACTCTAGAGAGTATATTTCTGACAAGATTGTGATCAAACTCGGTAAATGGGTCTATATTGCTACCACTCTAGAGAGTATATTTCTGACAAGATTGTGATCAAACTCGGTAAATGTGTCTATATTGTTACCACTCTAGAGAGTATATTTCTGACAAGATTGTGATCACACTCAGTAAATTGGTCTGTATCATCAACATGTTAGTTGACTATGATTACAAGCAAGGTCCACACATATTGACAACATTCTATGAGCCATATTTCTGTTTAGATTTGAACCAGACTTGTTATATAGTCTTTTATCATCCAGTTGTTGGATGAGTTTTGGTCATGAGCAAGATCTATCCATATTTATAAATTAATCTTCCAGCTGAATGACTGAGCTTGTACCATTCTGGAGACAACATTTTGCTTCAGTTTCGTAAGTAAATGGATATCCTCATTGGATTAGACAGGTTCTGTAAAAAGAGGTTATGTAATTGATTGACTGAGCTTGTTACGACCCTAGATCTATAGGCTATACTTCTCATCCAGTTTCTGTAAGCTCTAAAGCTTTTGCGATATATAAGTGCTTGCATTATAGCTGCCACCTTTACTATTCATGTTGCTAAATTGTACTGCTTGAAAAATTGATAGATGAAAAACTTGAAGATATAAAAAATAAAAACCTTTTTTTCCTCCGGGATGTTTTAATGATAAATAAATACTTTCAAAAGGAAATATGCCAAATGCCAAAATATTTTCAATACAAGGGAATGGGGGCTGCTTAATGTGGTTGGTGTATTATTAAGGGTGAATATAGCACATCATTTTTTGTACTGGATGGCATATAATATTTATAACAAATTCTGCCTGCATAGGTTCTTTTATTTTAAATATGAAAAATAATTAATAAAAATTTTCTTTTCATGTTTGGAAGTGATTATGTACAAGAAAAAATAAAGATCTTGACATTGATGAGGACTCCAAACATCTACATGATTGCCAATATTAAACACCAGAGGGAGGGGTGTAGGTTTAAATGTTTGAGTACTTGTTTTTTAATTGCCATTTTTAATTGTGTTGGGAATAACTGTCAATAAATAACCTTTTTCTAATTAATTTATTTTTGTTGTTGTGTAAATTACCTTTATTATCATGATAATGAATCTTTGAAGATCTTGCAGAACTGTTTACTCCAAGAGGTTTCAAGACACATCACATGTAAACCAGTGAAAACATTGCATATTACACCATTGCTTTTTGCATGTGAATATGGATACATTTCTAGTATAATTGTTAATTCAGAACAAAATATTTGTCAAAAGAGTGGGGCAGTTATTTCAAGAAACACCGCTCCGGTGGCCTAGTGGTTAGAGTGTCCGCCTCGGATACTGGAGGTCATGGGTTCGATCCCCGGCCGAGTTATACCAGAGACTTAAAAAATGGTACTAACAGCTGCCTCGCTTGGCGTTCAGCATTAATAGGTTAGTGTTAGGACTGGTCGGCCTGGTGTCAGTATAATGTGACTGGGTGGGACATCATGTTACATGTCTGCGGCATGATGCCCCAGTGCTAGACATCATTATAAACTGCCACATTGCAGACATTGTAGCGATATGACTGAAAAATTGTTAAAGCTATGTTAAAAATAAAAATCACATCACATCACATTTCAAGAAACATAACATCAGAACTCAATTTTATATTGTTCTATCAGTAAAATACTTATGCTGTGATTGCAAGTAATCAAAAATTTCTGTTCATCCTTGAGCAGATCTCTAGGTGCCAATTCAGGAATTTTCTGATTGCTACTAACTTCTTGTATCAACTCATTTCAACTGACCAACAGAAAAACGCTTAAATATTATTATGAAAGCAACATCATTGAATCATACAGCATTAATCAGTTTTTTTATCCTAATAATTTGCAAATATGATCGAGGTTAGCAAGGGAACCATATTAGATAGGGTTCATAATGGAAAAGCAAGATCAAAGTTACCAACTTACCAATTTTATTCATGCTCAGCATTTAAGACCTATTTATTTGGTGTTTTCTAGAAGAAAAAATTGGATCAACATGATGCATCAGAAGCAGGTTTGTGAGTTGTGAGTTATCTTTTCATGCAGTATGGTCATTAATAGACCGTGTTCTTTGGCATAAAAGTTGGTTTAAGGTATCACGGTACCAATTGTTTTTCCATATACCTCAATGCTAATGTTTTGTGAACTAAATATACTTTCTGTCCTACCTGGGCATGCGTGTCACACACTGTCATATAGAACAATGCTAGATTGTCAATTTGACAATGACATAACCAGGTACTCCATTGCATTTAAGAGAGATAACTCTACTGGAACTAGACAGGGGTAAGAGTTATCTAGTCACAACAAGCACATTTTCAGCCATGTGTAACATATTTTTAAAAAATCATAAAAAATACAAAATATGATCTAGATAGAAATTAACACAAGCTCACATGTTGCCAAGAGGCTCAACATTTTTAAAAGCCAAACAGAAAGTACAACTCTTACATAATGCACCAATCACAGCTAGTGTTGTTCTTTAATTCTGAATACAATGATCCATACACCTTAAGCTCCGCCCACCTGGACTTGCACAATTGGTACCGTTATACCTTAAACAGCATTGAAAATTTCATCATAGACAGTACCTTATATCACAAAGAAATAGAGAATTGAGTGTTTAGCTTTTGATTATTTTTCGTTCTTCCTTATTAACAATAATCTTTATTGAGATTCCCGATGTGAGGAATGAAAGCCAGTAAATAGATATATGTAAAAATTGATATTGTCCAAGAGAAGATCTGAAAAAATTGCAAGGGATTGTCTGACAGTAAGAAAGATATATCTGTATTTTAACTGTTTGAACTGGTTGCCCAACCGTAATGATGATATGACTTTATTATAAGTTATTTGAAATGGGTTGCCCAACAGTAATGAAGATGTCAATAATAATAATAATAATAATAATAATAATAATAATAATAATAATAATAATAATGCCTTTGTTTAAAGAGAGTAACACAATTAGCTGAAGAACTAATTTACCTTGATGGTCTCATACAAAGGAATTTATTTATTTTAGCTGCATCTCTGAAACCATTGGATATATTGGGTTTGGAAGAAAGAAATAGAATGGGCATTTCTAATGTCAACTTGAATAGTATTCCAGAGCAAAGTTCCAGAATATTGGAAACTTTTTTTAAAAATAGTATAAATGTTAAATGTGGCTGGCCCAACAGTAATGAGATATGTCTATATTTTAAATGTTTGTACAGGGTTGTAAACAGCAATGGAGATATGTCTATAAATATTTTTAAGAAGTTACCTAACAAGAATGAAGACATGTATATAATCTATCTGTTTGCAAGAGTTTGCTCAACAGTAATACAGCTACATGTATGTCAGAATTATAACTGGGAGAAAAGGGGGAATTGAATGGAGCTATAAAGAAATGGTTAAAATTTTGGGACACCTACATTATTTATAGTAGAATCTTATGGTCATTTGTGAAATGCTGTCAGGTTGAATTCACACATTATGTATTTATACTAAAGTTAATAATCAAATGGACATTCAAGATAGTTAATTAAGTCCTGTATGTTTTCCAAGACTATTTTCACTTGCAACAGGCTTTGAATTCTGTAACATGAAGCTCTAGAGTTTATGTTATTGTGAATTTTAAATAAAAAACAAGACACACTGACTTGCTTATGATAATGGGGACATGCTTATGTTAATGGAGACTTCTTTATGATAATGGGGACATGCTTATGATAAAAGGGACATGCTCATGATAATTGGGCACATGCTTATTATAATGGGAACATGCTTATGATAATGGGAACATGCTTATGATAATGGGGACATGCTTATGATAATGGAGACTTTATGCTAATGGGGACATGCTTATGATAATGGGAACATGCTCATGATAATTGGGAACATGCTTATTATAATGGGAACATGCTTATGATAATGGGGACATGTTTATAACAATGCATACCTGCTTTTGATAATGGGGACATGCTTACGCTAATGTGGACATGCTTATGATAATGGGGACTTCTTTATGAAAATAGAGACTTCTTTATGCTAATAGGGACATGCTTATGATAAAAGAGACATGCTCATGATAATTGGGCACATGCTTATTATAATGGGAACATGCTTATGATAATGGGGACATGTTTATAACAATGCATACCTGCTCATGATAATGGGGACATGCTTACGCTAATGTGGACATGCTTATGATAATGGAGACTTCTTTATGATAATAGAAACTTCTTTATGTAATAGGGACATGCTTATGATAAAGGAGACATGCTCATGATAATTGGGCACATGCTTATTATAATGGGAACTTGCTTATGATAATGGGGACATGCTGAAAATAATGGGGACATGCTTATGGTAATGGGGATATGCTTATGATAATGGAGACTTCTTTATGCTAATGGGGACATGCTTATGATAATTGGGCACATGCTTATGATAATGGGTACATGCTTATAATAATGGGGACATGCTTATGATAATGGGGACTTCTTTATGATAATGGGGACTTCTTAAACAAACTTGAAGACCTAATAATGTTTCCTACCTGAAATATTTTCAGCATGTTTTTTTATTTTTTAATGTTTTTCTAATTTCATGTTGTTTGTTTTTGTAATAATATTATTATGTTTTTTATCTTATAGGTGTTGTCTAATGTTGTAAAGCACTTAGAGCTTCTAAAGATTAGACACTATACAAAGCCCTCATTATTATTATTATTATTATTATTATTATTATTATTATTATTATTATTATTTATGATAATGGAAACTATTTGATAAGGATTTGCATTAGGATTTGCAAAATGGAATACATGAAGTAGTGTAAACATCAACAATTTATCCATATTTTTGTATCATTTGAAATATTGATATTTGATGTACAAGAAGACCAATTTTCTTTTAGTAATTTCAGTTTAATATACATTCTACAGAAAATAACTAGTACATGCATCTTGTTTTACACACAGGTTTTCAAGAGATCTTCATTAAATATTTGTAACAAAATGTCAGACACCAAGCAAGTAAATCTATTTTCAGTAAATATCATATTCCTTTTGTACAATATTCATGCATATACTTAAACTATGTTTAATATTTGCTTAAATTATGTACAATATTTTTAATATACTTAAATTATGTACACTATTTTTAATATACTTAAATTATGTACAATATTTTTAATATACTTAAATTAAGCACATCATTCATGCATATACTTAAATTATGAAACACTTTGATTTCCTGATTTTAGACCACTTTAAAAAAAATATTTTTCATTATTTAAACAAACTTCATTTTCATTATTAAAACAAACTTATATCTATGTAATATTTTACTACAATATTTTTTTAATGAATCAGCTGTGTGTAAAATATTACAGATACTGTCTTTATATCCTAACTTATAAGAAGAGTCCAACTGCAGACTGCACAGGTCCAGATCTGCTGTCGCATAATGCACTGGCAGATCTGTGTCTGAGCAGTTTGTTAGGAGTAATCAGTAGAACAACCAACACAGAAACTGATCTACAGGCTCATTATGCTATGGCAAATCTTGATCTTCGTTGTTTGCAGTTTGACTTGACTTATAATCAAGTATATATGGTAACCTATATTGAGTTCATTATTATTTTAATCTGACCAGAATAGCAAGCACCTTCTCATTGTTAAATCTGGATTTGATACTTCAATAAATCTTGAAATAAAGAATGGGTAACCAGTTGCTAGAGTTACGTAACACTTGTGGAAAAAGGTATGATTGATAGCATGAAGTATATGAGTGTGTGTGTATGTGTGTGTGCTTTGGATTTTTAATATAGCTTTAATAATTTTCCAGTCATATTGCTATGATGTCTGCAGTGTGACAGTTTATATTGATGTCTAGCACTGGAGCATCATGCCACAGGCATGTAGCATGATGTCCCACAAAGTCACATTATCCTGACACCAGGCCAACCAGTCCTAACACTAATGTAGCATCAAACAAGGCAGCTGTTAGTACCATTTTTGTAATTCTTTGGTATGACTTGGACGGGGATCGAACCCACGACCTCCCACATCCGAGGCAGATGCTCTAACCACTAGGCCACCGGAGCGGTCCATGAAGTATATGAAGCTGATGGGTATTAGCTAGAGCTTTGCATGTAAGTAAGTAATAATCCAATTTGGAAATGTTCTTTAATTCATTTACTTGGGAATTACCAAGCAAATCTATCAAATATGGATATCCTCCTTTACTCTGCTTGGGTATTTTCAGAATTCAGCAATCTTAATTTTTTGTAAATTAGACAAGATTCAAACACCCAAATTATTTGGAATGAAGAGTTTGTAAAAATTTAAACAGTGAATGAAATAAGAAGAATTTGCCTTAGATATAATAATGAAATTTTACCTTAGGAGTAATGAAGAATTTTACAAAGCTCTTCTAAATTTTCAGATGCTGTATGCCTGTCTTCCATTATGATGATGAAGACTGCTGGGTAAGATCTCATCTTGTACTACATAAACATAAACACAAGTTCTTGATCAGATCTATACATGGAGTTGGCGATTTCACTAGAAATTGGCATTCATGCTCTTTTAGTGTCAAAAATGAAACTCAACCATATTTATGATTTTCAGCAAAGAAAATGACTCTTAGATTTCAAAACCTTTTTCCCGACTGAAACTTACCCCTAGTTTGCGATTTCACAGATAAGCCTATATGGCTTCTCTCTTCCAGTCATTATTCAAAACTCAAATTCATAACCACTCCTATACCAATAAAAAGATACAGAATGCAATATTTAATGCTGTCTCCAGATCTCCAAAATTATGTTGTTTTGGAGAAGAACTAACTCCTGAATGATTATATTTCAAAACCTTTTAGAGAACAAAAAAAATTTTTTAAAAAAATCCATGAAAAGCATTTCACTCATAGTTTGCAGAATTCTCTTTTTCTCTTTTTCTGCATTCAGCCCTGGAAAGTATTGTTTTTTTTCACAATTGGTATCAACATATGGCAAGAGTGACACCCCCTTGGTACATTGGTAATATCATGGAATGTGTTGTCTACTCAGATTTGTTTAACTTTTCGTTACCAAAGAAAATGTTTATTGGCTAGAAATGATTGCATTAGTTTGGTGTTTTATGGCACAGCAACACAAGTAGGTTATTTTTTAGTGCTGAGCATTTGACTTAGTTGGAAGTTGGGCATACTAACTGCTCAGTTAGGCTTATTTATGTTTCTGAGCAACAGGGGCTTGCCGGAAATGAGCAAATTAATTACACCACAGGGGCTTGCTGGAAATGAGCTAAATAATTACACCATAGGAGCTTGCTGGAAATGAGCTAAATAATTACTCCACAGAGGTTTTATGGAAATGAGCTAAATAATTACACCACAGGGGCTTGCGGGGGGAAATGAGCTAAATAATTACATTACAGGGGCTTGCTTGAAATGAGCTAAATAATTACACCACATGGGCTTGCGGGGGGGGGGGAGAATGAGCCAAATAATTACATTACAGGTGCTTGCTTGAAATGAGCTAAATGATTACACCACATGTACTTATTGGCAATGAGCTAATTAATTACACTACAGGGACTTGCTTGAAATGAGCTAAATAATTAAGCCACAGGGGTCTGCTGGAAATGAACTAAATAATTACACCAAAGGGTGTTGCCGGGCTAAATCATTACACTGTGGGGTTGCTGTAATTTAAATGAACTAAATAATTACATGATAGGAACTAGCTAGAAATAAGCTAAAAAACTACACCACAGTTATGCTTTTTTAAAAAAGGGAAATATTTTGTGATTTAGAGTAAATTCTTGAATGTGCATGGTGTAGGAATTGATTATACCATTAGAGAAAATATATGTGTTCTCTGGATTCTGTTGCTTTAATTCAGTGACAATCAAACACTTGTACCTTCCATCTGGGAATCAAGACTATTTGGTTTAAGATGCCAGATCTCTTTCATAACCTAATAAGACAACCAATACAGATTTGTTTTATTTATTTGGAATATTTAAGAGTAATACTTGGATCTATCAGAAATCATATGAAAAACTTAGTAAATTGATCTTCTCATTTGCAACAGTGTATACTGCAGTCCTATTAAAACATGCATAAATAATCCTTACGACCTTGACCTCAGGCCTTTTGACTACCACATTCCTCTGGCAATATGTGAAAAATCTGATGGCAATACATGCATGGAAACAAGATGTTGCATTGTAATACAGCTTTTAACATTTCATGTAAAAAATGAAAAATGATCAACCCAGTGATCTTGATCTTTTATTTCGGAGACTATTATCCAGAAGCATGAACCATGTATTCTGGTAAATCTGTTTAGAAATCTAATGCTTATCCTTATTCACATAAGGATCCCCTCCCACTAGGTATATATATATATATATATATATATATATATATATATATATATATATATATATATATATATATATATATATATATATATATATATATATAAAAAACTGACCACAGTGACCTTGACCTTTCACATTCTGACCTCTACCTCAGTATCAGCTTTTATATCTCATGGTAAACTTCATACATTTTGATGATCTTAGCTAATCCATGGCATTAATAGATAGTATCACCAGATCTAAATTCTTTAACCATGGACCTGATGTTGATGATGTTGAGTGACACAACTATGGTAATATTTACAGAATTGCTCCCTGTGAACTTGAACTTCATGGTCCTTGGCCTTCAGTGTGTAGGGATTTTCCTTTCCAATTGATACATTTGTGGGTAAAGTCGGATGATTATCTCCAGATGACAACAGAACATATCACCCATTACAAAACTTCAACCCAATGTTGATGCTGAACGTATGAATGGAGGGATGGATGTGGATAAACATTGTGTCAGACTGCTTTATTTCATCTTTTGGGACATTTGTTGTGGGCAGCACAAAATTAAAATTCTGTCTTGCACTCTATTTCAGATCACCAAGGATACTGATGGAAAAGCCTGGCATCTAGTTAGCAAGTTGCTGTTTATCATACCTTTGTCTACTGTCATTATTCTCAACTTGGTAAGGAACCGTTACTGTAAATGGTTATAAACAAAATCTGCCTCATGTTTATCCTATTTTGTATGTCTGACTATATATAATGTCATAATCTTGCTTATAGTTCAGGTTTTTATTTTTCTTACACGTAAATGATGGTGGATGTGAAAAGGTTTGTCATAAGGGTATGAATACATTTGTCATAAGGGTGAGAATACATTTGTCATAAGGGTGGGAATACATTTGTCATAATGGTGAGAATACATTCGTCATAAGGGTAAGAATACATTTGTCATAATGGTGAAAATACATTTGTCATACGGGTAAGAATACATTTGTCATAAGGGTGAAAACACATTTGTCATAAGGGTAAGAATACATTTGTCATAAGGTTGAGAATACATTTGTCATAAGGGTAAGAATACATTTGTCATAAGGGTAAGAATACATTTGTCATAAGGGTGAGAATACATTTGTCATAAGGGTGAGAATACATTTGTCATAAGGTTGAGAATACATTTGTCATAAGGGTTAGAATACATTTGTCATAAGGGTAAGAATACATTTGTCATAAGGTTGAGAATACATTTGTCATAAGGGTAAGAATACATTTGTCATAAGGGTTAGAATACATTTGTCATAAGGGTGAGAATACATTTGTCATAAGGGTTAGAATACATTTGTCATAAGGGTGAGAATACATTTGTCATAAGGGTAAGAATACATTTGTCATAAGGGTAAGAATACATTTGTCATAAGGGTGAAAATACATTTGTCATAAGGGTAAGAATACATTTGTCATAAGGGTGAAAATACATTTGTCATAAGGGTAAGAATACATTTGTCATAAGGTTGAGAATACATTTGTCATAAGGGTAATAATACATTTGTCATAAGGTTGAGAATACATTTGTCATAAGGTTGAGAATACATTTGTCATAAGGGTTAGAATACATTTGTCATAAGGGTGAGAATACATTTGTCATAAGGGTTAGTATACATTTGTCATAAGGGTGAAAATACATTTGTCATAAGGGTTAGAATACATTTGTCATAAGGGTAAGAATACATTTGTCATAAGGTTGAGAATACATTTGTCATAAGGGTGAGAATACATTTGTCATAAGGGTGAGAATACATTTGTGATAAGGGTAAGAATACATTTGTCATAAGGTTGAGAATACATTTGTCATAAGGGTAAGAATACATTTGTCATAAGGGTAAGAATACATTTGTCATAAGGGTGAGAATACATTTGTCATAAGGGTGAGAATACATTTGTCATAAGGTTGAGAATACATTTGTCATAAGGGTTAGAATACATTTGTCATAAGGGTAAGAATACATTTGTCATAAGGGTAAGAATACATTTGTCATAAGGTGGAGAATACATTTGTCATAAGGGTAAGAATACATTTGTCATAAGGGTTAGAATACATTTGTCATAAGGTTGAGAATACATTTGTCATAAGGGTAATAATACATTTGTCATAAGGTTGAGAATACATTTGTCATAAGGTTGAGAATACATTTGTCATAAGGGTTAGAATACATTTGTCATAAGGGTGAGAATACATTTGTCATAAGGGTTAGTATACATTTGTCATAAGGGTGAAAATACATTTGTCATAAGGGTTAGAATACATTTGTCATAAGGGTAAGAATACATTTGTCATAAGGTTGAGAATACATTTGTCATAAGGGTGAGAATACATTTGTCATAAGGGTGAGAATACATTTGTGATAAGGGTAAGAATACATTTGTCATAAGGTTGAGAATACATTTGTCATAAGGGTAAGAATACATTTGTCATAAGGGTAAGAATACATTTGTCATAAGGGTGAGAATACATTTGTCATAAGGGTGAGAATACATTTGTCATAAGGTTGAGAATACATTTGTCATAAGGGTTAGAATACATTTGTCATAAGGGTAAGAATACATTTGTCATAAGGGTAAGAATACATTTGTCATAAGGTGGAGAATACATTTGTCATAAGGGTAAGAATACATTTGTCATAAGGGTTAGAATACATTTGTCATAAGGGTGAGAATACATTTGTCATAAGGGTTAGAATACATTTGTCATAAGGGTGAGAATACATTTGTCATAAGGGTAAGAATACATTTGTCATAAGGGTGAAAATACATTTGTCATAAGGGTAAGAATACATTTGTCATAAGGTTGAGAATACATTTGTCATAAGGGTAAGAATACATTTGTGATAAGGGTAAGAATACATTTGTCATAAGGGTGAGAATACATTTGTCATAAGGGTAAAAATACATTTGTCATAAGGGTAAGAATACATTTGTCATAAGGGTAAGAATACATTTGTCATAAGGGTGGGAATACATTTGTCATAAGGGTGAGAATACATTTGTCATAAGGGTGAAAATACATTTGTCATAAGGTTGAGAATACATTTGTCATAAGGGTTAGAATACATTTGTCATAAGGGTGAGAATACATTTGTCATAAGGGTAAGAATACATTTGTCATAAGGGTGAGAATACATTTGTCATAAGGGTGAGAATACATTTGTCATAAGGGTTAGAATACATTTGTCATAAGGGTAAAAATACATTTGTCATAAGGGTGAGAATACATTTGTCATAAGGGTTAGAATACATTTGTCATAAGGGTGAGAATACATTTGTCATAAGGGTAAGAATACATTTGTCATAAGGGTTAGAATACATTTGTCATAAGGGTTAGAATACATTTGTCATAAGGGTGAAAATACATTTGTCATAAGCGTAAGAATACATTTGTCATAAGGGTAAGAATACATTTGTCATAAGGTTGAGAATACATTTGTCATAAGGGTAAGAATACATTTGTCATAAGGGTGAGAATACATTTGTGATAAGGGTAAGAATACATTTGTCATAAGGTTGAGAATACATTTGTCATAAGGGTAAGAATACATTTGTCATAAGGGTAAGAATACATTTGTCATAAGGGTGAGAATACATTTGTCATAAGGGTGAGAATACATTTGTCATAAGGGTGAGAATACATTTGTCATAAGGGTTAGAATACATTTGTCATAAGGGTAAGAATACATTTGTCATAAGGTGGAGAATACATTTGTCATAAGGGTAAGAATACATTTGTCATAAGGGTTAGAATACATTTGTCATAAGGGTGAGAATACATTTGTCATAAGGGTTAGAATACATTTGTCATAAGGGTGAGAATACATTTGTCATAAGGGTAAGAATACATTTGTCATAAGGGTAAGAATACATTTGTCATAAGGGTGAAAATACATTTGTCATAAGGGTAAGAATACATTTGTCATAAAGGTGAAAATACATTTGTCATAAGGGTAAGAATACATTTGTCATAAGGTTGAGAATACATTTGTCATAAGGGTAAGAATACATTTGTCATAAGGTTGAGAATACATTTGTCATAAGGTTGAGAATACATTTGTCATAAGGGTGAGAATACATTTGTCATAAGGGTGAGAATACATTTGTCATAAGGGTAAGAATACATTTGTCATAAGGGTAAGAATACATTTGTCATAAGGGTGAGAATACATTTGTCATAAGTGTTAGAATACATTTGTCATAAGGGTGAGAATACATTTGTCATAAGGGTAAGAATACATTTGTCATAAGGGTAAGAATACATTTGTCATAAGGGTTAGAATACATTTGTCATAAGGGTAAGAATACATTTGTCATAAGGGTAAGAATACATTTGTCATAAGGTTGAGAATACATTTGTCATAAGGGTGAGAATACATTTGTCATAAGGGTGAGAATACATTTGTGATAAGGGTAAGAATACATTTGTCATAAGGTTGAGAATACATTTGTCATAAGGGTAAGAATACATTTGTCATAAGGGTGAAAATACATTTGTCATAAGGGTAAGAATACATTTGTCATAAGGGTGAAAATACATTTGTCATAAGGGTAAGAATACATTTGTCATAAGGTTGAGAATACATTTGTCATAAGGGTGGGAATACATTTGTCATAAGGGCAAGAATACATTTGTCATAAGGGTGAGAATACATTTGTCATAAGGGTTAGAATACATTTGTCATAAGGGTAAGAATACATTTGTCATAAGGGTGAAAATACATTGTCATAAGGGTAAGAATACATTTGTCATAAGGTTGAGAATACATTTGTCATAAGGGTGGGAATACATTTGTCATAAGGGCAAGAATACATTTGTCATAAGGGTTAGAATACATTTGTCATAAGGGTTAGAATACATTTGTCATAAGGGTAAGAATACATTTGTCATAAGGTTGAGAATACATTTGTCATAAGGGTGAAAATACATTTGTCATAAGGGTAAGAATACATTTGTCATAAGGGTTAGAATACATTTGTCATAAGGCTGAGAATACATTTGTCATAAGGGTAAGAATACATTTGTCATAAGGTTGAGAATACATTTGTCATAAGGGTGGGAATACATTTGTCATAAGGGCAAGAATACGTTTGTCATAAAGGTGAGAATACATTTGTCATAAGGTTGAGAATACATTTGTCATAAGGGTAAGAATACATTTGTCATAAGGTTGAGAATACATTTGTCATAAGGGCAAGAATACATTTGTCATAAGGGCAAGAATACATTTGTCATAAGGGTGAGAATACATTTGTCATAAGGTTGAGAATACATTTGTCATAAGGGTAAGAATACATTTGTCATAAGGTTGAGAATACATTTGTCATAAGGGTGGGAATACATTTGTCATAAGGGTTAGAATACATTTGTCATAAGGGTAAGAATACATTTGTCATAAGGGTTAGAATACATTTGTCATAAGGGTTAGAATACATTTGTCATAAGGTTGAGAATACGTTTGTCATAAGGTTGAGAATACATTTGTCATAAGGGTTAGAATACATTTGTCATAAGGGTGAGAATACATTTGTCATAAGGGTGAGAATACATTTGTCATAAGGTTGAGAATACATTTGTCATAAGGGTGAGAATACATTTGTCATAAGGGTGAGAATACATTTGTGATAAGGGTAAGAATACATTTGTCATAAGGTTGAGAATACATTTGTCATAAGGGTAAGAATACTTTTGTCATAAGGGTGGGAATACATTTGTCATAAGGGTGAGAATACATTTGTCATAAGGGTGAGAATACATTTGTCATAAGGTTGAGAATACATTTGTGACAAGGGTAAGAATACATTTGTCATAAGGGTGGGAATACATTTGTCATAAGGGTTAGAATACATTTGTCATAAGGGTGAGAATACATTTGTCATAAGGGTTGGAAGTTTTAAAATAAAAAAATTATTACCACAGAATCAGTTGAAAATCAGATACAGCCATGGCCAAATGAAAATATGGATTTAGGATCTTATTTCAAATTCATTTGTGTCATTCATTTATCAGAATTCCTACACCCCCACCCCACCCTGTAGGCTAGGGGATGTAGAATAGACCCATTGAACCCTTATACATGTCTTAAGAAGTGAGTAATGTAGGCAACCTTTTTGCCCTGAGGTGTCTCCTCTTATGAAGTCCCAGCATTGAGGGTCTTGAAATTTTAAAAAGATTAAAGTTTATATCCAACTTTTAACCTTGTATCCCTGCTGCCACATCTTTATATTTTCAGAACAATTTTTTTTGGGTGGGTGGGTGGGCATCTAACTTAGTCAGCACTATGTACTATCATTGACCTAAATGTTTGGACATTAAAAAATGTACTTTTTCTCTGTTCAGATATTGCATGTACTGATGAAAATTATCATTTGTCCCAAATATTTTGTCCAGAAAATTACTATCATTTTTGTCAGGATTGTATATCAATGCACCTGTCAAGTTCAGTGCTGTTGAAAAGTTGTCTGGTCAAACTGGGTTGCAAACTAGGTTGCATTTCATCCTTGCTTGCAAGTAAAGAACACTTTCATGTAGATGTTTGTTTCTTTTACAAATAGAATTATGGATGCTTGTTTCTGGTGTGTGTTTTTTTTTTTTTTTTTTAATTGTGTTAGCAACTTCATCATGTGCATGTACTACAACTGGTGAAAAGAGTGAACAGTACCAGCCATAAATGATATAATTACTTTAATTTCTTTAAACTCTGGACAAGTTCCAAAACTTTAGCAGATATTAATATTACTTATAGTAACAAAATCAGTTTATTGCAACCCAGGAAGTCTCAGTCATCACTAGATATGACCAATATTATAACTTCAATCATAGCAGTTAATGGAGGTTGAACAGCAACGAGAACAAATTTCTAACTTCTTAAGGTGCTTTTATTATTGATTTAGACTGTTGCTTTTCTGTTAATGTTCATTATATTTCTCATGAAATAACTTGAGTTTTTTCATAATGAACAAATTGTCAACCACGCTTGAACAGACAGGCGCACACACGAATTTCCTTGATGATTATTTTAATTTTATTTCCTTGAATGGTTGGAAATTTTAGAGTATACAGTTTGGAAAAATATCGATGTTAGACACACTATGCATGTATAGGACATGTGTGGCTCTCACCTATCTGCCTGTCTGTCTGTATGTATGTCTGTCTCATTTCTTCTGGTGCATAGGTATGTATATCCTCGAATGAATTTGTGTTCGCATACGTATATTACATAAACATACTTCTGGTTAAAAACGAGTATAAAATGATGCTAAGTTAGAAAGAGTGACTGATAGATAAAGGCAACAAATATGAATATTTGTGAGTATCCATTTATTACTGATTTGTAGAGCATGTTCTTACAAGCAATCTCTTTTTTAAATCATACTGTTTGCAATTTCACATCCAATCATGTGGATCAATATAGATTTAAAAGGCGAACCAAAGTAATAGAACGGAATCTGTGAAATAATTGGATCTTTAAAACATACATATTTGATGCAAGGAAAGTTAAACAGAATTAAACTAATTTTAAGAAGGCTGTTCTAGATGAGTTTGCAAATGGCAATTTGAAATACAAATGCATTGTCTAAAGACCCCAGCAAATTTGAGAGTTATTACATGTCAGCATAAGCAAAGAAAAATCATGCTGAAAGTTATTGCATGCACTATCCGATATTTGATGTTTCAAAAGTCAAAAAGAAAATGAAATAAATAAAAACGTCTTTGGGCATATAATTTAATCTGAATATTGTACGATATTTAAACCCAGATATGAATAGATATTCCGTAAGCATTAATTACACCCCTTTATTGTTATGATAACTAATGTAATTATTGCTTTGTTAAGTTCCTCTGAATACGTTAAAATACTGTGTTCCTATTTTTATATATAAAATTTCTGGTTTAAAATAGTCTGCATTACAAATCAGCTGACATATCAAATTTATGTTATAATTTTCTTATCAAACTTGTGTTATAACTTTCTTAACTCGTGTTATAAACAAATTATTAGCCTTGCGAAAGTAAATGAGAAAGAAGGATATATCAACATATGAAGAATGCAAATTGTTGAGATTGTTTTAGTTAAAGTTATATAACCAAAAATGTGCAATAAATGTTTTAAATCGGAGAGCAAAGTGAAATGTTCCTACAAATATATCTGAAATTATGGATAATGAATTTATATTATCAGATATGGACAGTGTATTTAATTTTATTATTTGATATCATTTAAGTATGGAAAGTAATATTATTTTATTATCTGATATAATTAAGTATGGACACTGACTCTAATTATCTGATTTAATGTCTATAATTATTATCTTAGTATGAACAAAAGATGTTTGACATATATAATTGATTCATTGGTTTAACCATAATGATCTGTAGTACAGCTAAGATTCCTTCCTTTGTTGACTTTATGTTTCGCTAACCAAGTGTAGAACGGTGAACTATCTGGAACTGGAAATTTTTTGTGGGTATGCGCATTGGAGCTAAGGGAGGTAATTTTAAGTGCTACGATCAGTAACTCTGTTGCAACCGTGAAACCCCTATAATATGGGATGGCAACTTTATAGGGTCAAAGCTGTTCACATATGGGCATTGCTATCTCTTGACAGACACAGTAAGGGCCATCATATTGTGTACACAGCATATTTTTAAAATGAGATACCCTCAGGCCCCATTGACATGGTCTAACTGTGTACATCATTATGTCTTTATTAAACATCAGATGCCCCAGGAACCATAGTTATGGTCTTACAGTGCACATGAGTATGTCTTAAACATCAGATACCTTAGGCTCCATAGTCATGGTCATACAGCATACATCAGTATGTCTTAACATCAGATTCCCCAGGTGTCATAGTCATGGTCTTACAGTATACATCAGTATGTCTTAAATCATCAGATTCCCCAGGTGTCATAGTCATGGTCTTACAGTATACATCAGTATGTCTTAAATCATCAGATTCCCCAGGTGTCATAGTCATGGTCTTACAGTATACATCAGTATGTCTTAAATCATCAGATTCCCCAGGTGTCATAGTCATGGTCTTACAGTATGCATCAGTATGTCTTAACATCAGATTCCCCAGGCGTCATAGTCATGGTCTTACAGTATACATCAGTATGTCTTAAATCATCAGATTCCCCAGGTGTCATAGTCATGGTCTTACAGTATACATCAGTATGTCTTAAATCATCAGATTCCCCAGGTGTCATAGTCATGGTCTTACAGTATACATCAGTATGTCTTAACATCAGATTCCCCAGGCGTCATAGTCATGGTCTTACAGTATACATCAGTATGTCTTAAATCATCAGATGCCCCAGGTGTCATAGTCATGGTCTTACAGTATACATCAGTATGTCTTAAATCATCAGATACCTTAGGCTATATGGTCATGGTTGTATCCAGGGCCAATAGCTATGGTATTTCTGTACATGAGCATATCTTTAAATATCAGATGGCCCTTGCCCCATTGTCTTGGTTTTACTCTGTAAATTAGTATATCTTTGAATATCAGATGCCTCAGGCCAGTGCTAAAAAAGTCTGATAACCTGATGCCCGGAGCCCATCTAATTTCTGATTGGACCTTGTCAAGTATTCAAAGAGAGGAGCCTGTCTGGCTTCTTGAAAAAAAATAATCCGATTTGCTATCCTTTGGGCCATTTAAATATTGACAATTAAAAGGCAGAAAGGTCAGGTAAAAGAAAGCATTTCATTTATTACTTTATTGGCTGACAATATTTAGTGAGATGTGTTTGAAGACTGCAGTGGGTGAGCCCATTGTGCTAATTTGCATTGGTATGATCAGGACATGGAACAACCCAATATAGGTAGATCAAAGAGAAGCTAGATACGTGTAGGTTAACAAAATTTATTACATATCATTGCTATCAATGAGAATGTTTAAGCCATATGTATTATAGATTTTTGACAAGTTTTTGAACAGCAACAATGTTTCTTTTAAGTCGGAAGCATGATCATTTGAGTTGTCAGAATATGATTTGTTTTTTAAACTGATTTAGGGAACAATTAGCTATCAGCAAAGTGCAATAAAAATAAGTTCAGAACTCCTGGTCAACAGTATTTTACCAGCCAAAGATATATTGGGGTGGGGACAATTAATTCTTTGTACATAATGCTAACATATCGACATATGCTGACTCAGTTCTGACAAGGATTCACTAAGAGAATCCAGCAGAGAAGTTTGAACACCAGGACCATCCAGTCCCTAGTAAGTGTACTGATGAACACTAATGGCACTTTCATTACCTTCAAACCCTTCTATTGAACCCAACTGAATTTATATTTGAATTGTGACAAATAATATTAAAAAGGGGAAATTTTGAACATATGGAAATTTAAGTCTGGGCTTGTGGAATTTCATTCAGGGCACGTGATTTTTTTTTAAGTCACCAGCCCAGGCCCTGTGTCTAAAAACAATTTCTTTGAGCAGTGCCCCAGGCCCCATTAGTCATGGTCTTACCCAGGTGTCCATAGTTGTGGTCTTACCCAGGTCCCCATAGTTGTGGTCTTACCCAGGTCCCCATAGTTGTGGTCTTATCCAGGTCCTGTAGTCATGATCTTACCCTAAGGTCCCATAGTCATGGGCCTAATGTTACAGCAGAACAAAATTTGTTTAGTTTTTATGCTCAGACAGTTTTGTTTCTTTTATGACAGTTTTCAAATATATGCTGATATATTTTTCTTGAAAACAAGCATCCATTTACAAAATTAGCTGATCATGACATTCAGCCAAACTAAGGAGCACAATGTGAAATGGTGCTAACTATTATAATGTCTCTATTTGTCAGCTTATTATATTATCAGGCATCAACTATTGGATGTACATGTATTTTTAGGAATCAACTATTTTATGTACAAGTATTGTCAGGCATCAACTATTGGATGTACAAGTATTGTCAGATGTTAACTATCAGATGTACAAGTATTGTCAGGCATCAACTATTGGATGTACAAGTATTGTCAGGCATCAACTTTTGGATGTACAAGTATTGTCAGGCATCAACTGTTGGAGTGACAAGTATTGTCAGATGTTAACTATCAGATGTATGAGTATTGTCAGGCATCAACTGTTGGATGTACAAGTATTGTCAGGCATCATCTGTTGGAGTGACAAGTATTGTCAGATGTTAATTATCAGATGTATGAGTATTGTCAGGCATCAACGTTCGGATGTACAAGTATTGTCAGGCATCACCTGGAGTGACAAGTATTGTCAGATGTTAACTATCAGATGTACAAGTATAGTCAGGCATCAACTATTAGATGTACATGTATTGTCAGGCCTCAACTTTTGGATGTACAAGTATTGTCAGGCATCAACTATTGGATGTACAGGTAATGTCAGGCATCAACTTTTGGATGTACAAGTATTGCCAGGCATCAACTATTGGATGTTCGAGAGTCTGAATCAATATTTTTCTTTTTTCCACTAATTGATAGTCAAATAACTTGTTATAAGAACTGAATTTCATTTATGATGGTAGCAGTCAATTGTAAATGTTTAAAAGCTGACTTTATTTAGTCAGTTTAAATCAGCTTGTCTTCTTCCTAAAAACTTTCCATTCATTTTCTTTCTTGTTAGCAGTTTTAAATTTTTTGTGTGAAAAATTACATTTTCATAATGAGTTGTGAATTGGGAAGTAATTACAGACTGTATATTCTTGCTTAATGTTGAATCCAACTATAAGCTGCATAGACCTAGATCTTACAGCATATGCACTGGAAGATCAGGGTCTGTGTTGCTTGGACTTGACTGATAACCAAGTATGTACAGCAGTAGAAATACTGCTGTTAGGGTCTTTGTAGCTTGTAGCAACCACCAAATCCATGAAATTTTTTACATGAAAAATAGTAAATTCACATTGACGAGAAAAAATGCAGAATATGTACAAATTTGACTTCTCTTGTAATCCTTTTGAAATCATTGAATATACAAATCTTTATGAACCAAAATAAGAGATATATATCTTTTACAGGTTTTTTTAATCCTGATCAGACAGGTGTTGAAGCGTCAATTGAAATCTCAAGGTACATTTTTTAAAGAATAACTGTTAGCTTCATTTAAACTTATTTTCATCAAAGTGATTCAGGAAAAAGGCTTTTTCTGTATTTTAACATATTCAAGTATTTTGTATGACTTTGTAGCTCATCAAGACAAATGACTAAGTGATCTTTTGGTATAGTCATTCATCTCTGATGTGTTGTCCATTCACAGTTGTTATTTACAGCTTCTCACAAACAGCCTGACCATTTTTATTTGATTGTACAGTGAGAATTCTGGCATCAAGGCCTTTCAGATTTGTTCAGTTATTGTCAATCCATTGTCCCAAATGGCCAATGTTACTGAAAATAGGCCTTTAAATGACTAATTCAGAAATAAACAAGACACTAAAAAGAATATGTCTGACCAAATTTGACAAAAAGCATCCAGGCAAGAATCTTTGCAAGTGACAGTTCCAATATGATAACCGATCTACATATTGGTGGTTCAGTCAGATATTTCATTGTTTTGTCCTAGCAGCATCTATTGGATTTCATGAGTTTTCTCCCTTATTATGTAATGCCAACTAACTGATATGTAACAACAGTGTATTGTACATTAGCTGAAAATGTTGGAGGCAGTTGACTTCAAAAGGATACTTTGTAAAGTTTAACATCAAAAGTATGACATTGTACCAGAGAGAAGCCATTACAGGTGTATTTGAGGAAAAAGATGTATTTGTGCAAACTCTGATTGGCTGTGAAAAATTGCTTATTTATGAGTCTATTCCACTTGTGTACTTCCCTTGTCTTGGTCATGAAAAAACTGTCTTCAGATTTGAACAACTTGATTTTGATTGGATTTGGTGTTTAGATCTGCATCCAGCGAAATTCACAGACCCAAAACATTGAAATATCTGATTGGTCTGCCAATGTGTAAATAGGTTAACATATTGGAACCTTGGCTATTGAAGGTGTCAGGCATGAATGTTTTTTTCCGATTTGTTCAATTGGTGCTTTTCCAACATCAAATATGGTCAGTGTTACTAAAAAAAGCAAAATCTTGAAGCAGCTTCTCATAAACTGCTGAAAAGAAATTGACCAAATTTGACAGAAAGCATTTTGGCCTTGAGAAAAAAAACAGAACTTTAAACAACTTCTTCTCTGAAACTGCTCAGAAGAATTCGACCAAATTTGACCAAAAATATTCTAATATTATGAACTTTCAGATTGATACAAATGGTACTGATTATGCTCAGATATGGTCATTATTATTTAAAGACCATTCAGAAGTATGTCACTAGTTTGACCAAAAGAATGCTGTCTTGAAGTGCTTTAAAGTTTTTACAAATGATGCCAATTTGTCATCATGTATGGCTGTTGTTTCTACATTTAATAACTTCTATGAAATCACAGAACAGAATTTAACCAAAGTTGACAGAAATGTTTCAGTCTTTAAGGCCTTTTAGGCTAGTACAGCTGATGCCAATCCATCATTAAATATGACAACTGATTACTAAAACTAGAAAAACATTTACATAACTGTATCATGCTTAAACACTGAAGAAAACCAACTTAGATACAAAGTAACCCAGTATAAGACCTTTTATTTTTAGACCAGTGATCCTGATGTACCATCACATTTGGATGAAAAAACTTGAAACAGTTACAGTCAACAGCACTGACATTATTTTAATACAGAAAGCATCCTTTAGATCCAGATTTCTTGTCCAAGTGCCCTTGCATTTGGCTATTTGGCTGTTGGCTATTTGGCTATTGGCATTTGGCTATTAGACAGATGTCAGCCAGGTTAGCTACCTCAGAACCACTTGCATCTGTTGCTAAAAGGCTGAGCATATAATGTTATGATGTCCATCAGTCTGTCCATTGATTCATTTGTTTGTATATTTCCTTTTTTATTTCTGTACAATAACTCAAAGTTCTCCACTATTTGATGTTGCCAGACTGTAAAGGAGCTTGCATTTGGGGTAAAGAAGAAGCCTGTTGATTTCAGGTTCAAAGGTTAAAGTCAATGTAACTGAAAGAAGAAAAATTGTTCCATCAGTTTTATTAAGTACATGTTGAAATACTAGTAAATTTAATATATGTACCTATAATGTTGATTTCTCACCCAAAATGGGGATGATTCCCTAAGATAAACATTTGACCATTCTCCTGATTTTGCCAATCTTTTGGTTTATATACCTCATGAAATCCTGTAGAATTCTGTATGAATTTTGCAGAAAACCACCACCGAAAATCTACCACCCACTATGGAATATATTCAAGAAAATAAGAATATTCAATGAAGAAGAACGTAAATTTTATGGTGACAGAATAAAAATTCATTCAATAATAATTACTTTACATGGAATGCAATTTCATTGTGGAGAAATATAAAAATAAAGTCTTATACATAACTTCAGAAATTTTGGAAGTGCTAATCAAAACTAGTCATGACCCGGAAGTGAACCCTAGCAAGGTCACCACATGAGGTCAAACACTGCATTAGACTAAGAAGCAACAGCAGGGAAAACAACTGCCAACTGCAGACTCAAAACAATAAACAGTAAGAAAATTATATAATAGATACAGGTATTTATAACACTAGAGTCAGTTGCATTCACTGCCAACGAATTTCATTGATGATTGTTCTTAAAAACAAGTTCATCACACATCAACGGGACCCCCCCCATAGATGTAACACTGCTGTAAACATGCTAAATCCTCACATTATCACAATAACAATAGGTTAACTTTGTAGACCTGGACCAAACATTGTAGATGGCTTGCTTTTCATGTAAGGAAGAAGTCTAATGATTTTAGCATCAAAAGGTCAAAGGTCACTGTGACTGAAGAAGAAAGTGATTTATGCACAGTAACTTTTGTTGTATATCACAAACATAGACTAAACTTTGTGGATAGCTTGCATTTTGAGTATGGTAGAAGAGAATTGATTTTGGAGTCAAAAGATCCACAGTCACTGTCACTGTGGCTGAAAAATGGTTTCTGCACATAATGTTCAGTAAATGCAGGCCACATATTTTCACCAGAGTTTGTGGATAACTTACATTTTGGGGAAGAGGCTTTTGATTCTGGGATCAAAAGGTCAGAGGATGAGGTCACTGACTGAAAGAAAAGAATATGATTACAATATAATAACTTTAGTTCCAAATCATGTATCTGGATCAGAATATGTGGAGGGCTTGAATAAAAGCTGTGGAGGAGGCCTATTGATTTGCAAGTCATAAGTTAAAGGTCAAGGTCATATTGACTCCAAAAAAAATGTGTTTTGCACAAGAACTGTAAGTTCATTGACCAAAATGTTTAGGATGCTTGCACTTAGCGTAATAAAGAATTCTATCAATTTTGGGGTAGAAAGGTCAAAGATCATGGTCATGGGAAGTCTAGTAAGAAAATTATGTTTTCACCATAGTATGTTTATTAAATATGGATTGTGTGTATAATATACCATTAAAAGTGCCCTTGTTTATTTTGTAAATTATATTTCAGTGTGGTATTTGTACATTCTGCTATAAGGAGTTTCATTTCTTTGTGATTATTAATGAAATTTTGCGAGGAACAGGCTGCCTCATAAACTTAAGATTGGTTGTGTGTTTGCTCTATTGCTTTCATATCATACTACCATGGTTTAATGATTTTAATGCCCTGTTTGTTAGGGATATTTCCCTCCTTCATCCTTCATTAGCCCATTTGTGTTTCTTTAGCTCTACTGGTTATACCCCAAAGGAGTTTATTGCATGTTACATTGCCCATCCATCTGTTAGCACACAAGTTTGTTATTGCTACTCCTAAACTGCATGGAGGATTGCCATGAAACGTTTAGCTCACATCCATCCCATGATTAAGTTCATCCTAAACAAAAATGGTGCTGCTTGGACAACAGTGGTCATCTTTAAAATCTTGTTCCTCCAGAATAGATGGTCATGTCAACATCAGGTTTTGCTAAAAGATTTATCATGATGTCTAGTTGGTCATACATGAAAACGGCGATGATCCAGTATAGCAGTCATGACAGTCAACATGAAAATGGTAATGATCCAGTATAGCAGTCATGACAGTCAACATGAAAATGGTAATGATCCAGTATAGCAGTCATGACAGTCAACATGAAAATGCTGTTATTGCTACTCCTGAATGGAAAGTCATATTGACCAAAAGACTTTTTATAATGTTTAGTTGATTCTAAATGATAATGGTACCGATCTGATGGCTAATGTGACTGCCAAAACTGCCATCTTGAAAATCTTCTTACTGCTACTCTCCCAAATGGAAGGACATATCAGCATGGGTTTTTCACTGAAATACTTCTTATGAAGTCTGCTTGTTCCTAAATTAAAATGGTTCTAATCTGAAGTTGAATATGGTCACCACATCAGCCATTTTTAAAATCTTGTTACACTACTCTGCCTGGATGAAAAGTTATATTCTTATGATGTCTAGTTGATCTTAATATGAAAATGGAACCTGTCAGATATCAAACAATACCACCACATTGGCTATGTTGAAAATCGTGTTATCACTATTTCTCCTGAATGAATGGTGATATCAGGATGGAATTTTCACTGAAAAAGTATGATGTCTAGTTGTTCATATATGAAAATGGTGCCTATCTGACCTCCAATATGGCCACCACAATGGCCATCTTGAAGACATTATTATTGCTATTTTTAGATGGCTGGTCATATTGATGTTGTTCTTTTATCAAAAGATATTTTATGATGTTTGGTTGGTTCTAAATGAAAATGGTGTGCATCTGATATCCTGTATGACCACTGTGGCAGCCATCTTGAAAATCTTGTTATTGTTACTCTTTCAAAACAAAAATTTATATAAACATGAGGTTTTCATCTGAAGACTTCTTATCTTGTTGGTCCTAAATTAAAATGGTAAAGATCTTGTGATTGCTGTTCTCTCTTAAATGGAAGGTCATTTGGACATGTTTCCATTAGAAGAGTCCTTATGGTGTCTAGTTGGTCCTAAATGAAAATGATGCAGCTGACCCTCAGTGGTAGCCATCTTAGAAATGTTATCTCTACTCCTCCCAAAAAGATGGTTATATCAACATGGCTTTTCATCAGTAGTCTTCTTATAATACCTAGTTGATCCTAAATGAAAATGGTGCCAATCATATACCAATATAGCTGCCACAAGCCTTAGGGTTGTCATGAAAATCTTGCTGGCAATAATGTCGCTCAGTGGGACTCTTGTTTTTCTTTTCTGTTTCCACTGCTACGGTGAAGGAACATAAAAATGGTCTCTGTCCATGTCTGCATTTCTTATGAACAATCTAGCAGACATGTTTAGTTTTAGATTTGAGCTACATTATTTTGCCTTAAATCTCCATCACAACACCAGCTTTGAAAAGTTTCATGATAAGAACATTCTGTGCATCTTTCATAAGTTATGTCCCTTGATCATCTTAGACTCTTCCCTTCCTCTCCCCATCTGGCTCTGGGATGTAGACTCTTTTCTTTAGTAATGGTTTCATTCTACCTACCATAATAATTCTTTAGCAGTTATTTGCATTTAATTAATGTGAAAAAATAGAAGCCTACCTTTTAATTTTGAGAAAGAAAAAAATTCTTTTAACTTTCATTCCTCTACATGACACTTGTGCATATGAGAAAACTACAGTTGACTCTGGAGAAAAAGATAGCCAAAGGGACACCAAAATTATGTAATTTTATCCAGAGTGGTTGTAGAATTTATATATTAAAGAAATGTGTGATGTACATCATTAATACTTAACATTTTGTTGTATGTGATATCGCTATATTCAGAGCTTACTGTGTGAATTGCATGCTTCTCTTGTTTGGTGTTATAGATTTGCCCAATGATTCCATGATTCTCTTGGCTTGCATTATACACTGACTAGTTAATAATTCTCTTGTTTTGCATTAGACTTTGTCTCTTCCATGATTCTCTTGGTTTGCATTATACACTGACTAGTTAATGATTCTCTTGTTTTGTATTATATGTTGGCACATCCATGATTCTCATGTTTTGCAGTATACACAGACTAGTCCATGAATCTCTTGTATTTCATTTTATATTGATCAATCCATGATTCTCTTGCTTTGCATAATACATTGACCAGTCCATGATTCTCTTGTTTGCATTATACATTGACCAGTCCATGATTTTCTTGTTTTGCATTATACATTTATCAGTCCATGATTCTCTTGTTTGCATTAATACATTGACCAGTCCATGATTTTCTTGTTTTGCATAATACATTGACCAGTCCATGATTCTTTTGTTTGCATTATACATTGACCAGTCTATGATTTTCTTGTTTTGCATAATACATTGACCAGTCCATGATTCTCTTGTTTGCATTAATACATTGACCAGTCCATGATTCTTTTGTTTGCATTATACATTGACCAGTCTATGATTTTCTTGTTTTGCATAATACATTGACCAGTCCATGATTCTCTTGTTTGCATTAATACATTGACCAGTCCATGATTCTCTTGTTTGCATTATACATTGACCAGTCCATGATTCTCTTGTTTGCATTATACATTGACCAGTCCATGATTTTCTTGTTTTGCATTATACATTTATCAGTCCATGATTCTCTTGTTTGCATAATACATTGACCAGTCCATGATTCTCTTGTTTGCATTATACATTGACTAGTCCATGATTTTCTTGTTTTGCATTATACATTGACCAGTCCATGATTCTCTTGTTTGCATTATACATTTGTCAGTCCATGATTGTCTTGTTTGCATGATACATTGACCAGTCCATGATTCTCTTGTTTGCATTATACATTGACCAGTCCATGATTCTCTTGTTTGCATTAATACATTGACCAGTCCATGATTCTTTTGTTTGCATTATACATTGACCAGTCTATGATTTTCTTGTTTTGCATAATACATTGACCAGTCCATGATTCTCTTGTTTGCATTAATACATTGACCAGTCCATGATTCTCTTGTTTGCATTATACATTGACCAGTCCATGATTCTCTTGTTTGCATTATACATTGACCAGTCCATGATTTTCTTGTTTTGCATTATACATTTATCAGTCCATGATTCTCTTGTTTGCATAATACATTGACCAGTCCATGATTCTCTTGTTTGCATTATACATTGACCAGTTCATGATTTTCTTGTTTTGCATTATACATTGTCCAGTCCATGATTCTCTTGTTTGCATTATACATTTGTCAGTCCATGATTGTCTTGTTTGCATGATACATTGACCAGTCCATGATTCTCTTGTTTGCATTATACATTGACCAGTCCATGATTCTCTTGTTTGCATTATACATTGACCAGTCCATGATTTTCTTGTTTTGCATTATACATTTTTCAGTCCATGATTCTCTTGTTTTGCATTACACACTGGCCCATCCATAATTCTCTTGTTTTGCATTATATATTGTCCCATCATTGATTATAGGGATTGTACATGGTTTTCTGGGTATAACTGTTTGCTGGAACAAGAGTTTAGACTTCTGAACCCAATAAATAGCTAGGTATATAGATTTGAAGTCATTCTTGCATGTTTCAGCAAGCATTTTCACATGGTGAACTGATGAATATTTTTATGAGATCTATAATCCTAATCAGCAATTTTCAAAAACAACTACCAACAAAAACTCACTCCAGAAATTAAGTCTTTCCATACTGTTGACATTGGAATTAAGTCACTCAGATCTTAAATATTCATCATGCAAGGCAAGTTGTGAGACATGTTCAATTTGACCTTGTTACCTTGCCTTTTGTTCTGCCTTTTATCAGTTATTACATTCTCCTGTCACTCTGACTACAGAATTACATATTCATCCATTTTCAGCCACAATCATTAGTGCCAATCTTGCCAAATGTCATCTGCAACTCACATCAGACTGCCCTTGAGGTGGTATAAGTAAAACTGCATTTGATTGTGGCGTACATCACAAAAGCTTACTTCAAACATGCTGAATGCATTGCTTATGTAAGAAGTGATGCAGAAGTCCAATTTAGTTCTAAAGCCCATGCTCTCAGATTTCTGCAAGAAACTAAAAGTATATTTTTTAGATGAACCAGAAGTTTGTGTGAGATGATCAAATGAAAATAATGCCCATTTTGTTTAGGTAGATTAAAAAAAACTTGACCATTGTCACCCACAACAAGTATTTTAGAGCGTTTAGTAAATTTCATTTAAATGTAATCATTTGGTATTTATGTCCATGAAGAATACCATATTTAGCTGTGCATGATGTGTATGCAAATAGCCAGTGTAGATCTTGATGTGTCATTGTTTAATAGACTGGGTCTACATGGTTCATGTGAAATTATAAGTAAATCAAATAATGTGGACCCTTACCTGCCAACACATTATGCAATGGCAAATCTGGATCAATTACTTTTATGTGAAATAATTGGTAAAACTACCCAGTTGAACCCTGATCTGCTAATTATTATGTTGAAAAAGATCTGGGTCAAAGCTTTTTCAGTGAAAATGTGTAAAACAAATAGCATGGACCATGTTCTGTTAACACTTTATGTGATGGAAGATTTGGGTCAATTCTTTTTGTGTTAAAACGTGTAAAACACATGGCATGGACCATGATCTGCCAACATATTATGTGATGGGAGATCTGGGTCAGTTCTTTTTGTGTGAAAACATTTAAACGAATGGCATGGACCATGATCAGCGAACACATTATATGATGGAAGATATGGGTCAATTCTTTTTGTGTTAATACCTGTAAAACACATGGCATGGACCATGATCAGCCAACACATTATATGATGGAAGATATGGGTCAATTCCTTTTGTGTTAATACCTGTAAAACACATGGCATGGACCATGATCTGCCAATACATTATCTGATGGAAGATATGGGTCAATTCCTTTTGTGTTAATACCTGTAAAACACATGGCATGGACCATGATCAGCCAACACATTATATGATGGAAGATATGGGTCAATTCTTTTTGTGTTAATACCTGTAAAACACATGGCATCGACCATGATCAGCCAACACATTATATGATGGAAGATATGGGTCAATTCTTTTTGTGTTAATACCTGTAAAACACATGGCATGGACCATGATCTGCCAATACATTATCTGATGGAAGATATGGGTCAATTCTTTTTGTGTTAATACCTGTAAAACACATGGCATGGACCATGATCAGCGAACACATTATATGATGGAAGATATGGGTCAATTCTTTTTGTGTTAATACCTGTAAAACACATGGCATCGACCATGATCAGCCAACACATTATATGATGGAAGATATGGGTCAATTTCTTTTGTGTTAATACCTGTAAAACACATGGCATGGACCATGATCTGCCAATACATTATCTGATGGAAGATATGGGTCAATTCTTTTTGTGTTAATACCTGTAAAACACTTGGCATCGACCATGATCAGCCAACACATTATATGATGGAAGATATGGGTCAATTCTTTTTGTGTTAATACCTGTAAAACACATGGCATGGACCATGATCTGCCAATACATTATGTGATGGCAGATCTGAATCAACATTGTTTATACACACACAAATGCAGCACATCATGTACTCACAATAACTGGTAAGTTTTTATGTTAACAGGTATTTTTAGCTTTGCACAACGACAGTCCTTGAATTCAGTCCGCAACAAGCTGATCATGTATCAGGTGATGTTCTTCCTCTGTTGGATATCCTGTAAGTTTTCACACATTTGTACAAGTTTAAGCCAATCAACTTGGCATATTTGTTGAATATGATGTAAGTTTTCACACATTTGTACAAGTTTAAACCACTCAACTTGGCTTATTTGTTGAATATGATGTAAGTTTTCACACATTTGTACAAGTGTAAACCACTCAACTTGGCATATTTGTTGAATATGATGTAAGTTTTCACACATTTGTACAAGTGTAAACCACTCAACTTAGCATATTTGTTGAATATGATGTAAGTTTTCACACATTTGTGCAAGCTTAAACCACTCAGCTTGGCATATTTGTTGAATATGATGTAAGTTTTCACATGTTTATACAAGTTTAAACCACTCAACTTGGCATATTTGTTGAATATGATGTAAGTTTTCACACATTTGTACAAGTGTAAACCACTCAACTCGGCATATTTGTTGAATATGATGTAAGTTTTCACACATTTGTGCAAGCTTAAACCACTCAGCTTGGCATATTTGTTGAATATGATGTAAGTTTTCACATGTTTGTACAAGTTTAAACCACTCAACTTGGCATATTTGTTGAATATGATGTAAGTTTTCACACATTTGTACAAGTGTAAACCACTCAACTTGGCATATTTGTTGAATATGATGTAAGTTTTCACACATTTGTGCAAGCTTAAACCACTCAGCTTGGCATATTTGTTGAATATGATGTAAGTTTTCACATGTTTGTACAAGTTTAAACCACTCAACTTGGCATATTTGTTGAATATGATGTAAGTTTTCACACATTTGTACAAGTGTAAACCACTCAACTTGGCATATTTGTTGAATATGATGTAAGTTTTCACACATTTGTGCAAGCTTAAACCACTCAGCTTGGCATATTTGTTGAATATGATGTAAGTTTTCACATGTTTGTACAAGTTTAAACCACTCAACTTGGCATATTTGTTGAATATGATGTAAGTTTTCACACATTTGTACAAGTGTAAACCACTCAACTTGGCATATTTGTTGAATATGATGTAAGTTTTCACACATTTGTGCAAGCTTAAACCACTCAGCTTGGCATATTTGTTGAATATGATGTAAGTTTTCACATGTTTGTACAAGTTTAAACCACTCAACTTGGCATATTTGTTGAATATGATGTAAGTTTTCACACATTTGTACAAGTGTAAACCACTCAACTTGGCATATTTGTTGAATATGATGTAAGTTTTCACACATTTGTGCAAGCTTAAACCACTCAGCTTGGCATATTTGTTGAATATGATGTAAGTTTTCACATGTTTGTACAAGTTTAAACCACTCAACTTGGCATATTTGTTGAATATGATGTAAGTTTTCACACATTTGTACAAGTGTAAACCACTCAACTTGGCATATTTGTTGAATATGATGTAAGTTTTCACACATTTGTACAAGCTTAAACCACTCAGCTTGGCATATTTGTTGAATATGATGTAAGTTTTCACATGTTTGGACAAGTTTAAACCACTCAGCTTGGCATATTTGTTGAATATGATGTAAGTTTTCACATGTTTGTACAAGTTTAAACCACTCAACTTGGAATAATTGTTGAATATGATGTACATTGTTACACGTTTTACAAGTTTAAACCACTCAACTTGGCATATTTGTTGAATATGATGTAAATTTTCATACATGTGTCCAAGTGTACACCTCTAAATTCTGCATCTTTTGGATATCTTGTAAGTTTTCAAACATGTGTACCAGTTTAAACCACCAATTCTGTATTAGTAAGATATCATATAAGTTTTTACACATGTATGCAAGCTAAACCACACAATTTTGTATCTGTTGTAAATTTTGACACGTGTGTAAGTTTAAACCACTCATTTCAGTATCTGTTTGATATTATGTAAGTTTTTACACACGTGTACAAGTTTAAACCACTTAATTCAGTGTATATGTTGGATATCATGTAAGGTGTATTGCATTAGGATGTGTACAAGCTTAAACCACTCAGTTTTGTAGAAGCTTGGATACTGTCCCTAAGGGAAGTGTATTGCATTTGGATACTGTCCTTAAGGGAAGTGTTTTGCATTAGGATACTGTCCCTAAGGGAACTGTATTGGATTAGGATACTGTCCTTAAGGGAAGTATATTGCATTAGGATACTGTCTCTAAAGGAAGTATGTTGCATTAGGATACTGTCCCGAAGGGAAGTTTATTCCATTAGGATACTGTCCCTAAGGGAAGTGTATTGCATTAGGATAATGTTCCTAAGGGAAGTGTGATGCATTAGAATACTGTCCCAAAGGGTTGTTTATTCCATTAGGATACTATCCCTAAGAGAAGTGTATTGCATTAGGATATTGTCCTAAGGGAAGTATATGGCATTAGGATATTGTTCCTATGGTAAGTGTATTGCATTAGGATACTGTCCCTAAAGTAAGTGTATTGCATTAGGATACTGCCCCTAAGGGAAGTTTATTGTGTTAGAATTACTTCAGACCTAGAAATTGATAATTTTGCCAGTTAAACAAAAATGGAATGCAAACAGAGGGCTGAGTGAGCAGAAGCAAAATGCATTATCAGTGTTAACCCTTTACCTCATACAAGCCCTTTTTGATGCCTCTTTTTATGAAAGCAATAGTGGATACCTCTGCTTGATCCACATACATTCATGTTTGGATGCCTGTGAACCCTCTGCAGTGAAGTGTGTTTGAACAAAAAGTAAACAGCTGTCATTTTATACTGGTTTTCCTAGTTCCACCTCAGGGGAATACCTTCCCATTAAAAACTATAGGTATCATGGGAAATTTGTTAACATAATGTCATCTTCTGCAACTTAAATATAACAATCAGGTTGGATTCACCTTAATAATAAATAAAGTCAACAGATTTGTTCATATGATAAAAATTACTACTTAGAAGGCTTCAGTAGGCCGATATTGGCTCTGATATTGATGTTGATTTTATAATTTCATCACATTCAGATAATTTGGGTGCTATTGAGAAAAATAAATACGTAAATGTATAGGTTGAAGTAGGCCATGGATGGTGACACAATTTCAGTTACATGATAGTGAATGAATTTGGCTGCACATCAGACCAAAAGCCGCTGCAGGAATTTCATGTTAATGAAGCATCAGCTTTTGATCATTTCAGTTTATTGTTCACACCTTATATGCTTACTAATATTTCAAGTCACACTAACAACTATGCATGTTTTAAAATGGGGAAACAGGGGCAGACTGTGCCTTCTAACCTTTCAGAATTATCCATCAAGTTTTTAACAGAGTCAGGACTTTTTACTCACTGTTCAGTTTTATTGTACCCTCCAAGGTGCTAGTGGTCATGGTTCAGTGATCTCAGCCAGTTAGTGAACACCTCAAGAGATTTACCACAAAGGAGGGATCTGCATTATTAGTACAGAGGTTCCCCCCAGCACATCAATCAATAAATTCACACCTAGTTCATATCAACTGATTTACATCCCAAGATCAATTTTCAAAATTGTAGAGGTTAGTATGCATTATACCTCCAAGATTTGCAAAGCCGAGTGAATAGTATACCCCAACTTGTACAGCTGACAGGCATTGGTACAATCAGTCCCTTTCTGACCAATGTGTTGACAGGCATTGGTACAATCAGTCCCTTTCTGACCAATGTGTTGACAGGCATTAGTACAATCAGTCCCTTTCTGACAACTGTGTTGACAGGCATTGGTACAATCAGTCCCTTTCTGACCAATGTGTTGACAGGCATTGATACAATCAGTCCCTTTCTGACAACTGTGTTGACAGGCATTGGTACAATCAATCCCTTTCTGACCACTGTGTTGACAGGGATTGGTACAATCAGTCCCTTTCTGACCAATGTGTTGACAGGGATTGGTACAATCAGTCCCTTTCTGACCACTGTGTTGTCAGGCATTGGTACAATCAGTCCCTTTCTGACCACTGTGTTGACAGGGATTGGTACAATCAGTCCCTTTCTGACAACTGTGTTGACAGGCATTGGTACAATCGGTCCCTTTCTGACCATTGTGTTGTCAGGCATTGGTACAATGAGTTCCTTTCTGACCACTGTGTTGACAGGCATTGGTACAATCATTCCCTTCCTGACCTTTGACAGACATTGGTACAATCAGTCCCTTTCTGATCACTGTTGTAGATTTTCTTGTTTCTTTTTGAAAGGTTTGCTCAGTTTCTGTCATTTAGGGCTATCAAGAAACTTACTCTAGTAATCACAAACTTGTGATGGACTCCACCATTGTGTTGGATCCTTATCTCTTAGAACTTATCAGAAACTTTGAACTCCAGAGACTAGTCTATCACTCATTCTTACCTAGGTGGAGTTTATATGTGGTCTTTGGTCATTAACTAATCTTCATTACAAACCTCTAAGTCAGGCTTCCTTTGGAGAATCTTAGCTTGAAGATGGTCATTTTTCTTTCTCGAGGCTCCGCTATGAGAAGAACTGAAGTTCATGTCTCATCAGTGAAAGAGGGTTGCCTTTATTTCAGTGCCAGCTACAGTTCAGTCTCTCTTCTATGCCAGCTTGATTTTCTGACCAAGTATTGAATACCTTTGGGAGCCCCTGACAGAACCTGAGTTCAACTCTGTAATCTGTCTCATTTGTACTAGGGATAGAGATTTTTTTGGGTCTGGTCAGAACCTTATGTGTCTATTTGGCTTAAGAAATGTTTGGAAATAATTTCATTATCTCTCTCTCAGAGAAACATCTTGTATCTTGGCAGCCACCATTTCTAGGAGATTAGACAGACTATCAAAAGAACTTATCAGTCTCTCACTTAAGGAGACATCTTTCCTTCATGAGAGTCGACAGCCATGAGTTGTAGTCAGTTGGTCAGTTGCTATATCTTGGGTCTTTATTAATCATTCCTCACTAGATTATAAAGTTACTTCTGGTGATTTCATTCCAATTTTCTCTTGCTGAACCTCTGTTGGAACACCAGAGTGAGGACGTTTATGGATTGGATTCAGTTGTGTCAACCCAGCAAGTTTTCAGAAAGTCATTTTCCAGTCTGCAGCATTATCATCCTGCTGTTAGCTAATGGTAAGTTCTCTTTAATAGCAGAAGTGGGACCATCAACCTTGGGTGGTAAAGTCAGCTGTGTGATATTATAGCATGTAAGATATTGCTGCTATTAAACTTCTAAATTTCAATTATGTAATACTTACCTGCTATTATTGTCTGATTTCTCCCACCCTCCCCACTCCAGTGTCCTTTATTCACAGTTCAGGTCAAAGAAGTAAATATTTCAAATGCATAGACATGATTAAGACATCAGGCTTGGACTGTGTTGCTTTTGTTTTAGACATTCAGTTCCTAATTGGAGGAGAATAGTTTCACCTTTGATTGGGGTTTATAGCCAGTAAAAGTGGTAGCAATGTAATAATAGCAGGTTAAGTACAATTCAGATTAGTTACCCCCCCCCAGTGGGGCCCTGAGTGGTCTAAAGCTGTCTCCATTACAGATCACTGCCATCTCACCTCTGTCTGTGTGGGTTCAAGTCTCGGATTCGGCCAATGTGGGTATGTGAGAAAGCATGCCTAAAGCTTCTTGTGGGTCGGTGGTTCTTTCCGGGGTGTTCCTGGGTTCTTCCTCCACAACTAATACTGGCCGCCATGTATAGCTTATAGTGTTCTGAAAAATGGCGTTAAACCCTATAACAACAACAACAACAACATCAGTTCCCCCCAAACTACATTTATTATCCCCCTTTTAACCCTCGGTTTGGGATTCAGATCAAATTAAGATGAATGAAATAATATAGATAAATAAAGGTTATAAAAAGTAAGAGATAATACTGAATGAAATTAATATAGATAAATAAAGGTTATAAAAAGTATGAGATAATACTGAATGAAATTAATATAGATAAATAAAGGTTATAAAAAGTAAGAGATAATACTGAAAAGTACATAATAAGGTTGCATCACACATGGAGTCGGGTGTAGAAGGAATTGCAATTCACTTCCCTTTAAATATTCTAATGTTTAGCATCCATATCTTATGCATGGCCTCTGTGTACGAGTCAGAAGATCTTTGACAGTATACATGCACACATTTACAGATGCACATAACACAAACACACATTGAGGGTTACAACTGACCCAGTGTTTCTCAGTCAAGACAGGGGGAAATAATCCATTATAATTATATTATTTCAGCACTGATTTTGTGCATCATTTCCTTGAATGATGACTACAAGATGGCTAAGTACTCTTGGGCTCTCATCCTACAGGTAATTAAAAATTGTCTCCCATCCCATGTACTGTTGGAGTTTTTAAGTGGTGTGTTTGGCATTAATGTGAATCACCTGCAAACATCACTTTCATTGATGGTGTTTAGCTTGATTTTACCATTAGGCAACATGAATTCCTTGAAAATGTTGCTCGAAATGGGAACATTTTATTTCTGGTCATTCAGTTCTGTTGATCCAATGGCTGATCTGACTAACATTATACATATACATGTACTAGGTTAATGGCCCATCATTGGACGGGAATATAAAAAAAGATTTAAGAAAAAAAATCATTTTAAAAAGTTGGGATAAATGAGTTTAAAAGAAACTTTGAACATAAAAATAAAACGTGAAGAAAAAATGGGATACTGCCGTGAGCTTTGAGCTTGTGACTCTTGTTTGGCAGCCAGGACACTAAGACATGTGGGTGTTTGTATATAAGTTAATCAGGCAGTCAGGACACTAAGACAAATGTGGGTGTTTATATATAAGTTAATCAGGCAGACGGGACACTAAGACAAATGTGGGTGTTTATATATAAGTTAGTCAGGCAGACAGGACACTAAGACAAATGTGGGTGTTTATAAGTTAATCAGGCAGACAGGACACTAAGACATATGTGGGTGTTTATATATAAGTTAATCAGGCAGCCAGGACACTACGACAAATGTGGGTGTTTCAAATGTGGGTGTTTATGTATAAGTTAATAAGGCAGACAGGACACTAAGACAAATGTGGGTGTTTATGTATAAGTTAATCAGGCAGACAGGACACTAAGACAAATGTGGGTGTTTATATATAAGTTAATCAGGCAGTCAGGACACTAAGACAAATGTGGGTGTTTATATATAAGTTAATCAGGCAGTCAGGACATTAAGACAAATGTGGGTGTTTATATATAAGTTAATCAGGCAGTCAGGACACTAAGACAAATGTGGGTGTTTATATATAAGTTAATCAGGCAGACAGCACACTAAGACATACGTGGGTGTTTATAAGTTAATCAGGCAGACAGGACATTAAGACATATGTGGGTGTTTATATATAAGTTAATCAGGCAGACAGGACACTAAGACAAATGTGGGTGTTTATAAGTTAATCAGGCAGACAGGACACTAAGACAAATGTGGGTGTTTATATATAAGTTAATCAGGCAGCCAGGACACTAAGACAAATGTGGGTGTTTATAAGTTAATCAGGCAGACAGGACACTAAGACAAATGTGGGTGTTTATGTATAAGTTAATCAGGCAGTCAGGACACTAAGACATGTGGGTGTTTATATATAAGTTAATCAGGCAGACAGGACACTAAGACAAATGTGGGTGTTTATGTATAAGTTAATCAGGCAGACAGGACACTAAGACAAATGTTGGTGTTTATATATAAGTTAATCAGGCAGCCAGGACACTAAGACAAATGTGGGTGTTTATATATAAGTTAATAAGGCAGACACTTGCCATTTTTGTGATTTTATAATGGCAACAGCACTCAAACTTTGAATTGTGTGTGCAGAACAAGTCTTGATTTTTCATTTCCAATTACGTCTTTTTGTTTGTTATCAGAAATTATAATAGAACATGACCATTTTGAAGTGCTTTGGTGTAGATATTTTTGTTTGTTTGCATGATCTTATATTGGAACTACTGAGGTCACAGTCAAGAGACATCTTTACTGAGCAAGCTCAAGTGACTCTGAGTTTTACATTTGAAGTATCAAATGTTTACTGTGATATATATTTTCTGAGTTCAGCAATGTTCTGGAAGACTGCAGGCTTTATGTCAAAGTTGTAAGAAGCTTCACAGTGATGATCAAAGAAGCATGTATCAATGAAAATAGTATGATTTGAAAGTGTCCATATGACATGGGTCATCTGAATGCAGTTTAATGTAGTTTCTGCTGAATAATAATAGCAGAGAATGCTCTCCATGTAGGTAAACAATTACAATGTCATGGATATTAAAATATCCTTAAAATTTATAGACTGAACATAGTTAATATGAGTTACTATCTGGCTGAAAATGATTGTACAATTTTGGCACTTGGTAAGCCATTTTGCTGCTGGAGTACTGTAGTGAAAATGTGCTATAGATCAAGTTTCATTCTAACACTGATCTCTCAGTTGTGTAATAATTGTAATAATACTGGGTTTTCTGAGTTCAGCAATGTTCTGGAAGACTGCAGGTTTTATGTCAAAGTGTTAACTATTACCTGCTATATCAGCAATGTTCCGGAAGCCTGTAGGCATAATGCCTGTAACTATTACCTGCTGTATCAGCAATGTTCTGGAAGCCTGCAGGCTGTATATCTATAACTATTACCTGCTGTGTCAGCACTTTTTTTATCTGGACAATTTTATGTGAATCGTAAATTTTATTAAAACTGGTTTGCTTAAAAGTAAATTTTATCTTTGGATGTATGAGAAGTTTATGAGATACATGTATTACAAATTATATTTTCTCTTTGGATGACTGAACTGTTTGTGTGAGAAGTTAGTATGTTTGTTTATCTTTGTAAATTTGAAAAGTTTGTGTGAATAGTTAGTATATTTTTTATCTTTGTAAATATGAAACATTTGTGTGAAAAGTTAAAAAGGATGCTTTATCTTTGGATGTATTAGAAGTATGCACGGGATGTTAAACACTAATTTATCTTTGGATGTATTAGAAGTTTGTGTCAGATGTTAAAAAGCATAATTTATCTTTGGATGTGTAAGATGTATGTAGGCTGAGTTAAACAGTATTTTATTATTTGGCATTTTGAGATATTTGTGGGAAGTTGAAATATACAATTTATCTTTGGATGTAAGAGAAGTTTGTGTGAGATGTTTAAAAGTGTATATATCTTTGGTTGTGTTAGATGTTTGTGTGAGATGTTAAAATGTATTTTATCTTTATTTTGAGACCTTTGTGAGAAGTTGAAGTTGAGATATACATTTTATCTTTGGATGAAAGATAAGTTTGTGTGAGATGTTTAAAAGTGTAGTTATCTTTGGATGTGTAAGATGTACATGTAAGGAGTATGATTGTTATTATTATTATTATTATCATTATTATTATTATGTGAGAAGTTAAAAAGTAAACTTTTTTGCATGATGTATGCTAAGCTAAAAATAATATTTTACCTTCAGATGCAAGAGGCATTTGTGTAAGATGTTAGAATTATATTTTATCTTTTGGATGTGTGAAATGGTAACAAATATTTTTCATCTTTGGTTGTATAGGAAGTTTTTGAGAGGTTGGAAATATTTCTTTTTATATGCCTGCCATAAGACAGAGTATATTATATTTTTCATCATCTGTTACCATTAAGTTAATGTACAATTACTTAGTTGCTCACTTTCTACAGTTACCATTTTTGTGGATGGCTTGCACTTGGGGTAAGGAACATCCTCTCAGTTGCATGGTCAAAAGCTCCAATTTCACGGTCACTTTCATAGGAGAGAAATGGTTTCTGGGCAAAAATGTTATTTAAAATATGTCAGATTTTTGTGAGGAGTCATCAAGTTTATTATATCTTTAGATATATATAAAAAGCTGGTGTGAGAAGTTTAAAAGTCTATATTATATAAATCAGTGTTTTGAGATTTTTTAGGGAAAGGTTAAAAAGTACATATGAGATATTTTAATGAAAAGTTAAAAATTATATTATATTTTCATAACAAAACCTAATCATTGATATAATGTACAATGTAATTAATTCATATGAAGAATTCTATAAATATAAGAACTGTTCATTGTTTTCCTTTTTATTTTTTGTGAATATGAGGATGATTTTTTGAAAATGTATTTTCTGATCCATTATTGATCAAATTTATATCAGGAAAACCTTTGATGTGGTTCTAACTTGCAGGACAGTTGCTTAATCCAATGGCAACTATTTACAATAGACAACTCAAGGAAAAATTATTAATAAAACAAACAAACTCTAATTATTATATGTTCCTTCAATGAATGTACTTAGAGAAAGGAAATATATAGAATTATTTTTGTTCCTATCCAATGAGCAGATTTAAAAGTATGGCTGATTAATTTCAACAACTTCATCAATAATCTGGACTATGTGAATTGCCATGATGGAAACAGGTTTGATGTCATATCAAATCAATTGCTATGATGGAAACAGGTTTGATGTCATATCCAATCAATTGCCATGATTGAAACAGGTTGGATGTCATATCCAATCAATTGCCATGATGGAAACAGGTTGGCTGTCATATACAATCAATTGCCATGATGAAAATAGGTTGTATGTCATATCCAATCAATTTCCATGATGGAAACAGGTTTGATGTCATATCCAATCAATTGCCTTGATGGAAACAGGTTTGATGTCGTATCCAATCAATTGCCATGATGGAAACAGGTTGGATGTCATATCCAATCAATTGCCATGATGGAAACAGGTTGGATGTCATATCCAATCAATTGCCATGATGGAAACAGGTTGGATGTCATATTCAATCAATTGCCATGATGGAAACAGGTTGGATGTCATATTCAATCAATTGCCAATACACTATTCTAGTGATTTATGGTTGCAGTAAAGGTGTTTTCTTTTAAGTGTTGATAATGAAAATAACACAGAACAATGATGATAAAATATATCATATGTGATTTTGATGTAAATTCTGAAATTCAATCTACTCCAACAAATTTTCCTTCCCAGGGTTTGTTTGGGCCACTTCAGGGGTTCCTGAACTCAATAGTATATGGCTGGCGTAGAGACAAGTTCAGGCAGATGATTACAGAGAGAACAGCCCTAGTTACCAAGGCAGATCAGAGTCTGACTTCCAGTCATTTTTAGGTTTTTTGCTTGCCATGCCAAAAATGGCTGGCACTGAGGACTAAATTTTGGATTTGCTCCAACAATGTCCATCATGCTTTAGGAAGATGAAAATGGAATACAGACCTTATTTCACTGAGCCTCTTGTTTCAGTTTCTTTACCTAGAGTAAATACAGGCAGAGTTTGGCTATCAAATGTAATAATAAAATTGAAAATATTTCTTTGACAAATGTCTTTCTATTTAAATTTTACTTGGATGGTATATATTTGCTTTATTGTTAATGTTATCTTGAAAATGGCCTGTACAGCAAAGGCACACTTAAAGTTTCTTTCAACATTCTTCGCTAGATGAACTGTGAATGTAATCAAATTAACAAAGACTTGCTGATTCTGAAAACTTTTGTTATGATTACTGTAGATGACAGTCAGTGCATCTTTCCACCAATTTGTAGAAAACAAGATAAACTAGATATGTCCTTCTTTCTGTCCATTTTTTATACTCAGTCCATTGCACTTGTGGTTGTTCACTTTACTCATTTAATTATTTTGCATTCTGACTGAATTTAGGAGACCATTTCTGAGTTGGATTGTCAGTTTCTAAAGCATGATTTGGAAGACTTACTGCCCCTGAATGTCCAGTCCATGCACTTTCAATTCCACAAAATACTCCCTTACCACATATACTCACTATAGTCAAGTGCAGTTATGAATGGGAAAGATCCAGATCTGCCATTGCATAATGCATTGGCATATCAGGGTCTGTACAGTTTGTTAAGATTAATCAGTAGAATAAATAACATACACATTGATAATCCAGTGTGTTATGTGACAGTAGATCAGGGTCTGTTTTTTCAGTTGGACTCAACTTATAGATGAGTATATATAGTAACAGTAATTAATTTTGCATTTCAACTTAATTTGATATTCATATTAATATTTGATGAGACTTTCACTTGGTCTGTCAACCACTGCAGCATGTTATTTAATAAAGTTATGTCCCCTGATTTTCAGGCCAACCCACTTTTGTTTCTAAATGATTACTTCTTTAATTATTACTTATGAACCAAATTTAGCATGAAATTTTATAGTGATGAAAACTTGGATGAATTTGATTGACAGTGTTCAATGTTATCATTTAGTTTTTGCTGCTGAATGTTAGACACATCTGCTTGTTGCCACACAGTATCTCCCTAATTTATAGCATTTCAACCTGATTTGCAGCTTGAAATTGATGAGATCTTGTACAAGTTTAATTGTCAGCTTGCTGCATCATCATTTAGCAGAGTTATAGCCCCTGATTGTAAGACCCACCATCTTATGTTTGTCTGGTGTAATATTCCTGATTGTTATTGGATTTCAGTTAAAAACTTGTTGGCAGCACAAAACTGATGTGGCCTTATTTGTTGTTGTTGTTGTTGTTGTAGGGTTTAATGCCATTTTTCAGCACACGATAGGCTATACATGGTGGCTAGTATTAATTGTGGAGGAAGAACCTGGAAAAACCCAGGAAAGAACCACTGACCCATAAGAAGCTACTGGCAAGCTTTCTCACATATCCACATTAGCCGAATCTGAGACTTGGCCTTATTTGAGTGGCAGTATTCTGCTTCATCATTTTACAGAGTTATAGGCCCTGATTGACTTGACTACTTTCAGATATGTATAACTTCTTTGTTATAATTGGATTTCAACCATATTTGGTAGCTTTACTTGGATCAGAAACTCATGTACATAGGATTATCATCATTTAGTGAAGTTATAGCCCCTGACTGTATGAACCATTAAATTTAATTTCTCTATTAATTATTATTAGATTTGAAATGGAATTTGTTACTCTCTTTGATATTGATACAACTTGACTGAGTTTAATTGTCACAACTTTTTGTAAGTTAGCATGGTTATGGCCTCTAATTTTCAATTTTGTTTCTGCACAATACTACTCCCTTATTTGATTTGTCAAAAGTTTAATGGACAGCTCAGGGATGGTCCTGGCTTTTAAAAAGCTGTCGCCAAAAAAATCGCCAACCTCAATAATTTGTCGCCAATTTTCAAAAAGTGTCGCCAAAGCAAGTAGTGTACATTTTTCCAAGTGTTAATTTAGTCTATTAATGTAACAGACAATGAAAATTACAAAAGATGGGTTAGTTAATACTTTAATTACAACAAGCATTAACAAAATGTTACAAAGTGTTACATGAAGATCCGTCGCGATTTTAGGGCTGCCCACTTGTTGAATGCAGTTTCAAAGTCTAATTTTTCACATCTGTACATGCGGATTCTCATTAAATTCTTGAGAGATGAGATGCAGAGCTTATTTTTGATGTCAGTTTTTATGAGGTTCATCTTACTGAATCCACGTTTACAGTCTACAGTGCTGACTGGTGACACCAGTAGTCTCTCAGCAGCACCCCCCCCCTTGTGGCTAGCTTCACAAAGCTTGTAGCGAATTGCTTCCTAAATCCCAAGAATGATCACTGAATGCTGTATAAATTTTCTCGACAAGCAAAATAGGATCACCATTCCCACGAATGAAACTTACAGGAGTCAACACCTGGCAATATTGGACCATATATATAAGCATAAATGCACACCCAATTTAGGGATTCTTTCACGCCTGTATTTTGAGAAATAAATAATTATTATTAATTATGCAAAACCGGTTTTTTTTTTTGTTGCTATTTCTTGTTGCGGAGTTTAAGTCTCTGCAGCCGTAACACGGAATTGATGGCAAAAGGAAAAGATCAATGAGTAAAATGCTGCACTGGCGACAGATATAATTGTGATTGAGATTTTTTCCATTTGCTTTGTATTTATACACAGTAGTCGGTACTTCAAAGGTTATCAGTTTTCTATGAAGGTTCAGCAAAACTATTGTATTGGTATACGTAAAAAAAAAAAAAAAAAAAAACCACAGAAGGATTAGCCATACAATTAAGTGTATCTGTTCTGTTCGCGTCTTCAGAAGTCAGTCAGTTGTAGGTATAGTGCAATAGCATAATTGACTGTATCGCAGCATACAGCACTCAGCCCAGATGTCGGCATAAGCAGATTATGATGTAACAGTGCACTGTAAAGATGGGGTTGTCAATACGAACAAAGGATCGTTTGTGTAACAGATTGATTCCAATGCATTGCTTAGTCAAGTTTGTGGCTTCCTTTCATTCTCCCTTTTAATTTATCCAGTCCAAATCCATGATTGTATGTACAAATTAAATAACCAAAAAGTATGTCGCCAAAAAAATCGCCAGATGGGATATTTTTGTCGCCAATAAGGAAAAAACATCGCAATTTGCGACATTGGCGAAGCCCAGGACGATCCCTGACAGCTTGATATTGTTCTGACCTCAGCCAATTGTGATAATCAGTATTACTGAGAAATATTCAGCATACAGTGGCACCTTTTTACAAGAGTTATAGCCCATGATTATGGACTTGTCACTTTCCTTCCAGCATACAGCAGCACCTTTTTAGCAGTGTTGTAGTCCATGATTATGGACTCATCACTTTCCTTCCAGCATACAGCTGCACCTTTTTAGTAGAGTTATAGCCCATGATTATAGACTCATCACTTTCCTTCCAGCATACAGCAGCACCTTTTTAGCAGTGTTATAGCCCATGATTATGGTCTCATCACTTTCCTTCCAGTATACAGTGGCACCTTTTTAGCAGAGTTATAGCCCATGATTGTGGACTCATCACTTTCCTTCCAGCATACAGCAGCACCTTTTTAGCAGTGTTATAGCCCATGATTATGGACTCATCACTTTCCTTCCAGTATACAGTGGCACCTTTTTAGCAGAGTTATAGCCCATGATTGTGGACTCATCACTTTCCTTCCAGCATACAGCAGCACCTTTTTAACAGAGTTATAGCCCATGATTATGGACTCATCACTTTCCTTCCAGCATACAGCGGCACCTTTTTAGCAGTGTTATAGCCCATGATTATGAACTCATCACTTTCCTTCCTGCGCAACAACTCCCTTAATTTCTATTCAGACACAGCCAAATTTTGTATGCAAATTTATGCAATGACAACTTTCAAGTTTGATTTTCGGCTTTTTCATGTTATCATTAAGTAGTGTTATGAGCCCTATTCAATGGATCAACCCACTTTCGCTTCCACACAAAAACTCCTTCAGTTACTATTATATTTAAAAAAAATGTTATATGTGGCCCTTTATTGATATAACCTCAGCAGAATTTGATAATTAGCTTTTGGTGTCATTATTTAGTGGAGTTATTTGATTATTCACTTTTTACATCATTATTATTGAGTTATTAAATAAGCTTTTTATGTCATTACTTAGTGAAGTTATTTGATTATTTACCTTTTATGTCATTATTTAGTGGAGTTATTTGATTAATCACTTTTTATGTCATTACTTAGTGGAGTTATTTGATTAATCACTTTTTATGTCATTACTTAGTGGAGTTATTTATTAGCTTTTTATGTCATTACTTAGTGGAGTTATTTATTAGCTTTTTATGTCATTACTTAGTGGAGTTATTTGATGATTTGCTTTCTGTGCCATTAATTAGTGGAGTTATTTGATTATTAGCTTTCTGCATCATTATGTCATCTCTAGTTACTTCCCATACCATTGTACCTTAACTCTTTTACTGGATTACCTACATCACCTAGCTCTTTCCTCTGAAACACTGCACCTCCCCCCAAACTACCGACAAAAAGTGGGATGACACAGTTTCCAGGTGTCTGCCAATTTTCTTATGGCATGTGATGACCCTTGTTGATTGTGATAAAATGTTTTAATTTTTTCATCCTATTTATTTATATTTTCATATAATTATAGTTCAGCTAGCCATAAGACCAAGTAAGCTTTTGGTATGGCCCTGCACTCATAGATTTCTTCCATGCATTTTGTCTGTCAACATTTGCTGTTTTCAACTTCTCAAAAACCATCCCTAATTCTTGAGAAAATTTGGCACAGAGCCTCATGGCTTTGAAACGTTTTAACAATTTTTTGTGAATTATGCAGAGTTGTCACAAAACAGTCTTTCATTACTAAAAATTTGTACAACATTACAACTACTTTTCCAAAGAAAACCATCAATAGAACATGTCTGGATTTGACACAAAGCATTCTGGCATAAAGGCCTTTCTGTCTTAAACAAATGATTCACATTTGCCATCAAAATATGGCTGCCATTATGAAAAAACAGACAAATTCTTGAAATGACTGCTCAAAAACTGCTCAATAGATTTTGACCAAGTTTTGACAAGATGCATTCATGTTTGAAAGCCTTTAAAAGTATACACCTGATGCAGATCTGCAGTCCAATCTTACTGAAGATGCTAAAAGTAGAGAAACCTTTAAACAAACTTTTTCAGTACCAGTCTTGAAAACTGGAAGAAATTTGGACAAAAAAATGTGGATTAGCTGATTGCTTTTGGTCAAAATTAACATTTTGTTAAGGAATGAAAGCCTCTGAATTCTGTACAAAGAAGTCCCTTCTGCCATCCAATATGGCAACCATTACTAAAAATAGAAAATCTTTTAAATGATTTCTATAAAAAACAACCTGTAGAATTTGGCCAAGCTTATCATGACACGAAGGCCTTGACACTTTACAGAGTCAATGCTGATCAGCCATCATTACTAAAATTAGACAACTTTTAAATGGCTCAAAAACAATATGCAAAATATATGGAATTAAGCTACACAGAGAAGCTTTGGAACATGAAAGCCATCATTGGTGAGTGGCCTTGATCACAAAGTCAAAGAGATTAGGTGGTCTTTTGCCAATCACAGATGCTTCAAGTTGCAAGGAAAATGGTTGCATTTGCACATAACATTTCAGAATTAGTTATTGAAAACTAATCAGCTGATTGCCCTCTGGTGACCTTCAGAATTATAATGCAGCAACTGCAAAATTGCACAACCACCTTATAATTACAAGTATATACTATACCATGATATATGCTGAAAACATTCAGTGTGTACCATTTAATTGACACCATAATCCCTTTTGGATTGTCAGACTGCTAGTTCCTTGATTAGGTCACCATTTTAACCTGTGGCTAGTATACTGCCTACAAGTTGCAGTCTGATACATGACTTTTGCAGTCAGTCTAGGCTAGTGGTATAAAATCAGGAGAAATGCTGGCATATACACAAGTAGCAAAATTACTGTCAGTCAAATAAACAGATATGGCTGTAAGGCTAAGGCTTTTATAACATAAACTATCAACAGAAGAAAATGAAGGTTTAAGGCCATTCGTCTGTGAAATTTTAGGCAATGTAACATGAAGAGAAATGGTTTATAGAACTCCAAACTGAGGGTTGTTATTAGCTGGCTTGAGTTTGAAGTAGATGATGATTGGTTACTCTTAAAAATAAATTTATGGATTTTTTTTCCTTTCTCAGAATTGTTAAAAAAATTGGATATTTCAAAATATTAATGGCCATCAAGTAAATTTTGAGAGCAAAACAAATTCCGTCTTTGAAAAGCTATAGTGAGGGTGGTTTGGGAATGTTACCATGCTAGGACTGTTTCAGTTCACTTGACTAAATCTTATACTAGTCATGTTGTCTGCCCATCTGCATGTCAACAATTTGGTTTTTGCAAGATAACTTTAGTAGATATTGTTGGATTTTTGGAACATCTGATCTGCAACTTTCTGTTGATAAGACCTTCAATGAGGTAATTTTTCAGCCTTCTTTTGAGAATTTTATGTTGAGCCTTCTTTAATGACTTAAATATTATTTTAGATGTTGATGAAGCCTTGATTGACTTTGATTTCCACTGTCCCATTGTATCATTTACAGGAGTTACCACTCCTGAGTTTCTGCAGCATAACTTTACCAATGATTTTAGGATATTAACCTAATTTTTGTCATTTGGCTTTATACTGAAGAGGGCTTGTTGAATGGATTTCATTTCCAGCATTCAGAACACCATTTTGATAAGTTATGGACCCTGATTCCCATCCTCCTTGCTTTGGATTCTACAAGATAATTTACTAATGTTTCATGGATTTTCACCAAAATGTAACAGATACCTTAGTACTGATGAGGCCTTGATTTCTTGCATTCCATGATATAATTTATAGGAATTATGGCCCTTGATTTTCTGTCCATCTGACTTTTTAGTTTCTGCAGCATTACATTGAAAAGGTTGGAATTAAACCATCCCTGGTATGCAGTTTTACACTGAAGAGACTTTCAGTGAGTTTTTATTTCAACTGACCTTTAAAGTCCAAAACAGACCATCTTGAATATATGCCCTAATTTTACCTCCAAAATGTGGACTCACTTTCAAACAGTGAGAATCTGATACAGGTCATCATAAGAACAGCAGTTTCTTTCCCAAGTGACAGGTTGTAATTATGAAGAAATGAACGCAGTGATGGCATCCTTGCTTCCAGATAGTTTGATATTGCTGCTATCCACCACCAGTACCAGTTTGGTAATAAGTCAAGATTCAAAATATTAACTTTTGGTATTTGACAAACGTGTCCAGAGGAAATTAAGAAACTGAAGTGCAGGGATGAAATAGTTTTCTTAGCAGCTTTTCAGAATGAAAGTAAGCAGTTATTTTATGCATGTGCATCAAAGATCTAATTCGCATTAAAACTTGTATACATTCAAAATGCAATTTTTTGCTCAAAGTGCCTCTCAAGACCAGGTTTTATCAATCAATTTACACTTTGCCAGTCTCACTCTGGGCAATATTTTATTGACCAATTTCAACTTTGCCAGTTTTGTTATGTTTATTTAGTTTGCACTTTTTGTTAGTTTCAAAAATATTCATTATGTGCTGTGCATTATGTAAAATTTTATCTTGTAAATGACCTTGTCTAAAATCAATTTCTACCTGATCAGAATCATGGATCTTTTAAAAATTCTGTAAACAATAAAGTGTATATTTCTCCGTGAGTGTAGGCTAAATATTAAAATTATTATCTTAGACTGAGTCAAGGACATTGTATTTATCATATATAATTTTAGTAACAAACATTCTGATTCTAACTTAAATTGTTCTAGAAATTAATGTTTTGCCCTCATCTGAGCTATTCTTTTGTGTCTAACAATTTTTAAATAAAATATTGTTTACTGTAAAAATTATTTATTTGTGCTGTAAGATCTTGAAACAGAATCATTTGTTGTGTTAAGTTTTTCATTTGGGCTGGAATATATTTATTCAAAATTATTATTCTCTGGAAAGACAAAGTGCTTGTTTATAGTAATATTCTTGGACAGAGACATTAATTTGGAATTATAGTAAATTCAGACAAGGACTCCTTGGATTATACTATTGTGATTCATCAGAAGACTGTTGGCACGTCAATACACTTCAGGCCACTGCTACATTAGTAAATTAGAAACTACAGGCCACTACAGGCATGCCAGCACCTTCAGTATTGGATTTTATCTGAAATACCATTAAAACTTAATCAGAACTTTATTCACTAGCACTTTTTGTGTTCGGAATTCTAGGACTATTTGGAATTTACTTCAGAATACGACTTCTTTTTCATGTTTCCATTTTTTTTTCGGAGAAATAAATTATTTATTAAAGCTTACAAACTTTTTGGCTTTCGCTTTTTTCAATTACTTATTTTGAGACCAGAGAGTCATCATAATCTCAGCCATCAGCTCCAGAAATGGCAACAATGGATAGATCCTCATTACAAGGGTAAAACTTTGTATGAAAGGATTGCATAAATCGATGTCCGAACCTTAACTGTTATCGATTCTGACGCGTTATAACTGTTCAGCACTGCACGACAGTGTCACCGTAATGGATGGGTGCAATTTCCCACGGGCGTGCGACAAAGGGGCCGACGTTGTGAGTTTCTTGTTATTGTTTTGCGTTTGTTTTGGTGGGGGTGGGTGGGTTTACAGCTGAAATGATGTTCTCTCTAGTTCACCATCACCTTAGCCGTACGGGGGCGATTCTTCACAAAAGTTATATTTAAGAGTGGTTGGTGGTTGGGAAGGGGTGGAGGTTGGCAGCTGACCATAAAACTGTTCTCTGCAGCAAAGAACATCCCCCCTCGAGCGCCCGCACATAGGTTCAATTCCCTCAATTTCACTTCTAGACATGTTTTGGCCTACGTCCGTAGAATTGAATAGCTGACCACTACATGTTTGCCCCCCCCCCTTCTGCGGGTGCACCTGTACCCTTCCCTCAGAGTTTTCGGGGCATTGGATATGAGGATGCTTTACACATGGACTGACTGGCTGATAGTCATCTGTGTTTGAGTAATAGCGAGTGTTCGGTTCGTTAACGCTGGACTTGTAGACAAGTCCACTACCATATTAGTTCGGAAATAGAAACACAAATAGTTCGTTAATCCGGTCATCGCTTGAGGAAACCTAGTCCTTTCATGTAAGATCTCGACGCTGATATTTCTTTTTTCTCACTAAAACAAAAACACGTGCTATATCTTACATTGTAGGACTAGAGGAAACCCAATAGTTAAATGCCGTAGATCCCAGGAGACGAACTAACATGCCTGCCCTATGGTAACCGGACATTCAATGTCCGTTTGATGGCAAAGGTGACCAGTCCGCCTAGACCCCTCAGGTCGGTCATGGTCATATATAGGTTCTGCAAATTTTACTCATGCCCGCCCTAACATCAGCCTTCTCTATAAGGCGCAGCAGCGGACAAAAGCTGGACCATTGAGAAAGTTGTAGTTGAAATTTCGATGTCGTATGTCGAGAAATCCAATATCACGTGATGGATAAATTGCATGTCCTTAAAGTTCCATTTTAAAGATCGAGATTTTAGATTTTATACGTTGAATTATACATTGGTGGTGTAAAGTTATATTTCTTATGTCGACGTTTCACAGTGTATATTTTATATTAAACAGCGGTGGTTGAAATCCAAATATCATATGTCGAGAATCCCTGATTCACACGCGGCTGCCCATAGACCATTTAGATTTCATCTGTTGAATTTCACAGCAACGAGACGCAGCCTACTTGTTTAAAAATAACGCGGTCCGTTCACGAGAGCGACCTCTAGCGAAGAAATTCATAGTAATTCTCGACCTGTGAATGGTAACATTAAAACTGTAAATGCATGAAATGCGCCTCATAATCGAATACACGAATGATGTATCTTAATACTCGATATTATTTTGAATTGTTAAAGAGGACATTGTGTAATGTTACTTTTACACCGACACACCATTTACCATATAAAAAAAAACTGACAAGCACAATAAACTGTCCAATCACCGCTGTGTAATTCAACAGATACAATCTAAAAACTCAACATACGAAATGGAACTTTTAGCACAATCAATGTGATTCAACATGATAGATTGAAACTCGACATATTACAATTTCAATAACCGCCGTGTAATTCAGAAGATACACTCTAAAAAGCTCGACATTGGACATCGAATTTTCAATCAGCGCTGTGCAATTCAACAGATGAAATCAAAATACTCAACATATGAAATGGAACTTTCAACATAAACTCTTTGAACTAATACATAAATTAGGAATTCTCGACGTATGACATTGAAATTTCAACCACCGCCGTGTAATTCAAACGAAACGATCTAAAATCTCGACATAGAAAATGTAAACTTTCAACCGCTACAATTTTAATTCAACAGGTACAATCTAAGATCTTGATCTAGAAAATGAAACTTTAAGGACAAGTATTTTTGATACAATACGTATGTAGTGTGTTGAATTTGGAATAAGCATTGAACATTAAAATTGAATACATTGTACATTACAATTTTAGTACAGTCAAGCCAGCAAGGTTTTATGTGAAGGGTCACTTCGACCTTTTCCCATGTCAGTTGTTAAATTTCGTGGATTGGGGTGAGGTCAGCATCTACGGCTAATTTAGAGTTGACCCGTGCATAACAAAGCTGTCATGGGAATGTAAACATTAAGATGCCGACCATATCCGCTTGATGGGAACGCCATGTCGAATAGTCATTTAACAAAAGGAAGCTGGTATGTGTCGTATTTCTCAGATTCAAAATCTAACGGAAGAAATAATTATCTTAGGCAAAAGATTATCAACGGCTAATTACGATTGGTCAGTTCAACTTAAGGAGTACACCCTGGAAGAAATATTGAATTTAAAGTAACGACTGTGGGCGAATTTTCTCAGTCCGAGATTTTCCTGCAAGAGGAGCAAGACTAGTTTGACTCGGGGAAAACTAAAAAGTAGTTGTTCCTCGTTAAGACAAGTAAGGGGACCAGGTGGCTGTCTTGTAGGCAAAAACAGGCTTTTAGTGCTATAACGCACATTTTCTTGGAAAAAACATCATTAAGGGAAACAGCTCTCTGGATTCTGTCTGGAACAGTCTGGGACAGTCCGAAAGACGGAAGTCCGGATAAGAGATTGAGCGGTTAGGATAGAAGGCTCATGAAAGATTAAACGTAAACACGTGGAGGTGGGAAGACGTGGAATACAAGGAGAGAAAGACAGAAAGCGACGATAGGTGATGCCAATCGGGCGTGGAAATTGTGCTCGTTTCACCACTCTCGTTATCACAGTGACATGAATTAATAATAGATCACTGCTATTGAAATTCTGTAAACGTAAATTTGTTTGAATTGAAGCTGCCACTATTAGTTTATATCATTGATTAAATTGTTATTCTCTTGTCTAAAGGGGCTCGTGTTGTATTATTTCTCTTCAAATAGCGCTCAGTCCTCTGTTGATGTTTTATCTATCCACTCATACCGGGCAATAAAATAGATGGGGGTCATCTTCTAGATAAAGATAGACAAAGCTAATTAACCACCCCTCTTTACCAAGAGGGAACATCGTAACAACTTGAAATTAGAATTCTTGACATATGACATTAAAATTTCAACGGCAACGTTCTGATTGGACCAGCTTTTGTCCCCTACGGTGCCTCATACTTCTCGGTTAGTCTTCATTGCGACTTACGTAGTTAGGTAACTCCCATCTAGTAACAAACGTAGTCTGCGTCCCAATGGTGACAGAGATAGTTTATTTCTTCTGCACCACTCCGTCCACCCTAACGCAAATTAGGTAGGGTTATATGCAGGCACAATATGTTGAATTCCAAGCCATAGTCGTCTCCGTGGATCACATCAATCCAATAGGTTTGCACCTTTCACCATCTGGTGGGTTTAGACCGATGTGCGTTAACGCTGATGACTGTTCTGACTGTAAAGTTTTAGAAGAAGCAGCTCAGAGAAATTTAATTCACCATTTAATATAAAGTCTAAATGATTACAAAGTATGTCCTATAAATTTAGTAAACTTGAAACAGTTTTGTTGCTTACATTGGATATTGTATATTTCTGTTAATGTTTTTACGTGACTGTTTGCAATTGAAAATAACCCCTCTGCTGACATCTTGAATAACTGCAGCACATCCACAAACCAAATCCATACGGTCACATTTTTCATGAAATTCTTGTTGACAACGTTGACGCGCTCTCTGCAATGCATCAATAACGTGAAAGAGCACCAGTCCAATCAAAAGAAATACACATCTGTTTATTTATTTAGTTCATTTATCCCATTAACAATGAACAATTAGCTTCGATTCATATGTTTTGTTTATTTTACCACAACTATTAAATCCCGCTGCTGAGTCTTGAGAGAACCAAATGACAGTGGCAAATTCGCTTGATAATTACGTTAGCTTGTTTCCTTTTCATTGGTTACCTATGAGTGAGCAAACTAATACATTCTAGCACTGTGTTTCAATATGTAGAAACCAGTCTGTTTTGCAGTGAATCACTTAATATAGTGCCTGTGTGTGTGCCTTGGATTTTTATCGTAGCTTTAACAATTTTTCAGTCATGTCGCTACGATTTCTGCAGTGTGGCAGTTTATAGTGATTTCTAGCAATGGGGCGTCGTTCCGCACACATGTAGCATCATATCCCACCAAGTGACATTATCCTGACACCAGTCAAATAATGCTGAACGCCTAGCGAGGCAGCTATTTATACCAATTTGTATAAGTCTTTGGTATGTCTCAGCCGGGGTTCGCACCCACGACCTCCCGAGGCGGACGCTCTAACCGCTCGGCCACCGGAGCGGTCTCACTTAATATAAAATACAGCTTTAAATGATCACTCTATGAGATTATAGGTGAAATCTTTCCAATATGGAAGTGTTAAGCCACAATGAACTTAATTTCCCGCCTTTTTGTTACGGGGTGGGGGATTAAAATGACAGACACTGTTTTCCTTTCCTTTTTCGTGTGTGTGTGTTAGACAAGGATATCCTACATATTACTACAGATCGATTAGATTGACCTACCATAAGTCCATATTAATTTTCGAAGGAAATGATGAACTTTGTATTCAGTATTTGTATGATATGTTTTATTTTTCAGTAAAAAGAACAATAACATGGACATAAACTGAGATAGATTACAATGATTGCCTGAAAACACCTAACCTGAGATCGATTACAATGATTACCTGAAAACACCTAAACAGATATCGTTTACAGTGATTACGGCAGAATACACAACACTTGAAATCGATTACAATGATAACTGCAGAACACCTTTTAAAAAACATCCTTTCAAAGTCATTTGCTTACTCTAATACTGTTAAGTGGAACGAACTTTTAAAAAATCATTACATCAGAAATAAATCTAAATGTGTTAAAAAATCGTATGACCAATATTTAAAGCGGCAGTATTTATTGTAAATATCGAAATAGATGCACTCCAAGTTATTGTGTTAATGCATATCATATACAGTACTCTTTGTGATTTCGTACTTTATGTATTTAAGCATGCTTTACTAATTGTTTTATTTTTTATTTAAGCTTTTATAATTTAAAATAGTTTTTCAGTGAAAGGTCTCAGGAAAGAAATAGAAAATTGTACATGATAAGGGTTTTTTGAATTACCAATTAACCTCTTCTGACGCTGTTTGTATTTTCAATGTATAAAACCATGCAAAGGAAGGCAAATGTTAATGGATACACACACAGAGCTAACGTAACAGTATATACAAATGTAATACGGATTTTGGTATTTCTTTTATTTAAAATTCTCTTTCTTTTTTCATGCCCCACTTTTAGTATGTCTCGTTAAATTATTCAGTGAAACAAAGGTCGCGAGAAGGAACAATGTCGCAGTTTTTAACTAGATAACGTCGGTAATGTTTATACACACAATCATAAGTTAGAGTCAGTTTACCCTTTTACTCCAACGTGATACAACGTTTGTTCTATTGTAATGGCTACACTGCTCCGAGTCTCGTTTTCTCGTTTTTTAAAGGATAGGTCTTTATATTGGAGTTACACCCCACTGTATCTGTCTGAGGTCCGGCGCTCCTGAATGTGACAGATTTTTGCCCCAGCGGGATATCGTCGTATTCTTGGCTTCTTCTCCCATTCTTGTCATTAACTAGATTAACTGTGTCGTCTTCTCGATCGTAGCCTGAGTTGTTGACTGGGTCGACTTCTGGATCGTCGACTAGATAGTAGTCTGCTTCTTCGACTGAGTTGTCTTCGGGATCGCTGACTAGACTGTAATCTGCGTCGTCCATAAAGTCGTAGTCGCGTGTCGTCACTCCGTCAAAATTGACAAAGATGAATGGGAGCGAAATAATGAGAGAAGAGAGATCCTCATTTACCATGTGTATTCTTGCAATGTGTTGATAACAAGATTTCCGTGCTTTTTCAACGATCCATGAAGCTCTTCTCTGGTCGACGAAAGACCTATTTCCTGTCCTTTTGAGATTCCCCGGTCTTACCGTTTCCTGTTCGGTGAACCGCGCCCAAACGTGCTTGCTCCGACTGCGTGGTTTATACTGCTTCACTCGCAAGGAACGTCTTCACACCAAATAACAACATATCACACCACCATTGCAATCACAGTCGGCCTGTATCGATAATTTCTACATACGGGCTACAACAGGCTGGATGCCCAGTTCCGGTAGGTGAAAACATTCGGTTTATTCTGGTCTTATCCTTATCTTGCCTTACATCTAATTTCGTCATCATAAAATTTCTCAAAATGAATCTTGAAAAATCTTGTGAATACACTCAATATGTTATTTGTTATTAATATTTAATTTTTAAATAAAAATGGCAGGCTACAAGGAATTTATTCGCTGTCAATGACAAAAGTTTAAAAGAATTAAAACTAAGTCAATCATCCATTCGAATGGGTCAGATAGCGATGTTTGATTGAATGCCAGTGCTGACGTCGGTGTGAAATTATCAATATATATATATATATATATATATATATATATATATATATATATATATATATATATATATATATATATATATATATATATATATACGCAAAAGGCGGAATCACGTGACTAGAAACTAAGACGCAAGGGTGGCGTTCTACAGTTCCGCATTTTGCATAGGGTTAGATCTTTAAATAAAAAGAATTTTTCCGGTTTTCCTCACTGGTTATACTAGCTATTTAAGAAAGACCGTGTAAATCATGGGATTTGTTAAAATGTCTTTTAAATCCCTTTAATTTTGTGTATGACTGATTGTTGTAGTATGGAATATAGAGTATTCAGCTTGGCTTTACTTCAGATGCACGCGTCGTTTTCATTTCCTGGATTTCAGAGGTAAATTGTTAAGAAAAAGAGACAATAACTTTATTTTACGTTTTATATATTTGGTAATCCATTCTTTGTACTTTTAAAAGCTGATATTGTCTAGTCTGGCAAAATTCACTTGCCCTGCTTTTATAGCTCCTAAAAATAGCGTACTTTGGACTATTGGAGGCTGAGCTGATTTTCGAGCGCATGGGAGCAGTCATTTTTGTCAACCGTGTGCTTAACTCAGGTATAATTTCCACAAGTACACTATCCAAAGAAATTTTAGCCACAATACATAAAAGTAGCTTAGAGGTATGCAAATATTCTGTCCACTGTGCATGATGAAAATGCCAACAACGTTACACCTGCAACTTTCTCATCAGTTCATAATATCTGAGGGGCGACCTCAACATGGCGCTTTAAAGCCCGATAACATTTAAAATCAAAACTTAAGCTTTATCGAAACGAAAATGTTATTTTCTCATTCCACTATCTATATAGGCCGATAAATCAGCCCTTCATCCGTGATGATATTGGTTTTCGGGTGTGGGGCTGATATCACATATTCATTAAAAGCTGCAAGTTTCTGCATTCAATTTTGTCTGCACACATTGGTGTACATGTTATGCACTTGCCGGTATTTCTTGTGGCTGTGCAGCTACCGGCGACTGAAAGGTTCTTTTGGTGACATGTAGAGTATATTTCCTGAGCAAATCATATGTTTGGGTACTTGTAAATCCACCTGGAATAGCACAACCATCCGGCCTGTGGCCATTTTGAATTTCGCGCTTGATATGAGTAGTGAAGTGGGTCACCCTAGCGTCAATGGGAATTAGCATTACAGAGACCCCTGGGTCACTCTAGCGTCAAGGGAAAATTAACATGGAGAAAAATCGTGGGTCACTCTAGCGTCAAGGGGAATTTAACATGGAGAAAAATCGTGTGTCACTCTAGCGTCAAGGGGAATTTAACATGGGAATAAATCGTGGGTCACTCATGCGTCAAGGGGAATTGAATATGGAGAAAAATCATGGGACTGTCTAGCGTCAAGGGAAATTGAATATGGGATTTTTTTTTATTTTTAAAAAAAAAGGGGTAGGCAATTGAAAGTCATTCTCTTTTCGAGAAATATGGGTGGCCCTGAGAAGGGCCTTTGGGTTTATGTTAATGTATCCATTAACATAAAGGGCATCTGCGGCATCTTCTTGTCCTCAAGCTGCGTCTTACTCGAGGGCCATAAATCAGTGTCCTCTTGAGGCAACCTGGTCTTTCTACGTACACTCTTCGTATCCACAGACTGGTGTCTGACTTGTCGACAACGGTCCACTTGGACCGGACATACATGAGCATGTCTGTCCTAAACATCATGGAAGACACAAGGGTGGATGATTCGACTGTGGTCCACATCGTGAAGCGACGAGAACAGGTGAATCAATGCAGTGAACTGCGCTTATTTATAGGTAGAGGAACGATTGAAACGGATTGAGTTCATTCACCAATCCGAACACGCGTGACAAAATTCAGTCAGCCCGCATCCAATCCGAAGAGAGCAGTATGTGACGTCACGTGGTCTATATAGATTCGCTAGCGCTTGTGTTCAGTCAATCTATGCGACAGTGATTCAACATGACGGAAACTCAGAAAACGATCCATTGGGGTGCACCAGCAGGGGAGACCGCCCAAGGGAACCCGGACTTACTTTCAGAAGAGGTGAATTGGGATTTTGTGGATTTTCTTACCTCGCAAGAATTTGTTCCGGAACCTTCGTTACCTTCTTCATTACCGCAAGTGGAGAATTTTAGACAGAGAAAGAAAGAAGAATTGGAGAAATTTATACAACGACAAAAGGAAGCGGAACAAGCTTTTCTCCTACAGCAACAGCAGCAAGAAGAAGAGGTAAGAAAAAAACAACAACAACAACAAGAAGTAGCAGCAAAGAAACAAGAGGGTGAAAATCAAACGGTCACGGTACTGTTGGACATTTTGGCGGAGTTAAGGAGTCTGAAACAAATGTATCAGACTTCTTTATTACGACCGAAGAGAATACGACCTTCCCGAGCTAAACACGTCAACCCTGTGACTAAGCCTACCGTACCACCCTTAGTGATTTCAACCCAATCATCATCAACAGTACGCAGTCCAGAAGTAGGCCTTGGCCGTGGCAAAGGCTTAAGGCTGTTAAAGTTGATTGCTTAAACTCACCCCTACACCAATAAAAGGCCCTTTTCAGGGCCACCCACATTTCTCGAAAAGAGATAGCCTTTCAATTTGCCAATAACTCAAAAAAAAATAAAAATAAAAAAAACCATTTTACCCCCTATAGTACGTGTCTGTGTATGAGTGCGTGAGTGTCCGTTCTTATTTTAAAATCAAAACTCAAAGACACTTACCTTATATAATTAATTTATTCTTTTCTCCATTGTTACAATCCAATTCACAATTCACAACAGAACACTTTAATATAAAGTTCATTGACTTCTTCTTTCTCCTTGTTTAGTCTCTCTGTTTTTTGAATTTCTTCACCGTCTTTTCCTCTTCTTTCTCCTCATTTTCTTCCCTTCTTCTTTTCTTCTCCTGTTTCTTTGCCTCTTGTAAGTAGAATTGTCTTCTTTCTTCCTCTTCTTCCTCTGAAGAATCTCTCTCTTCTTCTGAAGAATTCCTCTTTTCTTCTGATTCCTCTTGTTTCATTTTTGGGCAATCTGGAGACCAATGTCCTTTTTCTTGACAATAATAACAGGTATCTTTACTTTTGTCTTTTTTAGCCCCTGTTTTTTTTTCTTTTTTGACGGTCTGGACACTCTGAAGACCAATGCCCTTTCTTCTGACAGATATAGCAAGTATCTTGACTTTTATCTGGAAAGGAAGGAGAGTAGTCCGTGGTTTGGTCTGAAGAGAATTTTCTAATGACCCCTCGCAAAGCTCTGACGAAACGTTCGATTTGGCTAGTCTCTTCCATCGTTGTGCTCGGCTTGAGAGTGAAATGAATAGTGAAAGGACAAGACACACACCCTTTTATATACGCTGGTCTGCCATGACTATAAATTAGTCTATGGTGTTTAAACTTGAGTCATTTGACGTTTTGCACTCAAGATGAAACGATCCTATTCATTTGAGAAGAAAGAAGAAGAAAGTAAGAGGCAGAAACGTGATCTATCGCCTCGTACCAGGGCTGAAATCTTGGCACAAATTCATGCCAGTGATTTTGAAGAGGACATGAGTGAACCAGAATCCGAACCCTCTAAACCACGTTCACCACCCTTAGTCAACCCTGAAAAATATTATTCCATTCGAGAGACGGAAAAGCGCTCCTCTAGAAAATTTAGAACCACGGCTTACAAATACACAGTGAAGTTTAAAGATTTCAAGGCTGAAGTGCCGTTAGAGAAAGCAGAAGTGTTTATCACTGGGGTGTGGGATTCTTTGCTCACCGCACTCAAGCGACAATGTCAACCCAAAGAAGACGATCGCTTGAGACTTTCCATACAATACGACGGTTTGAAATCCCCTGTTTGGATCGAGTTTAGCACCCCTGCAGAATTGACCGCTTCCAAAGTCATGGACAAGATTCAACACGTACAACAATCTAATGACCAGTTTGACATCACCGATGGAAAAGCCACACTGGACATGACCCACGTCTCTCCTCCTCAAGGGACTGGACGCAAAAAGATGTTATTGGTGGACGACCTTCGCAACACCAAAACAAGTCTCGTCCGAATTAACAACCCTCAAGACCAGATGTGTTTAGCCCGTGCCATCGTGGTGGGACGAACCTATACCAACAAGAACGATACGGTAGAATGGAAAAGAGCCTGGAAAACTATTCAACAATCGGACCGAGCCAAACAACGAAACGAAGCAGAACTCCTGTTGCAACAAGCTGGCCTGTCCAAAGACACACCCTGTGGCATTCCTGAGATGCAAAAATTGCAAGATGCCCTAGCTCCACGATACACCTTGAAAGTGCACCCTCAAGAAGTGCGCGGGCCTCTGTTGTTTCGAGGCCAAGATTTTAAGGACGGAAAATACATTCATGTTTATTATCACGATGACCATTTCGATACCATTACCACTATCACCGGATTCTTGGGATATATTTATTATTGTGAGAAATGTGATTATGGTTATAACAATCGAGAGCAACACAAGCATTGTGGATGGAAATGCTCAGGATGTTTGGCCTCTCCACCCTGTCTGAGCGAAGAACCAGTGCCTTGTTCAACTTGTATGCGCACGTTTGTCAGCCCTACCTGTTACCAACAACATTTGAAGACGCAAGGTTCACAGAAGAAATGTGCTTGTCAACTGCTGAGAATGTGCCCTACCTGTGGACAAGGCATACTTACCAATAATGCCAAGGCACACGTATGTCGAGGAAAGAAAAAATGTCAGATTTGTCACCACATCGTGGACTTGGAACACCAATGCTACGTGCAAAAATACCAACCCCCACCAGAGAAAGAGGACGGTCACAAGAAGAAAGGCAATTTCATCTTTTTCGATTTCGAATGCATGCAAGAGACTGGCATTCACATTCCTAATTTATGCGTGGCTCATCGAGCGTGCGAGAAGTGCATTCAAGAACCTATCTACAGTCATTGCCCTCACTGCAGCAAGATTCCTGGAGGGCGTGAAAAAATCTTTCGGGGACCGAACACGCTAGCCGATTTTGCCCAATGGGTTTTAGACCCCATCGACAAGACGTGGAGCCAAGAGGACATCGAACGTTACGGAGATTGTCATCGTCATGCCACGGTGATGGCTCACAATTTCTCCGGATACGATGGACAGTTTCTTCTCAGATACTATACGGAACATGGCACCGAACGTCCTAAAGTGACTTTGAACGGAGCCAAAATCATTTTCATGCAAGTGGGACAAGTACAGTTTAAAGATTCGATGAGCTATTTGGCCATGCCTTTGAGTCGAATGCCTAAAACATTTGGAATGACAGAAATGGCTAAAGGGTACTTTCCACACTTTTTCAATACGGAAGCCAATCAACACGCCGTTCTACCCCATTTACCTGAGGCTCACTATTACGACCCCGACAACATGCGTACCGAACAACGAGAAGCTTTCTATGCTTGGTACCAGCCTCACGCCTCGGACCCTTTCGACTTTCAGGAAGAAATGCTAAAGTATTGTCGTTCCGACGTGGACATTTTACGGCGTTGCTGTGGAAAATTTCGAGAACTGTTCATGGAACACGGAGGGGTCGATCCTTTGAAAGAAGCTTGCACCATTGCCAAAGCGTGTTCCTTAGTGTATCGACAACGATTCATGCCTGAAAACACCGTAGCTGTCATCAGCCCTCAAACGACCCACTATGTCAAACGTCAATACTCGGTCAAAGCCCTACGCTGGTTACATTACTTGTGCGACAAGGAAGACAAATGGATTCAGCATGCCCGCAACGGAGGGGGTGAAAAGACCATCGGAACGTATTCGGTCGATGGCTGGGACTTAGAAAACCCCAAGATTGTGTACGAGTTTAACGGTTGCTTATTTCACGGATGTCCCGTCTGTTATCCTGACCGTGGCACTAAAAATAAGTTTTTACAACGAACCATGGAAGACTTGTACCAGGACACTTGTCAGCGGTGCCTAAAGTTGGAACAGGAAGGATACCAAGTGGTGGAAATGTGGGAACACGAGTACGATCACCGTATGAAAACCGATCCCGAGTTTAAACGCCTCGTGGAAAGTTACCAGTTCATGGACCCGCTGAACCCGAGGGAGAAGAAATCAAATACTTGGACGTGTGTTCGCTGTATCCCTACGTGTGCAAATATTGTCGCTTTCCTGTAGGGCACCCGCAATTGTTCACGGAACACATCGACCTGAAAAACATTCGACAATACGAAGGCTTGATCAAGTGTAAAGTTTTGCCTCCCACGAACCTATACCATCCCGTCTTACCTCACCATTGTCAAGGCAAACTGATGTTTCCCTTGTGCCGTACTTGTGCCGAAACGTGCAACCAGGACCAACCTTGCCATCACAGCCAGGAAGAACGTGCCTTGACGGGAACCTGGGTCAGCGTGGAATTGTTCAAAGCTCTGGACATGGGATACCAACTGTTAGAAGTGTACGAAATTTGCCACTTTCCCAAGACACAACAATACCACAAGGATGATCCCAGTCAGAAAGGCATTTTCGCTGACTACGTGGATGCCTTTTTGAAACTGAAACAAGAAGCCAGCGGCTATCCTTCCTGGTGTCACACTCCCGAAGACCAAATACAATTCAAATAGAAATACTATGAACAAGAAGGCATCACTTTAGACCACATCGAGAAAAACGAAGGCAGGCGATCGTTTGCCAAAGTGATGTTAAATTGCTTGTGGGGTAAAATGGCACAACGACCGTGTTTACCTAAGACGGAATATTTGACCGAACCTTCCCGCTACTTCCAGATGATTCACGACAAAAACAAATACATGAAACACGTGGACGTCGTTCGCGAGGATTTGATCTTGGTCAATTACGAAGAAGATCTGGACTTTGTACAAGACGACCCTTTTGGAAATGTCATCATTGCGGCTTACGTGACAGCTCATGCTCGCTTAAAATTGTACGAAGCTTTAGAACTGTTAGGAGAACGCGTCCTGTACTTTGACATGGACAGTTGCATTTACATCCATCACCCGATTCAACAGCACCCTGACATCGAAGGAGACCGTTTAGGAGCCTGGACAGACGAGCATCCCGACGACAAGATTCCAAGTTTCGTCAGTGGCGGTCCCAAAAATTACGGCTACGAATACCGTGACAAACAAGGAGAAGTGTACACGACGTGCAAAGTGAAAGGTCTGACTCTGAATTATCGTACCAGTCGAGTGGTCAACTTTGGGGTATTGAAAGAAGCCTTGCAATCTGGAGAGGATGGAAACTTTAAAGTGACCACCTATCAACCGAACAAGATTGTACGTTTACCCACTCATCACATCGTCAGTCGGCCCTCGGAAAAAGTCTATCAAATCGTGTACCAGAAGCGAGTGCGACTTCCCAATCATTTCACCTTGCCGTATGGACACGTCGGTATTGGTCTGTATATAAAAAAGGAACCCTAGGCAAGATCGATAGTTCATTGTGACTACCAAGACCGAGCGAACAAGATGAATACTTTCAGAGAAACACAAAACAAGTTGTTTAGAAAGGCACAATTCAAGTGTGAGGCTTCTGAAGTGGAATGCGATTGTGAGCCTTGCGATAGGTACGATGCTGTACGCTGTGACCTTAGCGATGCCGTAAAGCATCATGGGAACTTTAGTGTCACTACCCCTATCATGGAAAGGGATGCTGTGCGTGTCAAACCTGAGGGATGCGAAAGTGATGCCGCTCGTCCTCTTGGACATTTTACTGGGTTTCGTTTTAAAGGGGAATGTTCACCTTCACGTCTACCCCCCTACGGATGTCATCCAGCCCTGAGCAAACTCCTGTTCATGTCACCCAACCCTCATCGAAACGAACCTGTGAAAGACGAATATTCGTTTCCTATACGTTTGTCGGAATACTGCGACTTTGAAAATCTTCTTCAATCGTTCAAAGGAAAATGGCCTAAGTATCTGGGAGGACCGACCCCCGAAGAATTAGCCAGAGCCGGATTTTTCTACTTGGGCGAAGGAGATAAAGTCAAGTGCTTCAGTTGCGGTGTGTCACTTCACCACTGGGAACCGCAAGATTCGGCCTAGAACATGCTCGATGGTCACCGAATTGTCATTACTTACCCTTAGTGGGACCGAGACATTGAAGTAACTTCTTACCATAATAATCTGTTCATGGATACTTTACAAGAGAACATTTGTGCTTTGCCTGTGGAGTTGAGAGAACGCATTTATCGAGAACTAGTTAAAATACAAGTGAAACGTAAAGAACAGTTGCATCCGTTACGTCACCGGTGTTTGAACCACTGGTACCTGAAGGCTATACAAGGACTGATTCAATTGAAAGTGTTCCATTGGACAGACATTGATCAACGACCCCCTGGTTTTGAAAAGGATTGGTTTGTTATGGACGATTCTATCTACTACATCATTGTAAACTTACTGCATCGAATTCCAGAGGAAGAGTTAACGAATTACCAACATCTTGAACACAATGTCAGCTTAATGAAAGAGGAAACGTCTGAACGAATTGTAATGTGTAAATTAGTGACTAAACGATTTAAATTCGACACTGAAGTAAAACCATGTTTGTACAAACAGTACATTTCTTGTGTCAGACCAAAGAGGATTTAGTATGACCTATTCATGGATACTTTGCTAGAGAACATTCGTGCCTTGCCTGTGGAGTTGAGAGAACGCATTTATCGAGAACTGATCAAAATACAAGTGAAACGCAAACGCAAAGTTATTGAACCGTTTTTAAATTATGCTCTGTTTCAATGTATAAGAAGACTGATTATGAGTGGATATTACATCAGGCACAAAGGTAAACGAGGCTATTGGCCACCACCCAAGGATTCCAAAAACTGTATATACTTATGGATACTTTACAAGAGAACATTTTGGGCTTGCCTGTGGAGTTGAGAGAAAGGATTTACCGTGAGCTGGTCAAAATACAAGTCAAACGTAAAGAACAACTGCATCCGTTACGTCACCAGATCTTTAACCACTGGTACCTGAATGGTATAAGAGGACTGATTCGTCAGAAATTGTTTCAGCGGTCAGACCTTGTTAGTGAGTTAGTGAATGAACGAAATGTTCATCATTTTGGTTACTTCGAGATTCACCTAGAGCAACGCATTGAGGAAGACGAGTTAAAGGATTACCAACATATGTTACATGGAATCTACTTAGTGGAAGAGAAAACTTCTAATCGAAGTTTGAACTGTAGGTTACAGTATTCTAGATTTCCTTTTGGAGAACGAAGATGTCTGGGTAGAATGTACGTGTATTGCTTCCGAAAAAAAGAGAGTACAAAAACAGGAATCCATGCCACGGCTTATGTCACAAGTGATTGAACAGATTCCGTTGAAGGAACTCAATGACCATATTCAAACCGTGGATCATTACCATCGATTATTACAAGAACTGTATCCATTCAATTTGGGTCGACAAGTGGTGTGTGTCTTAGTGACTTGTTTTCTGGGATTTCGTTTACCAGCCGATTCTTTGTGGACTCTTTACGATCAGTACTTACCACCTCAATGACCTTAAATGGTCACTAAAGACTCCTTTTGCTCAAAGCCTTGCGTTTTCATCTGGATACTTCTCGACCTCAACAGAAAAAAAGATTCGTCAACTTTTAGCTACCCAAGACGTGTATGACGATGTGTGTGTAGCTTGTGATTTACACCCCCATTGGACAGATGTCCGTGCCTGGAAAGAATGGGATTTTGAGGCTTGGACCCAAGAAGTGGCCCAGTATGCACGAGAGTTGTTCAAGGAAAAAAGTTACTTTTCAACCCGTGTTAGTGACGGAGCCAGAAGAACCCGTCACCCAGGACGGGACTGTCGTGGACAGACCTGAAAGACCCTTTCGGGAGGACACTTGTGTGACCTTACCCCCTACTACAGAACTGGTTAGAACATTACCCAAAACATGTTGTTGTACAGACACTTGTTTTTATTCCACGTTAATGGTTATCATGTGCCTTTTATTCTTGTACTTAAGCCTTTGGCTTTTATGTATTTTTTGTCTTTCGTATTCATGTTTGAAACATTCAATAAACGTGTTCTGAAAAAAGTATATAAACTCTCGTCTTGTTTGTTTTCGTGTCACAAGTGACATTTCTCACACTATGGCTACCTCTGCTGTCTCTCCTCCCTCTTCCTCTACTGTCAAATTCATCGACGAACACTTAGATCGTGCCAGTTGGGAGGCTTTGTATCTTCGCCATCCCTTTAACATGCTCATTCAGGCAAAACCGAATTCGTCAAACGTTTGATCGAACATAAACATCATTTGATCGATCGGCCACCTCAGCGAATCGTGTGGTGTTACAAAGAGTGGTAATCAGCGTACAGCCTCTTGCGAGAAAGTCAAGGCGATTCCATCGTGTTTGTGGAAGGCATTCCTAAAGAAGACGACGGCATCGTCTCTGACTCCTGTCTAACCCATTTGGTCATTTTCGACGACATGTTAGGAGAAGACGAAGAAGAAATTAAACTGTGGTTCACGCGCAAAGGGCATCACCGTAATGCCAGTGTCGTTTACATCACCCAAAATTTGTTTCAACAAAGTAAAGCCCATCGCACCATCAGTCTCAATGCGCATTACGTGGTCTTGTTTAAAAGCCCTCGAGATAAATCGCAAGTGCAAGTCTTAGCCAAACAGTTAGGAACGCCTTGGCTGACTCAGGCGTACGACGATGCCACTCAAACGCCACACGCCTATTTACTCGTCGATTTGAAACCGACAACCCCAGAGGATTTGCGATTTAGTACCCACTTGTTTCACCACTGGTGCCAAGACGGAGAGCCTGTCCTATACACGTCTCCGTCCTCGATTTAATTTCACTCCACATAAAAAATCTATATAAACCTCAGACCCTTTTCGTCTGTCTCACACAGTGTGAACATGACGTCCCTTCAGTCGCATCTTCCCGTCAAATTGATTCGTGCCTTGTATGGCATCAGTCGAGAAAAAAATCCACAAATACGAGCTCGTGTCTTAGAAGCTAGTCTCAAAGAAGTGTTACGATGGTTCACGGTGACGGCACGTCAAATACTCCAAGGAATCATTCAGATTCCTCATCAAACCAAACGCTTTTTCGATCGAAACAAAGTCGCTCTGGTCCAACTGGCCGATCCCCGCATCGACACTCAAACTAAAAAACAAATCATTTTGAAACCTGGAGGGAGTGGTACTCTAGGAGGGGTCATCATTCGCTCTCTTTTAAGATGGGATCCTAATGCCCCCAAAGTTATACCCAAGAAAAAAGTCCAACGAAGCCTCAAGAAGAAAAAGAAAAAGACCAGATCCCCAAGGAGAAGACGAACTTCTCCAGTGGCGGGACCCTCCTCTTACCAGACACCACTCCGGAAAAAGAAAAGAAGCCCCCAGAAAAAGAAAAGTCCACAAAAAAAAACTAGTCGCAAGAGAGGTACTTCTTCTTCGGCCAGGACGCAACCTTACACTCGCAAACCACGACCTGCCACGGCAGTGACTGTGTCTCCGGCAGCCTCACGTTCATCCACTTCTCCATTAATGACACCAAGAACTGAAGAGTATTTGGAGACGTTGATCACACCAAGAACTTCTCCGTTAATGACCCCAAAAAGAACTTCCCCAGTGGCAGGACCCTCCAATTTAGTGGCAGTGGCTCACAAAGTACCTTCTCCCAAAATCAAAGTCCAAGAAAGATCGGGCATGTTACAAAGTTTACTGGATTTGTCCAAGCAAGAACTGGCTCGATTTAGTCCGTTGCGTACCCCTGCACGACGTGTCATGCCTGTCCTCAAACTGATACGACGTAAAGACAATCAGTGGCGACGCGTTCCAGTATAAAAAAGACCTGTGACCAAGTCGGGGGTATCAGTGCTTTTTTGGTGCTCCTGAAGACTCAAAGATGTCACCCTCCAGAAAACCCCAAGGAAAGAAAAGGAAAGGACTACCACCACGTTTAGTCAAACATGGGGACATGTTATCTGTCCTGTCCAAAGCTTCTCCACCTCTACGAAAAAAAACTCATTCAATCGGCCTCCAAAGAGGTCATCGATACCGTGTGCGAATGTTGTTTGAACGTCTTGAAAGGCACGATCCCTTTGTCCAAACACCAGAAACAATGCGTACGCAAACATCGTCACGTTCTTCGCCAAATGGTTCAAAAGAAAATTCCCATTCGTGAAAAGAAGAAGATGTTGGTCCAACGTGGAGGCATTTTACCCCTCTTGTTAGGTCCCTTACTGAAAGGAGTCTTGGGAACCATGTTGGGAGGACTGGTGGGAGCAAGATAAAAAGGCCCTCGGAAGTCCCAAGATCTCAGAATCGACCCCTGACAAACCCATGGAAGGACGAAAACTAGCTTTAGTGCCTTACAAACGATGGATGGAATACCATTGTTGGCAAGAACAACGCACCCCGCATTTACCTCCCAATCGCCATTTGAGCGAGATGTCCCAGTTACAACACGAATTGCAGTCCTTGATGGATCGCCAAAATTTGTCCGAAACAGAAAAATCGCAAAAGTACGGTCAACTCTTGCAACGACTGCAACTCTTTCACCAGAAAGCTTTAGACGAAACAGCTCTACCCACTCTGAAAGATTTTAAGACCTTGATGAAAAGTCCAGCACCATCACCAGTACCAGTACCAGTACCAGTACCAGTGACCAAGACAGAAAAAGGAAAAGAAGAAGAAGAAGGGTTTCAAACTCCACCAGAAAAAGTACGCAAGTTAACAACACCACCTACCTCCAGAATTGGATGGATTAAAAAGATGATGGCCACCCCTTCTTCATCACAAGAGAAAAAGAAAGTGAAGACAGAAGTGAAGACAGAAGTGAAACAAGAACCGATATCCCCCGCTCAGACATCCTCCTCTTCAACACCTATTGCCGGTCGCACACGCAAAGCATTGCAATCCAAGAAAATACCCCAAGAGAAAAAGAGTAGCATCTTCCAAGAGAGGGTGCCTTATTAACACACAAACAAACACAAAAAATGGAAAAAGTGTTAGCCAGCATTTACTACGATCCCTCGCATCCTGCAGGTTACGCAGGAGTTCAAAAATTGTATCGTGCTGCCAAAACTCGACTGAAAAGTCTCCGTTTACCTCAAGTGCAACGATGGTTACAAGAACAAGCTACCTACACCTTACACAAAACCATTCGACGCAAGTTTGCCAGAAGTCGCACCCGAGTGGAAGGCATCGATCATCAATGGCAAGCCGATTTAGCCGATGTCTCTCACTTGGCCAGCTACAATCGTGGCTACAAATATTTGTTTTGTGTCATCGACGTCTTTTCCAAATTTGCCTGGGTCGTGCCCTTGACTTCCAAATCGAGCAGCGAGTTAGTGCGAGCCCTGCAGTGGGTGTTGAAACAAAGCGGTCGTCATCCTCTTCGATGGCAAACGGACAAAGGCACCGAATTTCTGAACCAAGCTTTCCAAAAAGAATTAAAGAAACGTGACATTCATTTTTTTACCACCGAGAATCCCGAAACCAAAGCCAGCATCGTGGAACGTTTTCAACGCACTTTGAAAGAACGCATGTGGAAATATTTTACGCATCACCACACTCTGAAGTACATCGACATCTTTCCGCACCTGGTGCAAGCGTACAACCAATCTTACCATCGAAGCATCGGACGTGCCCCTCAAGACGTGACTCCCGACAACGAAGTGCTGGTGTTTGAGCGCCTGTTCGGTACGTCCCTAACGAGGGCTATCCCCAAGAAAAGTGGAGAGTTGGCCGTAGAAGATTGGGTGCGCATTGGCAAAACCAAACGCACGTTTGACAAAGGTTACTTACCTAACTGGACGACCGAATTGTTTCGCGTCACTGGACGAGTGCATGGCCGTCATCCTACCGTCTATAAATTGGAAGACATGAATGGAGAAGTGCTCAAAGGAACGTTTTATTTGCCCGAGTTACAACGTGTCACCAAAAAAGAAGACGACGTGTACGACATCGAAAGCATTCTCGAACGCAGAACCCGTAAAGTGGGCAAACGACGTGTCAAAGAAGTCAAAGTACGTTGGAAAGGATATCCACCCAGTTTTGATTCTTGGATCGAGGCTTCGCAAGTCATCGACTATAAAAAGAAGTGACCATCATACCCTTTCACACAGACGCAGCTACGTCGACCACTCCTTCACCTAGTTCTTCTGTGCAAGATTTACAAAAACAACCCTTGTGGGTGTGGTGCCGAGAACGTGTGCCTAAAACGCAAATCGTCTTTTTCTGCCAAATCTTCGTGGTGTATTGTGTCATCGGGGCAGCCATTGCCAATTTGAGTTTGCAACAAGGAGACAAACATTTGTGGACCATTTTATTGAGCAGTTGCATCGGTTACCTGCTTCCCAATCCCTCCCTGAAATTCACCTCGAACGGGAACCACGGGAACCTTGTGTCCAGTGCCAGTGTCAGTCACCACTCCAATAACAACAACAACAACCCCATTTTGAGCGGAGACACGCCTCTGACGTCCAGTAACCTCTCGGACAGCCACAGAACTCTGGAATTATGAGTCACCAAAACCAATTTTACTTAACCTTACCCAGTGACAGTTCGATGGAGGTGTTTCCCAAGAACACGTTGTGCTGTTACACGGCCAAATTACCTCAAGCCATCCCGTTAGATCACGAAGCCCATTGGGAAGTGGCTTTAGTGGAAATCATTTACCCAACCCAAGTCTACAATGTCATTGCCAATTAAAATAAATTTGATGTGTAAGTTCATGACGAGCAAGTGCAACAGCACTTGAATTCCCCCAATGTCAAATATGGCAAGAAAACCTATAATAACAAAACTAAAACGTGGACCTACCACTTGTTCATTCCCGAAGGCTATTATTTTAGTGGTCAACATTTGGTCAGCACCATAGCCTCCAGGTTTAATGTCGTGTTTCTGAAAGCTTTGGAGCATGCCAGAAAAAGTGTCACCCTGGAATACCACAAAGCAGCTCGTCGCTTCCTGATGAAATTTTCTGACGGTAAAATCGTGTCCATTGTTATTTGTCCTGAATTGTTTGACATGTTGGGCGGGGACATGAACATGAGAATGACCATGATCAAGAAAAACGAATTACCAGTCATTTCCGACAACGATTCTTTTACCAAGTTATTTCGTTCCCCGGTAGAACTGAACCAAGGACTGAATTTGATGTTTGTGTACTCCGATGTGGTGGAGTATAACGTGGTGGGACACACCTCCGTACCGTTACTGCGTGTCATTCCTTTCAAAGTGGATAGTACCACGACCAATGACGAGGAAGGTGGAAACACTTATCACGTCCACCGCGAATTTGTCCATCCTCACTATTTGCCTGTCAGCAAGTCGTATTTGGACACGGTCAACATTGCTATAAAAGGAGATTTGGGACAAAATATTTCAGTCACCAAAGGAAAAGTCACGGTGAAACTCCATTTTCGAAAACGGTTCTCTCACGACTCGTAAGTCATGTATCCAGTGTACCGAGGGGTTGCTCGACAGCGAGGACACGGTTTAGGAGATATGTTAAAATCGGCCTTTCGTTCGGTGGCCCCGGTGTTGAAACCGATGGTGACACGCGGATTGCACGCCTTGAAAGATGCGGCACTGACACAAGGCAAAGAATTTCTCCAAAATGTCATCATTGACAAACAAATCCCCAAAGAAGCTTTCATGAATTCAGGCAAAAATGTCTTGCTGCAAACGGGCAAAGACCTTTTGGGCCGACGAGACACACCTATAAATGCCCTGCACGCTACCGAGTCAGACATTCAGCAAGGACAAGGCAGAAAGAGACGACGAAGAAAACACCCTTTCACCAGACTTCAAGCTAGAAAGGCCAAGAAAAGAAGAACCGTTTGAGACTTAGACATTTTCGATTATTGAGACACAGAGAAAAAAATGATGCACCGAGAATCTTGCGCTTGTTCCAAGTCGGAACTAGATCTGTTTGCCATGCCCCCCCACCATGATGACGATGCAAGAATCCCAATGGGTGGAATTTCACCCCGTCTCCTCACTGGCCGATTCCGCTCCCATCGAGTTTGAAATCAAGGGACGGCCCGAATATTACATCGATCTGAATTGCAGTTACTTGTACTTGAAAGTCAAAGTTCTAGATAAGGATAATGGTACAGTAGAAAACACTGAAAATATAGCTCCCGTCAACAATTTCATGCATTCCTTGTTCAGCTCAGTGGACTTGTACTTAAATAACAAACTGGTCAGCAGCAGCATGGATACTTACCCTTACCGTGCCTACCTGGAAAATCTCTTGACGTACGGAATAGATGCCAAGAATACTCATCTCAATGCTTGTGTGCTATGGGAACCTGACGAAGCGAAGAAGTTTGACCTAATAGATAAAGACAATGACGGCTTTGAGGAAAGACGAAACAAAATAACAGGTGGACAGAGTTTAGAACTGATGGATCGTTTGCATTTGGACATGTGGTTGCAAGAGAAATATTTGCTAAACGGGGTGGATGTCCGCTTGAGACTGAATCGCAGCAGTGTCGCTTTCCATTTGTTGGCTGATGATGATGCTACTCAGACTGGCAATCCTAAAAACAAAATCGAGGAGGCCAAACTCTACGTACGACGCGTGGAAGTGTTACCTAAAGTGGGAAACGACATCAGTCAGACGTTGAGCAGAACAACCGCCAAATATCCCATACGACGCGTGGAAGTGAAAACGTTCACCATTCATGCTGGACAGCGATCCATGATCGAAGATCATCTGTTTCAAGGACAGTTACCCAAGCGTTTAATCCTTGGCATGGTCCTGAATTCAGCCTTCAACGGAGACTTCGAAAAAAATCCTTTCAACTTTCATCACTTCAACGTGAAGAAAATCGAAGTCAGTCGCGATGGCAAGACCTTGTGTACCCGACCTTTCGAACCTAACTTTGATTCCACAAAGATGAATTACTTGAGATCGTACTTGTCCCTGTACGAAGCCACGGGACAGTTAGGGACCAACACCAGTCACGGCATTACGTACGAAGATTACGCAGGAGGTTATGCTTTGTGGGCTTTCGATTTCACTCCAGACCAAGGCAGTGACGAGGGACATTTTCACCCTATAAAATCCGGCCAGATTCGTGTGGAACTTCAGTTTGCAGATCCTCTGCTAGAGACAGTCAACGTCATCCTGTATGCAGAATTTGATAATACCATAGAAATCAACAGTTTGAGAGAAGTCATTCTAGATTACTAGAAACCATGGAAGACTGTTATCCCTCTTTACTTAGTGGAGAAACTTTGAAGATGAAATGTGAGGAAACTGTGGAAGATGACTCTTAAGACAAAGACGAAGAAGTTGTCATGATGAAGTCAAGATGGCCAGAACAAGAAGCGCATTTAGTCTCCTGTTTTGCCAAACACTTGGCGGAAAAAATGACGGAATTGATCAAGAAAAATTGCTATGGATGTCAAAACGATCATCCCAGTCAAATTCAACACCATAAATGCCTGATGTTGAGTCAAGAAGAAAAATTGGACGAGTATCTGGACTAAGCTTGGAGTCTCATCTCGGACGAAGACGTGTTACATCAGTGGTATAAAGACTTGCGTGAACATACTTGTCCACCATTAACCACTCAAGAGATCCATCGTATCGAAGCTCTCCTGAATCAGAGTGAGGAGACGAAACGAAGAAACGGTTATTTGTCAGACATTTTCAAGCAAAAAGTCAGGATCGAATTGATGACTTATTATTACCTGTGAAGAAGAAAAAAAAACCACACAAAACAATGGATACCTGGGAACTTTATTACCTTTTCAACCACAGTTCGTATACGGCTTCTTGGAATCCTGTCGTCTGTGCTAAAGATGAACTCCCTCATCGCAAACCTCAAGACCATCTAGCTTATGTGATCAACACGGACGACAGTCATCTCCCAGGAACCCACTGGGTAGCCGTCTACTTCCCTCAAGAAGGATGTGTGGAATATTTCGATTCGTACGGATTGCCCCCTTTGGAAGATGATATCATTGACTTTATGAGAAGAAATGCTCAGACCACCCGATTCAATAATGTGAAATTACAAGGCACAGATTCCTTGGTGTGTGGACAGTACTGTGTGTATTTTCTGCATCATCGCAGCCTGGGCTATTCCTTAGAACATTTAGTGACTCATTTTGATCCTCGTTCTTCTTCTAGAAACGATGTGAAAGTAGATCGATGGTTCTGTGACCATTATGCTTATCTTTTGTCTCAAGCTAGGAAACGTAGTGTCCATCAATGGCCTAATGACTTCCAACAGTGGAAATCACAATTTCATTCACAACGTTGTCAGCCCTGTTTAAAGTAGACTGTAAATTGAAAAAAAATGTTTGATGTTATAATGTTGGATTATTGTTAAAAAATGTTAGAGTTGTTGTTGGTTAGTGTTAAGTGATTTTTGAATAAAAAATGTTGTGTTTTGAAAAAAATGTCTTTTGTTTGGCTATAAGAATGTTTGATTCATGCTCTTTGACTTCTTACTATCCCTCTCATGTCACTCATTGAACGTTGCGACTCGAAAACCGTGGAGGGATGTTTTCCTTCACGTCCGCGCTTTGACTTTAAGAACCGGGTTGTTTCCAGTCTAACCATCCATTGTCGACTCATCCTCCTACGAAGATGTGCTCCAAACTAGCTAAGCTAAACGAAGCCTACGTGAATTTGCATAGGGTCAGACACAGTCTGATACCGAAGCCAGAAGAGATAGAGAATGTGAGAATGCTAAAAGTCACTGAAAACCTGATAGAAGAGCTCTTCAGAGAAGAAGTGAACAGGGAGAAAGAAGAATGGACAGAGAAGTACAGACTTCAGAGACAGCAGCAACAGCAGCAACAGCAACAACAACAACAGCAGCAGCAACAACCTGAACCTGACAGAGGCTTTGTCGATTGTCGTATCGACATCAAAGAATTCTTCTTCTCTTTCCGAAGAAGCAGACCTATCGCCAGAAAGTCTATCCTCAGAGGACATCGCATTCTTAGAAACTAAAAAATTGCCATAGCAAACAAAAAAACAAAAAAACAGCCCTTTTCAGGGCTACCCCAATACTCAAGAAAAGAAATAACCATCAATTTGCTAATCTGTGTAGGTAGAGTAGTGTGATAATAAACACTAACTCTTTTTTTTTTTTAAATGTGAGGGTATGTGTTTGTGTATAAGATTGTGTGTTTGTAAGTGCTCACGTACGTTGGTATGGATAGTAGATTAAGATCATGTCTTTTTTATGGTGTTTGAGGTGTAGATTTTGGGTTAGATTGGATTGCTTTGCGTATGTGGAAAATTTTTTTTTACAATAGTAATGGGTAGCATAAAAAAGTGAGTCAGTGTTTCTTGTAGGTCCGCACGTTGTTTTTTGGTCATGATCTAGGTAGATCAATTTTATGTTTTTTAGGGGGATGTTTTCCTTCACGTCCGCACTTTTAGTATAAATTGAAACTCGTTCGGCAGTCCAGCTACCCTTGTTGATTGACCAACACCAAAAATGAACACCAGACTAGCGAAACTGTTCGAACTCCATGTGCATCTGGAATATGCCAGGCGCCTGTTGAACGAACTGGCCGCGGAGGCCATTGTGGAAGAGGGAAGGATGAGAGAGGAGGAGGAGAGAAGAAACAAAGAAGAGGAGGAGAGAAGATACAAAGAAGAGGCGGAGAGAAGATACAAAGAAGAGGAGGAGGAGGAGAGAAGAAACAAAGAAGAGGAGGAAAAGGAGAGAAGAAGAAATTTCAGAATCCCAGTGACAGAAAATTGGGATTCTGAAGCTATTTATCCTGCCTCTGCTCTCTCTCCCAAAAAAGTAAAAAGCAACTGGGGAACAAGATGTGTATGTGGCGCCAGGCCTGGAAGGTGCCACCATTAACCAGGTGTCCATGAAGTTCCCAAAAAACCCCCAGCCCTTTTCAGGGCTACCCAATACTCTAGAAAAGAAATAACTATCAATTTGCTAATCTGTGTAGGTAGAGTAGTGTGATAATAAACACTAACTCTTTTTTTTTTTTAAATGTGAGGGTATGTGTTTGTGTATAAGATTGTGTGTTTGTAAGTGCTCACGTACGTTGGTATGGATAGTAGATTAAGATCATGTCTTTTTTATGGTGTTTGAGGTGTAGATTTTGGGTTAGATTGGATTGCTTTGCGTATGTGGAAAATTTTTTTTTACAATAGTAATGGGTAGCATAAAAAAGTGAGTCAGTGTTTCTTGTAGGTCCGCACGTTGTTTTTTGGTCATGATCTAGGTAGATCAATTTTATGTTTTTTAGGGGGATGTTTTCCTTCACGTCCGCACTTTTAGTATAAATTGAAACTCGTTCGGCAGTCCAGCTACCCTTGTTGATTGACCAACACCAAAAATGAACACCAGACTAGCGAAACTGTTCGAACTCCATGTGCATCTGGAATATGCCAGGCGCCTGTTGAACGAACTGGCCGCGGAGGCCATTGTGGAAGAGGGAAGGATGAGAGAGGAGGAGGAGAGAAGAAACAAAGAAGAGGAGGAGAGAAGATACAAAGAAGAGGCGGAGAGAAGATACAAAGAAGAGGAGGAGGAGGAGAGAAGAAACAAAGAAGAGGAGGAAAAGGAGAGAAGAAGAAATTTCAGAATCCCAGTGACAGAAAATTGGGATTCTGAAGCTATTTATCCTGCCTCTGCTCTCTCTCCCAAAAAAGTAAAAAGCAACTGGGGAACAAGATGTGTATGTGGCGCCAGGCCTGGAAGGTGCCACCATTAACCAGGTGTCCATGAAGTTCCCAAAAAACCCCCAGCCCTTTTCAGGGCTACCCAATACTCTAGAAAAGAAATAACTATCAATTTGCCAATGTGTGTGTAGGTAGAGTAGTGTGAATATAAACACTAACTCTTTTTTTAATAGTGCGAGTGTATGTGTTTGTGTGTTTGTGTTTGTGTTTGTAACTGCTCACGTAAGTTTGTGTGAATAGTAGATTATGGGTTTCTTTATTGTTTCTTAGCGTATGTGGAGAGTATAGTTTGGGTTTTATTATATGAAATGAGAAAGTAGGGGAATGTTTTCCTTCACGTCCGCGCGTTGTTTGGTCATGATCTAGGTAAGATCAATTTTATGTTTTTAGGGGGATGTTTTCCATCACGTTCGCGCTTTCACTATAAGAACCCACCACGTTCGTCGTTCGAACCATTCTACGGAATAACAGATACAAGATGGAAGTGTCGGCGTTGTTTAATGACTTAAGAAATGTTTACTTTTGGATGATGGATGGAGAATATACTATTGAAAGGATAGAAAGAGAATGGAGGTTGAGAAAAAGTCTTGACTATGTCAATGAACTAAAATTAGCGAGGAAGATGATAGAGGAGATGATAGAGGAAGAAGTTAAGAGATTGAGAGGATTGATTCAACCAGAGTATGTAAGAGTGGGGACTATAAAAGAGTCTATGGACAAGGTAAAGCAGTGAGATGCTATTTAGAAGAGCTAGAGAAATGGTCAGAGTGGAAGTTCGTGAAAAGGGGCAGTGAACAATTAAAGAAAGCGGAAGAAAAGATGAAAAAGATAATAGAGGAAGAAGTGCAGAAAATTAAGGACAGGTGGGCAAAAGATAGAAAAGAACAAGAGAATAGAAAGAAAAAAGAAGAATATGAGAGACTGAACAATAACTGGATAAAAATCCAACAGAAGTTCCGAGCCATGGGTCACCCGGACTGGATACCGGAAACAGAAAAGAAGAAGAAGAAGAAGAAAGGAATGATGGAAAAAATAAGAGGATGGTGGAAGAAGTTAAGGAGTTAGAAGAAGAAGAAAAAACCCAAAGGCCCTTTTCAGGGCCACCCATATTTCTCGAAAAGAGAATGACTTTCTATTACTTACCCCTTTTTTTAAAAAAGTTTTTTTTATTTTTTTAAAAAATAAAAAAAATCCCATATTCAATTTCCCTTGACGCTAGACAGTCCCACGATTTTTCTCCATATTCAATTCCCCTTGACGCTAGAGTGACCCACGATTTATTCCCATGTTAAATTCCCCTTGACGCTAGAGTGACGCACGATTTTTCTCCATGTTAAATTCCCCTTGACGCTAGAGTGACCCACGATTTTTCTCCATGTTAATTTTCCCTTGACGCTAGAGTGACCCAGGGGTCTCTGTAATGCTAATTCCCATTGACGCTAGGGTGACCCACTTCACTACTGATATGGCTGTTACCATTACAGGTATGTGTCTAAACTTCCAAGCAAATTTCAGAGCAAATTTTACAGACTTACAATAATTAAATACACTCAGTTTTCTACAGAAAACTCATCATTTTTCAATACTTTCAAACTCTTCATTTGAATATTTTCATTTAATACAATAAATGTATTAAACTGAAAGTGATATTTTAAGAAATAGGAGATTCTGTCTATTTTCGACATGCAGGTTATCGAAGATTAGGTCTTATTTTGACATGCAGGCTATATTTTTCTTGTTTTTTAAAGATATATTTTAAGAAGAAAATTCTAAATAATATTGTTTGTTTTCTTCTCTTTATTTTCTAAATGAGCAGTCGCAAGAATTTGAAATGCAAGCATATATACACTTCCCATCGTGAGCCCCACTGAAGAAAATGTATGAGCTTTATAACAAGAGGTAATTTTACTAAATATGCGTCAAAATCAAAACAGCCGCAGCTCTGTGTGATACATATACCTTTATGTTGCAATGTTTGTCAGTTTTAACCCCAGATTTACGAAACAAATTGTATTCCTCGGTAATATTAATAGGCAAACTCAAAATCCTTCCGCTTAATTTCTCTCTCTCTCTCTCTCTCTCTCTCTCTCTCTCTCCTGTTTGATATCAATTTGCACACCATCTGAGAACACGTTGTCAAATATTCTGTCCGAAATATTGTTATTCCCTCCGTCAACTAACTCAAACGGCCGATATCGTGAAATTCCATAAAATGCTCGTCGCCACTTGCGGTTCTCTCCCGTTATGCCCAGCAGCAAAAACGTCCAGTATCACCCAGTGTGACTATTTCTTATAATAACAAATGTGATATTTTTGAATAATTTAAAATGAATAGCAATAATTCATTCCCGATATCTTATAAATAGACTCCATTTGTTGTAAAAGTAGCCCAAGGTTTGGTGTACGATATGGAAATTTTAGGTGTGCGATACGGAATCATATATTTAAAATGTGTATCGAATGACAAATCAGCCATGTATGATGAAATGGGTATGTAACAAAGGCACCGTAATCTATTCTTTGCTTTCGTTATACAACTTTGTTCGCCCGACGACAGCATAATGATAATAATAATAATAATAATAATAACAATAATAAAATAGACACGTTATTTTCCCGTTTTAATATCGTTTTTGAATTTGTATTCTTCATAAGTTTTATTTTCAAGTCTTAGTTTTTATATCTCTTGCCTGCAGATTTCCCCCTGCCATACAATGATATAGAAGTCAAGATATTCTCTTGACCTTTGTCTCAAGTGTTGTTTTTGTGAATATAAGTTGCTACTTCCCTTGACGAAGAGCTTGTTTAGCACGAAACATTGGGAGACTGTATTGTATTTGCGCCGTTATAAATTTATATATAACAGTACTATGCCACTGCTCTAGGCTATGTTTCCTGGTGCTATTTAGTGTCACAGTTGACAAAACCTTGTCTCACGTGGGACTGTTGATTGAAATTGTTGTTCACGGTAGCTTATTCAGTAAAATGAAATTATTATAACTTTGTTAGAGAAGTTCTTTGTTAAGCTCTCGTTTAATAACCGGAAGCCCTATAGAATGTGTGTGTACGTACGTCAGGGGCGCCCGCAGAATTATTTTCGGGGTGTGGGCAGACATGTAGTGGTCAGCTATTAAGTTTTGTAGATTTAGGCCAAAACATGTTTAGAAGTGAAATAGGAGAGTTGGGTAAGTGTCCGTCACCCCACAACTTGCCATTATGTGAGAGCACTCATGGCGTACGTCGAATATAAAGTATGGAAAGATGGACACCTAAATATTTACTTATGCAACAGAATTTAACTTCATTTATAAAGTGTAATATTATAGATATTAATCGTAACTAGCAGCAAAGGAAAATGTCTGTCTTTTTGTTGGGCGGGGGATTAAGAAAATAATTTGTCACTATTACTACCAGCTGTCTGGTACTTCCATCGTTGGTTCAACCGCTCCAAAGATAAGAATTCGACCAAACCTTATCAAATGTATCCCAGATGTAAGGAATGGCACTTGGATCCCTATCGGTTCTTGCGGTTTTCTTCATGTCTCTTATGAGTATCTACTATTGAAATCTAACTATAATAGATTAAATGTTACGTTATCACTAGGATTGTCTACACATATTTCCGTGATGATGTACTATTTACTACAGTATCTATGTGCTAATTTCTCATAAAACAAACGAGATATACTCTGTCTGCTGTAGGTGCAAATGGTTTTTCAACGGTCCGACTTTAGATAAACCAGTTTCCAATATGGCGCCTTGTTAATTACATTATTTTGACTGAATGTTTCTGTGACAACAAACCCTCCATCTCTCCGATTGCGCAAATACAAACCGTCTACTCTGTAACAGACTGACGTGAACGAACAGAAGATTCTCAACTTTGATCAAACATTATTGTCACTGTCATTTAGGTAAATACAACATGAAAAGTAAAACATTTATATAGATGATAAACATGCCCCATTCTAAGTTACGTTCCGTATAAAAACGAGTGGAATCAAAGACGGGTGCGCATAGCATATTCGCGTATCTCTTTCCAGAGCGCCTGTGTTGCTAGGAGGTAGTATTGGGTTTGAACATGTCCGCAAGGTAGACAATTGTTTGAAACTTAATCAAACTATGCTCGCTCAGATTTGTTTATACGTTTTGAAGACAGTCGTCTGTAACAAATGTCAAAATTAATCACGAGATTAGAATGTTTTTCTAAAATAGTTTTAAGTAAGCACTTGCAAGTAATTGCGAATAAGTACTCCTAGAGTGGAAGACATCCTTCTCAGGAGTAATTATATATATTCATTAAGCGAATATGTTGTGTTTCTAGTTGCGAGTTATGAGTTCCTTTTCGTTTTAAGACAGTTACTATTAAATTTTCATTTGCTTCGATACGTGGTTCCAGTTGTGAGTGAACTCCTTTATTCAAAATTCAAAGGTGAACTTGTACGACAAAGATAATTCATACCTCATTCACACACATAATCTTGAAAGGATGTAAATATAAAACGGAAATCCTTGTCGCTCCATTTGACGGCAACTAATTAATGTGTAAGCTGTGTCACCAGCCTCTGAGTTTGGCATATTAAATTCCACATTTAAAAGAATGTGGGTCGCTGATTGGCTGAAAATGTTTACCAGAATTAAAATATAAGTAATTAACGTAATGCTTGAGAGGAAGTCTATGTAGGTGTAAAATGTACGCAGTAGTAGGTTTACACCTAAAATCATTTTCATTGTATCGCTATTTCTGCCCAGGTACTACTGGACATGGTATTCTCACATTCCTATATGTGTGTGATCGTGTTTTCCAGAGTGGAACACTGGTGCACGATAGCTCTATCCTTTTCCACACACGACCTTTATCCAGCCTCGCGGTCTATTGTGACCATCTTCTGCGAGCATAGTGTACATATAGTTGCAAACACCTCCCGATTGCCATTGTCACTTGCGTGGTCTATTGTGACCATCTTCTGCGAGCATAGTGTACACAGAGTAGCAAACACCTCCCGATTGCCATTGTCACTTGCACATTCATTCACAATATTCAACATAAACATTAATTGCAAGACATGTATGTACTACATCGAGCAGTGCTTGAAGTTAAAGTGTCCCGGAAACAAGCCGTTTCCCAATGATCGACCATGATACATGTACGGAGTCTTCGAAAACCCCGTTGTTGTAAACATCAATTCTTTAAAGAAAACCTTTAAGCCTTATCATTCTCTTTGTGGGAAATCAATTCTAGACCAAAGGTGAATCGAGGACTATGTCATTGTGTTTTGTCTGCTCGATTAATCTCCATTACACAATTCGGACTCTGTGTATTGCCCCTGTTCTTTGAAAGCTAAGATGTGTTAAAACGCTATTTAAAGTGTACAGTGAATCATCCAGTGTAAACTTCTATGCTCCTAAGGTAGGGAAATTTTCAATGTATGTTTTGCTGTTTGACAGTTACATCCGTATTGAAAATACGCAATTTATATTTAGACTACACTTTTTCGTTCAGAAATCTGAGAAAAAGAATCCTTTATTATGATTCAGTGTTGGATTGAAAAATTCCATCCTCGTGTATGACGCAATTTCCAACCCTTCGGATGGAGTTTTCCCTTCACACGTCGATACAAGTGAAATATTCTAATAATTTCACCGGGCTAGAAATTAAATGTGACAAGGGAATTTTTCTCAGAAACGAGCCACACAGCATATCATTTTGATTGGGCTATAAGTCTGCATATGAATATATCGTTCATAGGATGTAATCGTGATTTGCCGGTTTTATCAAATAAGTGTAGTAATCGGGCCAAACATAATGACAGCCTACGCGAACTGAGTTGTTAATCGTCTGTGTTCACAAAGTATAACACTAGTAGTTTAAGAATAGGTTGCCTCTTTTAGACTGATTTCGACATAAATTCTATTAGTCTGAACAGGCTGATAATAAAAAATAAATGTTGCATATTCATCCAGAGATTTCTCTTTAATTTGCATTTTAGATGACATTAACCTATAATTAATGTTTCCATAAATCCACAGAGATCCAGAGAGAGAGAGAGAGAGTAAAAATATCCTCAGTCTTAGATGTAAATAATGGACATTCTGAACTGCCTTTAAACCTATGGTTGTCAATATATCAAAATAACCCTTTGTACATTACAATAACTAGATGACGTGTCATCACTAACAACAGCAAACCAGAACGCCACGAGCCTTTTATGTCGTGCAACAAAAAAACATTTGTAAATTGTGAACTGCCCTGAAGCGGATAATTATTATTAGATATTATATACTTCATAAACAGTGCCATTAGTGTAACATTTGGATACGAGTATTGACCTGAGTTAAGTAAAAATATTCACCGCTTCCTTATATGGTAATCACGTGGCCGCGTTCGAAGAATTATTTTTGTCTACGTCGAAAAAAAAAATATAGCGACGAACGCTGACCGCGTCCAAAATGTTTGACATTTCCAATGTATTGCTCGAGATGAGTCCAGAGAGAGAGAGAGAGAGAGAGCAAGTCACACTAACCTTAGATACACTGTATCAGTCAGCAGGTTCATGATCTTCTGTTTTTCACGTTAACGGTGCACTTTCACTCTCTCGATAACATTGTATCCCGTACTTGAAATTTCGTGAAACACTTCAATATGAATATCAATCGTTATTTTGTGGTATTAAAGACGATGGGACACAATACCCTGGGGACGTTGATGAAGGTTACTGCTGAAAATGTGGGACTTCAGGGCAGAATCAAGAATCATTTCGTCAGGTAAACCACAATTACCACACTCTCAAAAGACGGAGTGCCACCAATAAAATCATGCAGATCACAATACACAAACATATTTCATCAATCACTGAGTAGGACTCTAAACTAAGCGCAAATGAGCAGAAAGAATATTCTTCAATCCTGATGCACACTACTGTTTTATATATGTGCCCTCCACATGTACTTCTTCGGCTATGACAACTTCATCTAAAGCGACCAAGTCGCCCACAAAGATCAGATTCGGGGAATTTTTTCTGGCGCATCTTTTTATTTTCGTAATTGTACATTCAATGGAAAACATCAATTAGTAACTCGAGCCACGTATAATGGAAAAATCAGTAAGTAACGCGAACCACTATCTCATCTATCGTTCGGAGTAAGTAACTCGAACCACTGTCTTATTTATCGCTCGGATCTATCACAACTACATTGTCATCCTTTTCAAAAGTCATTTACTGCACCAAGTCATGTTGTATATAAAGGCTGGGCAGATTATGACAAGAGATTCAAAGAAATACTATCAAATCGAGTGCTAAAGTTTTCTTTCAGCAGTTTGTAATAGCATACATGATCATGCCATGAAGCTATTCCTAATACGCCATTGTTCTGTGTGGGTATCGAAAACGGTTTAAGTTCTTTTCGTTGCTATAAAAGGGGTATTTGCAATCGCATGACTGGTTTTTAATAATCCAAAAATTATTCCCAAATATCAATTGGCTGGGTTTAATTTGTATGGGATTTTTGTGTTAAACGAATATATACACGTGTCGATATAAAAATGGAAACTATATCGTCCAAACAGAAGGAACAGTTTATGGTTTGATTACCGCATCTTATATTCACGAAATTAACAAATGCTACCTCTCCAACCAGGCAAACATTCGTTCTTTTTATTTAATTCCGCTTTAACCTGTTCAGTATCTCGTATACCATTTTATGTTATGGTTTATTTTTTAGAAATGGAATCTGCTTTATTATCGGATTCTTTTCTGTTATCCCTTTCCTTTTAATTATTAACATCCTTCATTACGTTATTCGGTACCGTTTGAATAATAAAGGTCTCATAAGACTTCTCAGGAGGGCCAATTTGTTTTCACTTCTAACATTCTCAGGTAATATTTACCTGTCTACTTTGAGTTTGTATTGATTTCAAGACAACCTCTTGTTCAACTGCACCAGTCATGTAACATCTGTCATATTCACCATAAATGCCACCTTTTGAAATCTCGAAATGTAATTTTTCCTTTTATTTTAATGAAACGATTTCAAACAGTATGGATTTTACATGGCTATTCTGAATGTTTACCTGAGCACCTGAAGCAAACTACATATTGTGCATATCTACAATTTATTTTCTGTTTGCAGGTGTATTCCTGGTTGAATGTTAGATAATTTCTGACCTGCAGTCTATTATCATATGTTTTTCTCAAATGAAGCCAGTTACAGCGTTGATTTGTGTAGAAATTCTTAACATGTGCAGTACTGACGTCGATACTTTTGCTGTTCCTCAAAGAAATACTTTATTGGTTCGGTAAGCCTTTGTCTTAATCGATACCCTAAAGAATTAAATATATTAGGTAATCCTTCCTCAGTAATTACTATTTTTATGTCGCTGGATTGGATAATTTTTCTTTATCAGTTTCTCTGTCTTTCTTACTCAATATCAAAGCCACTTTTAATCTCATTACAGGTGAATCAAGTAAAACATTTCTCAAAGTCATATTAGCTGCCACATCACTAAACCTTTTTCTGGTGTTCTTATCGTAGAAGAAAGGAATTCAGTGTCAGTATTTTTAAATGGATCGAGCCACTGAATCTGAAACATTTATATAAAGTGGAGGTAAACATGTTTTAATTTGTTGTGGTTCTTACAGACTTCTATCACTTGTCAAGCTTTTGTTAACATAATGGTAAAAATCAGATCCTCAGGACGAATACAAAATGCCACTTTCCGAACGTCAGGTGGTATTTAAAATTTATAAATGTATAGTTTAAATTGTATAGCTTCTGGACCGGTGTTCTGAGTATTACTTGCTCCGATCTTGCCTCTCTAAATGTATCATTCATGGAACCTTGTCTAATTAAGTTTGTTCTTAGACGCTAGTAACCATAAAAACACAAATCTTTGGTAATCACTACCATAACAATTGCAATGTTTTTAACCAGCATTCTCCCTTAATTGTTTACCAATATGATAATAGCATGTCCTTTCACTTTTACATCGAACGATATGAAAAATAATCCAGATACAGTGACGACAGCAGGTCCGAACATGGTATTTTTACCTGCATATTTTGTTAAGGGTAAACACTACGGAGAGTTTGTGCAGTGCTATGATTTGTTGGGTTAAAATCGTAAACGCCTTGTGGTGTTTTCTCTTTCTGACAAGTTGTGTATTTGCCACACGTTGCTATTTAATAACTTTACAATTAGCGATGTTTTAATGATAAAGCGATATTTTAATGATAACTTAAAGTCATTATATTCAAGATAAACACTAACACTCATAAAAGGGCGATTGATACATGTTAATATTTTAGCTGTTCATCAGAAGGCTGGTAAATTTCACCCAGTTTAGATTGTCTATGTTTCTCCAAAATAGAATCACGATGAACAAAATATTAAGAGAGGACGTCCCCCAAATCAAACAGCTGCTGAATAACTAAACCTTATTCTCAGACTATTGAATAACGATATCCGAATGTCCTTGCTCTATTTTCGTTTAATCTTCAGTTTCCCTCGACAATTCTTTGAATATTTATCGTTAGCTGTTGCACCTCTAATGATAAGTGCTGTTGTCATTCTTCTACCTAATAGTAATACATCTGAATACTGCTTCCGGATTTGATTTTACCGCTGCTGAATTGGCTTCAGATTACTGTTCTAATAACTGAAAATTATTTTGCCGATAATAACTGATGAAATGAGAGATTTGCAACTCAGTATCTAAATCCCATGTGGTTGAATGCAATAATTATGTACACACGTGCATAACTTAGATGAAATACAATATTATTTAATTAATACTCATTTCAATCATGAAGGAAAATCATCGTATTACCAAGAAGCTGGATGTAAATCAGTACAAAATTTTGAAAAGGATAGTCGGAATAAACTATTAGTACCCAACTCTTGGCGACAAAAGGTGAAAGTAACATCCTGCAGTTACTCGACTTGACGAAAGAATGAATCAATAGATACCAACAATAAAGGTTAACACCATGGCCGACTCTTTTCAACAACAGTTAGAACCCACTGTAATGCAATTGATGAACAATTATTTACTGTTACAACTGAATTAAATAGTAGATAAAACAATAATATGCAGATTGGGGTGAATCAGTTGATGAACTAAACGACGTTTAAAATCAGTAATGGAGAAAGAAATCATGGGCAACAAGAAATAAATTGATTGAAAAAGAATTTGATTCACATCAACGAAGTTGCTAGTAGATTGAAAACAAGCTGTTGATTTGGACTAATCAATGAGTAATGGGCGAAGCTGAACCAATAATCACGAAATAAATACATTATCAAAGGAATTAGGCAAAGTTAAAATTTTTATGGTCATAACTAGTTGGAAATATTGAAACTTTAGAAAAAGCTTCCTAGTACAATATACAATAAATTAAAGAAACAATAAAAAGTGAGCGTCCTTCTTAGAAAAAGACAAAATGTTAGTGAAATAAATCTGTGTAGAAATTGACACTATTATTAGAGATATAAGTATCCCTATATCAACTGTTGTTCTGTCTATAGCAAATTTGGCAAAGGGTTTTTCAGGAGTCGGTGAATGAAGAAGTGCTGGTGGTAGTGGTTGATAAGATAGCACATATTCATTTGTGATCAAAGTCAAACATGGCATGAAAAGTATTGTCTGGTATCCAGGTCAGTGTAATTAGCGTGTTGCTCGGGACTGATGGCCAAGTTGTGGCATTTTTAACATATTATATCAAGTTGCTTACATTTTAGCAATTATTGGTCGGTTTCTTGTGGTCGCAATCATAGATATTGAGATAAAGCAACAATAATAATAAGAAAGCAATGCAGAAACTAAACTAAGCCAGCCTTCGCAATCATTAGAATTCATACGAATTCTCCTAACTTTTGACCTTCAAATCAGGTGCAGTTTTGGTTACAATACTGACACCATTGTTGGCTTTCTTGCCTACATAGTACACAGCCAAGTTCTTTTTTCTTTTCTGTTGTTTGTCTTTTTACGAATTCCTGTAGTTAGGCAGCTTATCAGCTTCTAGAATCATATTATATACAATGTCGGTATTTATAAAAGTGGACAGTCTAAGTTTAAAGCTATCAGATTATTCTTTTATATCATTGTAACCAGCAATAATAGCCATTTAGCCTAATCTAACATCTGAATAAAAAATATGTTTCCAGAATATTATCGTGATAATTTATCTGGACCATAACCTTGTTCGTCTATAATTAATTCTCAAGTAAATCTTCAACAGTGTCTCAAACAGTTGAAATAGACAATAAAATAGTTGTTTTGTTTGAACATTGGCACCTAAAATATATACCAAACAAGATCTGATTCGTAGAGTCTATTTCGCTATTCTTCTACTGGCAAGCCAGATATAAATCGGAGAAATAAATGAGTCCATCATATTTGTTCCTTTCATGTTGCCATTGAGTTAAGTTCTACAGTTTACACGTTTATCCAGTATTCAACACTATCTGCTCATATCTGTTTTGGTGCTTGTAATTCTTTTAAGCACATTAGGAAGTGAATCCTCTCCACGACCCCGGGGACCGTTTAATGTTCTTGAGGTCACTTATGAAGCAATTATTTATCTTTTTCATCGATATATCTCCTGTAAGTTTTGTTGCATTGTGAAATTTATTAGATATTATGTGAAATTATTTCAGCTATATCTTCCTCCTGGTTGCATTAAAATTTTGTTTGTCGGGTAAAGTTACTGAGCGTTCAGATAATTTTGCTTCTTATTTCAAAGTAGACATAAAATCGTATACCAATTTTACAAATCACAATACACGTCGATCTGTTATATGCCAACAAGATTTTCCTTAACCAGCTGTTGGCATCCACCAAACCGTGTTTAATTAATTTTGTTAAAATTTATTTCACACTATTCCCTGTATCTGTTGATATAGTCATCACAGCAAATAATTAAAATGTCGTTATTAAAATATTTAGCGATTTGTATGTAATGTAATCTTTGTCAATGATGTAGGTTTTACTTAATATCTTTATATATCTTTGCAATCTCGCGGTTACCTGGAGCATTAAAGTCAATTGCATGACAAGACTAAAGTGTATTGCTTTATTAATTTTTAAAATCAGATATCCATTATTCTTTGTCACAAAATTTCGTACATTAACAAATCACGAATTACAATACATTTGTCCTCATTAGCAGGCATTTTCTTGCGATCATTTGTTAAACAGTTAAAAGTTATTGGTTTGATGATGCCAGGACACTTTCTTTCTACTGGAAAAATGTTTACATTTTCAAGCAGTTAAAGCTGTACAGTAGACTGGTGATCATTAACCATGTTACTACTCTTTAAGGGTAGACGTTGTGAACGCGTAAATTGTTTTCATTTGTATTTCCCTCTTTTAACGAGCGATAGAGTTAACTGTCAGAATGAAATGAAAGGCTTACAAGATTGATTCAAAGAAGGTGTCTCGTAAAGAAATAAAACCAGACAAGACAAATGATCAGGCGTAATTAAACTCTATCAAATTGATTTTGCTTGTTTTTGTTTTAGTCGGGTGACGTTCTTTGACCAGATTCATTGTTTTCCCATTTGTTTCTAGAATACTGAAACTAATCTATAATTGTCCACAACATTAAACTACATTTCAAAGCATTGTTTAGGTTGCAAGTGCTGATGCTGGTTGGATCTTTCTAACGAAATTAGTAGTGTGAAGTGATTTAAAAGCCACTTACAGTAAAAAGCCTTCGAGAAGTGAACAGAAAATTAGGTACAGTTTTTAAGGCGATGTGAATTCAATCCCTTCTTTATTTATAATCCGTTAGTCGAGCCATGGTTTAAAATGTCATCTGCATAGCCTTTCTTTCTAATATTAAAATCATCTACATCTAGGCATGAAATAAAGTAATTATAACTACTTTGATCCACTCCTGTTTTTTTCCTTAACTCAGGGAGAATGCTGGTTTAACATGCAACTATTTTATTTCTATCGATCGCCTCTCTCTCCATCAATAGGTCTTTGTGGCTGTTGTTGCTGCTGCTGATAATGACCACGAGGATGATGCTGATGGTAACGACAATAGCAATGATGCGCTAACTATTTCTGCTACTTTCCTATCCATTTTTGCTTTTAAATTAGGTTAACTTATTTTAAGTTATCTGTCAGGCTATAGTTTATACAAAAAGGTTTATGCTTACCTCCTAGGTTCTACATGTATGTATCTATGTATGCATGCATGATAGAACATCTTTAGATAAGAGAAACATTCTTTTTGTTTAAGAATGCTCTCTCTCTCTCTCTCTCTCTCTCTCTCTCTCTCTCTTCCATCGCAGTAGATCACATCAAGCAATCCAAAAGGCTTGAAATGTAATCTTTTAAGTAATTAAACATCTTTCGAATTTGTAATATAATTTTTTAGTCGTTTGAAACTATGAAGTTATATTTTAAATCCTTTATTGCAATGGTTAGTACTGTAGTAAAAGTACACGTATCCTTTGTCGTAATAGTTCAATTCATGACAAGATCGATTTAAGGTGAAGTCAACAACTAAGCAGGTCAAGAATGCCACGCGAGTTTTGATGTGGGTTACATAAACAAGCTTATACACGGTACTATTGGTAATTATCAGTACTTTTTAAGCACTTGAATATTGCTTACAGTACTACTACTGCTAATACAATAACAAAACTGCAACTTCTACTTTACTAATAATGATTGAAAAGGGACGAATATGTAGTTGTAGAAAGGTAGTTTGTATTTCCTAAATATTACTTTTATATAAAAAAAATACAAGAAATACATATGTTTTGTGAAAATTAAAGATAATAGCCCTTTGAAAATAAAATGCATACTTTGACATAGTAAATGCATCCCTCCATTTAACGAACTTCAATTTAATTCAATGAGTACAATTTAGGAGAGAACATTAGTAAAACATGAAAAGTGTCCAAATAGATATAACGATTTTTCAGCGATTAATCGGTGCCCAGTATATCTAAAGCCTCTTGTCAGATAAATGTTTAAAGCAAAAGACTTGTATTGGGCATACAAATGCACAGAGATTATAATAAAAATAACTATTTTCAAAGTTTGCAATTCTTTGCTTTTTGATAGGTTTGAATCTCGGGAGATAAACCAGGAGCAAACAAGTAAAGGCAATTGAATAAGAATTTTCTAAAGATATAAATTAAAAAGGATATCCATACAACTTCTGTTTTTGTTTTTGAAAAAGCCGCCCAGAATACGTATTTCAAGGTGACTGTGTTTATGCTGTGGTCTTGATGGGTTCTGTCATCATTTATACATGTACATAACTTTTATTAACACCTTGATCAAACACAGAAGATAAAGATATAACAGTTGAAATCGAATCGCAATGGTATTTTTGATTGCTTCACTTTCAATCTTGATTGAGCAGCCATGTGTACCCGATTTAAAATGTATCAAGCCAGCATTAGAAACACCGAGAAAATCTGAATTAAAATTATCAGAAACAATGTATATGCTTGTATGATGGTAGTTGCACTGCTCAGCAACTCACACTTTTGATTCCCAACTTGAGAACAAATTTCGACAGCTTTTAATAATAATTGTCCATCTTGGAACTCCGAGATGCCTTCTTGTCTCATGTAATCCCCTATGTCATTTTTCAAACATGGATGGTGGATAATCGACTGGATCTTTTCAGAACAAACATTAGAACAATTCTGAAGAACTTCGGTCATCTGTCTCAGGCTTATGTTGCTTGAAAAATTGCTTACATCACATTCGTCGACGATGTTTCCCTCGTTCCTATCGCGCATATGAAGAACCTTGCACATTGGAACTGACTTCCACGACTGACACGAGGACCCTTGGGGAAAATGTTTCTTCGGATAAAAGAGGAGAAATCCAAAACACATCTCGTCTGTCGTTCCCTCTCCGAAATATATTGTCTTGTTTGAATCAGCCTTTGACTGGAATGTGCATGTTGTAGATATTTGATCACCAGGAAGTATCTCGATGGGTTCATTCATCCTAAACAATAGTTATTATAAAACTTTGGTTTGTAAATTACCTAATTTATATATCTCTCTCTCTACACACACACACACAGATATATATATATATATATATATATATATATATATATATATATATATATATATATATATATATATATATATATATATATATATATATATACAAAGAGAGCTACAATTAAACACACACACACACACACACGTTTTTAAATTTAGAGTTATATATCCAAGTATGGATAAATATTATTTACTTGATACGCTGAGTAAAGTTTCATACCGGAGTGTTAGAAAATATTCACACACAAATACAGACACACACACATATATATACATATATCTATATGCAAACACACACACACACACACACACACACACACACACAGAGTTTTGTTACAGAGGAGGATGTCCGTTTTTGCACATTTTGACCCAAAGCACTGAAAATATTATAGTTACCCCCTCCTACAAAACGTGAGACTAAAATAACACAATATTAAATGCTAAAAAGGTGGGGATATACTTATGTTGCTATCATTCCAAATCAAAATACTCGTAAATGCAGATCGAAATGGTCATACATTATTCATTCAGTTTTATCATCATAAGCTAATTTGAATTTATGCTGGTGCCCCTGTTAGGCTGGTGCCCCAAGCACGTGCTCAGTGTGCTTAATGGGTATTCCGGCTCTGCATATGTTGCTCTTTTGTGATGATATGTCATCGAGTCGTTGTGACTACCATATACCAGTATGACATAACAGCTACCTTGGGTTTGAGGGCAATTCAAAGTGGCATCTATTACTTTGGAGATCATTTAGATAGTCAGAGTTTCTTAAAACGTGGAATTTTGCGAAACCTTGCAAAAAATTTTTTTATAGCTCAGTCGTTGTACATAGGGGTTATCGAATACTCCCTGTCTGAAATCGACAGATATGTCATTGCTCTTGTCTTTCATACCATGGGAAACTATTTCGTTGTTTTTAATTAGCCGAAACACAAGGTAAACTTACAATGGTTGCAGACTTCGCCTGATATCTGGCCACATCTTATATTACTTGGTCACACGATTCAGAATCTTGTGGCCAACAGTTTCGTCGACGTCATAGGCAAGCAATTAAGTGATAGACAAAAAATACATTGAGCGGAAATGGCCGAAGATAATCAGACTGTGTTCAACGTCAAGTATATTCGGAACACGTTGTTACCTCCCTTCCTAATTGGTTGTCCACACATCCACCGCGAGGTCGGAAAGGTAAGAGGAAACTTGGACATTACGCTAAGCTGACGAAAGGGAGAGTTACTTGGTAGCATTAAGTAACACTTTTAATAGAAAATTTTAATTCTGTATTAGGATATTACTACCTTTCGTACATTAAAAACGTGCAGAGGTGTCGCCACAAACAATATTCGTTGCAACTGTGAATACTAACGCAGCCTATTGAGTTTTTACATCTTGTTTCAGTGTTCAGAAAATGTTGCGTGGGCGTAACGTTAATATTAAAAGTTTTTAAAAATCTGGTAATAGATGGCAATATCTTTATATTTTGTTGACCCACGTACTTCTCGCTTGCTTGCTTTTGCTTCCCTAGACACGACACAAGAATATATTTCTGGATTTGCCTCTGAATGCATGCTTTTCACTTATACCTACAATTGTCATGTAAATACATATATACTATGTTGTTTTCTTGGGTTTTACCATACAATCGCAATTATAGCAATTTTATCCGAGATTGACGTATATGTTCCTGGTTATATTTCGTGAAGGCAGGTATTTTAGATAGGTTGGCAGATCCCAGTGTCTGGCACTCGAGTCTGGTTCTAGGTGTTTATTTTAAATCAGTATTAACCAAATGGAAAAATTCATCCAGCAAAGATTTTGCTAGTAATCAGGAGCTCATCAAAGTGCAAGATATGGTTAGAAACCTACCATTTGTACAGTTTATTTTCTCGACTACCATTGTTGCATGTTTACAGATAACGGTCAGACTAGCCAGTTTTAGTACAGTAAATTTCTCACCTATTACACCTTACAGCTCAAAGACATTGTAGAAAAAAATTGCCGCAATTGCATTTGGGTAAAATTGATGCTGAAATGTCTTAAAACTCGCTCCTCCTGCCAGATTGTTATAATCTTGCAAATTTGTTTAAGCTACCACTTCATTTGTATCTTGGTTGTAAAGTTTCTACAATCATTCGTGATATCAAGTGACTTACAATGCTAAGGTAAACTCTTCTACAAACACGTTTGCTCGTACGTCACTTTTTATGTGAGTCAAGAAACGAAGAGGTGGTTCTTTTCTCTATTGTTCTTGGTTTATTCTTGTTACAGTGGTTGGCCGGAACGTAGGTTGAAGAAATAACGTACAGGTATTGATTGCATGGCATATATTATTTATCTACGCTTTCATTTATCGATACAGCTTAAATGCGGAATTCAGATCAAACTGGGTAACATAAATGTTGATTCCTGTCCAAATATAATAAAGGAGTAAACTGAAATGTAGGGTAAAGATGGTCACGCAAATAGATAATATTTACCAAAATATCTTTTGCTTATCAAAATCGTAGTTATCTTCGTTTGTAATGTTGTGAACCGTTATACCATCTCTAATAACACTGATTTCCTGGGAGCGTCCTTTAAAATAAATAGATAAATAAATAAATAAATAAATAAATAAATAAATAAATAAATACATTTCGTCAGGGAAAATATATTGCTTTGGTGGAAATAAAAGTCCCTGAACAAAATACGTAGTGGAATTTCAGACTTCATTAATATAAAAGAGAATCAAGTTTCATCCACTGAATGTGGTTTCCAAGAAATCCCCTTTGATGTACCTTGCAATAGAATTCAGACATGACGAAATCTACAGCAAAAGAAAAAGGAAGTAAAAGAAAGAGAAGATGAACAGAATCTTGCTATGTTCAGAGAAGGACCATATTGCTCCACAGACCTTAAAGTCCAGAAAATGCTCATATGTATTGCAACTCGATTATACTAAAAGGTTATTTAAACATACTTACTGACAGGTTTGAATTCAAGAATAAACTATTTGTCTGCCATTTTAGGTCAATGTTTCTTAGCATAATAATAGTCTCGTTTAACCGGACTCTTCAGTGGCTCATGTTATGTGAATTTAATTTGCATTGTTTGTTTGTTCTATATATTGTTTTTAAATTTTGTTCTATGCTATTGTAATGTAACATTGTATGTTGGACATAACCTTTATTCAAAATCAAGTTTATTTTCTGCTTGACCCGAATTATTGACTGTTCAATTTTTAAACTTTATTCTGTAAACAGCTAATAAATAGCTAAAATATTCGCTATGTGTGGATTTATAATTAAGATCATTATTAATAGAAACAAATATGTTTATTTGGGTCTGGTTCTAGGTTATTGGGATTCCCCTAATATTTACCCGGTGTACCTGACATTGTACGGCTTATATATTATAATTTTAGTAACAGACTGCTAATTATAGCTAACAATTTTTTTGTAAACATTAGGGACTTTTTAGAAGGTTATTTTTCATTAGCTAATGTTTTATTTTTAGAAAATATTAATTGTGACCTGAGGTCAAGTAGAAGACTAATCTCGTTACTGGGAAAAAATATTCATTTGCGTTTAAGATCTAGCAGAATCAGTTTGTATTATTGTTGTGTTGACTGTTAATTTGGGTTGGAACTTATTTCTTCAAATTGGTTAATTCAGTGATTATTTTCTCTGTAAATATAGAGTGCTAATTAAAAAATAATATTTTTTTGTACAGAGATATTCACTGCGGTTTATAGTGAATTCAAAACTAGAATTATATTACTGTGTTTCAACATAAGACTATTGTCACATCAGCATTATACAGGTCATCACAATCACATCAACAACTCAGCGTTGGACTTAATTTTGGTTTATACTAAAGTTTATTCAGAACTTTAAATTTTTAGGACTTGTTTCTGTAATTCTCGTATTACTTTGGGATTGAATTCGTAATACCATAAGTTCTTCTTTTTTTCATTTTCACTTTGTATTATAGGGAAATAAATTATTTGCTGAATGTTAAAAAGCTTGATGCTTTTCACTTTTTTTTGTTACTTATTTTAAGAACATAAATCTCCATCAAACTTTTGCAGTTTTCTCGCGGAGCCACGTGGGTCTGTTTGAAAGAGACGATGATAATATCTGACATGAATATACGGAGGATATTCGCTTGTATCGAGTGAAAACTGGACATAGTAAGAGTGGTGAAAAGTTATATTCTCGTGATGTAATATATCCGTTATTTACAAAGGACAAGCGAATTTTCTTTTTATTTCATAGGATAACGTGTTGGAAATCTAAAGCGTGTAAAAACAGTTAGAAGTAGCAGATTTCTTACGGTAATGTCAGATGTTTACTGTTATATTCTGCAGCGTGCTGTGTACATTCGCACAGAAAATATCAGTAGTAACATAATTTTCTTTTCAAAATTTAAAGTAAGAAAATTATTTTTTAAAATACTTTTTATAAAAAATATAATTTCGTAGGATTCGAACATAATTCTCTAACATGACAAGAAGATACCTTACCACTATACCAAGCAATTAACTACATAGAAACTACATTCTTCAGTCATAATTTATCATATCTGATTGGAAAAGTTCTTGAAAAAAAATGGATAATTCAGTTTTGAATTATCAAAATTATTTTTCGTAGAAATTTCACCAAATTCCAGACTTGGATAAAGTAAAAATAACAAAAAATAATGATAGGTTACTGCATTTGTATGGGAAAATACGAACGAGTTTTTCTAATGGAATACTTCACAACCTTGGGAGTGCAGTATATCAATCGACAAAACGAGTTCATATTTTCCCATACAAATGCAGTAACCTTTTTATTATATGCTCATTTTCTTATTCTACATAATGCTTAATTATATTAACAAAATACACTACAAGAAACAAAGTAACTAAATGTATGCCGTATTCCTAACTAAATACACAAGCGAGTTTCATCATTACACAACAGCAACATTAATACTGCGCACATAACTCCGCCCAGATAAATTTGAAATTAGTCGCGCGCTCTACATGACTTTCGAAAGAAAACTTTTCCATTTGATTTGGAATGAATAGATTTTGGTATTTTTGTCGATTTTACGAAATTTAGTGATGATGGACTGGAATTATATGTGAAGAAGCGAGGGAGAAGCGTACTGACATCTGCAAATGTGTTTCTGTTTCTGTCATTGAATGTTTGAAATCATAATGTGGGAAACATATGAAGTCTTTCAATTGCAAAAAGACGCTATGGAATTTAATGCTTATTTCATTTTGAGTGCAGTAAGGATTAAGGTAATTGTACTTATCATCGAAATTACAGTACAATTTCGAAATGTGTAATCAGGATTGAGAACATATGACATGGTTCATGTAATTCGGATTTGCAGAACTAAGAAAGTATATTTTGAGCAAATTCAGGATGTAAAACTGTAAGTATATTTTTTGCCATTCTTAACACCAGCTAAAGAAGACAGCTTAGGCCTTGTCACTTGCAAGTTATTTGCAAGGACCCTTTCTGGCGTCTACTGTATAGCTAACCTAAATCCGAAACATTGTATCAAAAAAGTTAACGCGAAAAGTGCCAAAGCAGCTGGTATGTAGCAGTCCACGAAACATCTGCTTTATTTCATTCAGAAACAAATTTAATCAACCAAAACGTAAAGCGCCTACTACGCGAGTTTACACGATTTGTTTACAAATAAAAAAGTGCTGGCGTCTGCGTCCATTTTTTGTTTAAAACAGAAAGCAGTTCCTTTATGAGTGCAATATGACGTTGCGCGCGAGTAAAATATAGTAAAATATTGAACGATTCTGACAAAGTTAACGGAGAAAAAATGAGCATATAATAATACAATATATGTTAGGACTTTGGAAATCTATACTGCATATTGTATTGGCTGTACTTTTAAAAACTGTTCAGTTCACATAAACCACATTAAATCACTGAATTGTTCATGGAATCAACTTCTTCTCAACATTTATATCGGAGAAGACACCAATATTGGGGGTCTGTGATTAGAAAAAATATCCCATCAAATAAGCAAACAAAACGAAACTCAGAGTTACTTAAAAAATTCGAAATGGGAAACCAAGAATGATAAATTTAAATTTTTTAAATGATGCAATATTAGATGGTGGCTTGGCATTAATTGTACAAATTTGAAAACCTTTTATGCAACGATGAATTACAATAGCAACATTCTATTATGCAGTTTTCCAGAAGAATATTTTAAAATATTTTTTATCTATTTACCAGCAGCTATCATTTTTGAATTCTGATTTGAGGTATATTCAGAAAACTTGAAGCTTTTTACCCCAGAGTGACGTGTGTCAAATTAAGTCAAATTCCCTTGAGCGGTATTTTGTGAACAAGTCGTTTAAAAGCTTTTCTATTTCCGGTTACGGTTGCAATCTTTATCGAGCGGACCAGTATGAATTGTATAAATTTGAAAGCACTCTTCACCTGGATATAATTAGCCCAGCTCGGTCTAATTTAGCTGAGCTATTTTTTTCATGAAAAAAGTTCTTTAAATGTTTATCTATTTTTTGTAATACTGGTCACATTTTTTGGCGGATCAAAATCATTTATAAGAGTTTATAAATTATTTATATCAGCACGCTTTCTGACAAGATTTCGAATTTTATTCAACTTTTTTGGAGAGATTTGTTAACTTTTTTCTATATTTAGTAACATCTGCCATACTTGATAGTGGATTGGCATAATTTCAACACATGAAACGAATTCGTGTCAGAATGCTTTAGTCGAGTTTGTTCGAATTCTTTTCAGCCATTTTAAGAAAAGAAGTACTTTCAAGCTATTACTGTTTCGAGTATTGACAGAAAACTCAGATGCTTTCTCTCAAATATGATTAAAATCTGTTAAGAGGTGTCACAGCAACCAATTTCGATGGCGGTTCGGCATCTTTTGCAAATTCTATTCAGCGGTTTGGTAGAACAAGTTGTTTAGCTATATTTTTTGTTGTACTTTTAGTAACATTTTTATGCCACGATATGTTATGTAAAAAAATATGATTACATTTTGTTTAACAATTGACGTGAAAAAGTCGTTTAAATGATCGTTTTTCTCCAATTCTTAGTAACGGCGAATATATTTAATGTTAAATCAACACCGGTTGAATAAATGAACCAGTTAAAGCCTATATGCAATAGTATGCTATAATATTTTCTTTCAAATTTGGTCCACTCATGTTTAACAGGTTTCTAGAAGACTTTCAACGTTTTGTGTTTTTGGTACCAGTGGCCATATTGATGGATGATCGGAATCAGTTGTACAAACTTTAAAGGTCTTTCTACCAGGATGCTTCTGTCAAATTCTGTTCAGTAGTGTTTTAGATTTTTTAAAAAAAATGTTTCTTGGAACTGGCGGATCGGTATTACATTTAGAAGTGTAAAGCCGTTCATAACCAGGATCTATACAAACGTTCCCCCCAAAATTGGTCAGTTGGTTATTGAGAAGGAGCTTTTAATAATTGTCGACGAACTCGCCAGGAAACATGCAGGCTATATCACAGCCCATCTGGGTTAAAATATAATCACTGACTTACCTAAAAGGTGCATATGGTTGAATGCTGCCGTTATCGTCAATGGGCCGGCCATATATTTCTTGGAACAGAAGCTGGTACAACCGCCTGTGAAACTGACCTTTTTACCGCCGGGAGGAATTTCCAGATACATCTGACCTACGCTCAGCATCCCCATCTCGTAAGTTCGCAATCTGGACGTGTAAAAGAACGTCATCCCAGAGCTGTCCGAATAATCAGATCTCTTCTGAAGGTTTGTCCAATGGAGCTTGTAAAGCATGCAAACAATTAAACGTTAATTGGAATTCAATATCATACAAATATCTCCGCTTTAAGTATTCGTAACTATCTCAATCATTACTTGAATTATCCAAACCAATGTGTTTAGCAAACTATAAACCCATATAGCCAAATGTACGATACAAAGAGCTCCATGAAAGGTCTATTTTTGATGTTGGGGGCGAAATTCTAAAACAGTTACTGCAGTAGTTAACAACACTTCATATGTCACTCAAAATGTAACGCTCCACAAGTATGAATAAAATATGATTTTCTTCGGCAAGGGTATTAACAAAACTGAAATATTATATATCTAATAATATTATTTAACTATTATATAACTAACAGCAAGAAACAAACAAAATAAAGATATAACTGTAGTAAAAAAAATATACAAATATTAAAATGTTGATATACACCAAAATCACAACTCGTGAACACAAAAAGAAAATTTATAATACGTTACCTGCACCATCATCCTTTTAAAATGGTTCGTTCCAATCCGGATTCCAGTTGGATCAGGCAAGCAGAAACCGTTAGAACCCAGTGCCCACGCTGCCACCAGATGACGGCACTCCTTGCTCCTGGAACCCATCCCGCACGCAAATGGCGAAATAGGAATATTTAATTCCGAGTCTGGAAAAATGACTTTGTGGCTTTTATAATAATTTATTCCTTACCCAAATTCTAAGCTACTGAGAAATTAAGGTCTCGACATTGCTGTTCAAAATCAATTTCCGTTTCTAAATCTAAAAAGGGTAACAGTAAATTGATTTAGCTAAACTGAATCACTCCAGGGTAAAGTTTCAATAGATCTTAAACCATGAAACGAAAAAGCGGTAAAGTTTCCAGTTTACGTCTAATTTATAATCCAATAGGCTAGTATTTTGAATTTTCGAGTAATAATGACTTCTAAGAACAAAAGACCCATAAAATGATGCTCAGTAATCATTATTATAAGAAAGATACGAAATTGTAAGGCATGAATGCTAACATAATAACATTAAGACTATATGTTATTTCCGTTAAAAGCAGTGTCACAAATAAAGGTACTGAAACTATTTTCTTTCAGTGTTAACTCCCTTGCTTTTTTATGAAAGGATAAAATCAATCCCAGATTTATGAGACCCAAAACTTCAAGTTTTGAATTAAATCCTATTACAGTACTTTAAAGAAATGTATTTTAAAGTTGCTCTGTTAGGTTAAGAGTGTGCATGTTTGAATCGGAGCACGTTTGCGTGATGGCAAGTTATTTTTCGTGTAACTACGGCGATTACTTACTAAATTCCTCACATCCGTATATCAACATGTGATGAATGACGTCTGTATTGTTAAGAAATGGGGTTCCAGCGATGATGTCATAGTCACCATTACTTGGAACAGTGAAGATCATGCAAATGTAGGTCGTCTCATCTGGCGGAACAATGGTTTGGGTCAGGCGTAGTGTAAAGTTTTTAACATCTATAGGAACAGAACATAAGCGTCATATTTGGACATCATGGCAAAACACCAAAATAAGGTTAATCATTTTAAACTTTCCTCTTTAAATTCATCATATTTAATAATAGTCAAAATGATGGGTCCTTTCAAATAGAATTGGTCCAATGAAAGCTAACTTTGGTTACAATTAATGCTGATTAAAATGGTAATTTTCTGTAAGTGAGAGTGGAAACTGTTTATTTTAAAACAGACTGTGATAGTTTATTCTTCCAACTAAAACCAACAAATAGTCATCATGTTTTCTTGCTGCATGAAATGTTACAATTTCCAATTACTTCACTAAGTATTACATTTTGCACATTTACGTGTAGAAATTGTTATCGCCGCATTATTTTGGCATGGAGATACAGTGCCTACCATCTACATGGTTCTTTCTACTGAGTCTGTCAAATGCCAGGTTCTTACCGGAAGCTTGTAGTGCCTCACAACGTAACTCTGTTTCGCACTGGAGCCAAGAATTCAAGTTTTTGCACTCTGGCCTTTCCACTGGCTCACATATTCCTGTAAAAAAAGTAAGTTCTGAATTATCCGTTTATGTGAGCATTTCAATCATGTCAGAGAGACTATCTGTGTGGCATTTTAATACGTCTGAAGTCTCCCATGCTAGTCATTCACCGCCAATGGGATTATTATTTCTCATAAATATTCATCGCAAAACTTAAAAGTATGGGCTGTCATAGTCGGTTTAAGGTGGTAGGAGGCCCTAGAGCAATTTCAAAGAGCCCCTTCACACATCAACAAATAACATACGAAGAAAGAAATGAAATAAAATTTGTAATGAAATAGCATACCACTACACCATTTGCTCCGCCTTTAATTTGGCTTTGCGCCCACTGGACACACGCAGTAGTAAGCAAGTATATGTATCTGATGTATATAAACCTACATGTGTTCTCACTGGACATTGACAATAGTAAGCAGGTACCTTATATACATAATGTACATAATTTATTAGTATGTCCACCTGACACCGATAGCAGTAAGCAGGTATTACAGGTATAGAACTTACACGTATGCCCATTTGGCACAGATTGTAGCAAGCATGTACCTAATACATAGAACTTACATGTATGCTCACTTGACATACAAATAAGCAGGTACCTAATGAATAGAATTAAAACGTATGTCCATTTGACAAAGCTATTAGTAAACAGGTATCTGATGTTCAGAACTTACACATATGCCCACCTGACACATGCAGCAGTAATCAGGCACCTAATGTATAGAACTTATAAGCATGGACACAGCTGGTAGTAAGCAGGTACCTAACGTAAAATGTAAAAGAAGACGCGATCACATTAGCATAACAGTAATCAAAGTACCGTAAACTTACATGCATCCGATATTTAGCAGAGAAAAAATGGAGATTGTAGAAAACATTACAAATGATTAAGATTCTAGTTGATGTCGCACGTAATTTGTATTTCTGGAGCATCTAAATGTTAAAATATAAATAAAGTTGATTAAATAACTTAATCAATTTTTCAACAAAACCACAGGACGCTTAGTCGATATACAAGGATTCGAAAAGACGCGTTCTTACAAAAAACAAGATGAAACCCGTTAAGAAAACGAAAACTTGGAAGTGTTTTAAACGATAAAAACATATTAAATTTTGAGGCTTGCTTTAACGGTCTTATCATTTGACATTTCTTGTTGGAATTCGTATTCGTCATAATCAGAACCAATAACATTGTGTATGCAACAAATATTTAATGCACTAATTTCTTGTCATGTCCAAGTGATAAATGTCAAGAAATTGCTCTAATTACAAAAAACAAGCTATTCATTCCGCTCTTTCAGATAATGCAATGTGATGAAACCTAGATTAATGACTGGATGTCTTTTGAGAACTCCGAGATTTTTGGATGCTATGTGCAGTGTGACAAGTTATTGTTCTGTACCTGGATGTGAAGTCTCATTCGTGAGAAAAATTTTATTGGAGGTACTCCATTTGCATTGTGGATCTCCCAACTCTTCTCCGTTCGTCCTTCCGTCTTTGTCCGAATCTGCTCGACACAATGCTTCATTCCACATCTGTCCGAGGAATAAAAGTATTTTTTGTTGTTGTAGGTCAGCCGTGTATTGCATACAATTAATGTAGATCACTATCTGTGTTTCGCGTCGTTTGAAAAATTAAATGTGGTTGAATAATTCATTGAATAATTAAATGTGGTTGAATAATTCATTGAATAATTAAATGTGGTTGAATAATTCATTGAATAATTAAATGTGGCAAATAATTAATTTAATAATAAACTTGATTGAATAAGTAATTGAACAATTAACGTTGTTGAACAAATAATTTAATAACTAAATGTTGTTGAAGAATTAAATGTGGTTGAAGAATGTGGTTGAAAAATAAAATGTGGTTGAATAATTAATTGAATAATCAAATGTGGTTACTTACAAGGTGCCACTCAAATCGCAGGTATCACGTCTAATTCCACCATTCAAATGGATTTTTCCTCCTAAACCTAATATTATTTAAATGATGTCCATGCCCAAGGTATTTCCTGAATTACCACTATTGACGGGAACCTGACTAACACAATCAACATAGTTTGTTCTGCAAGGCCAATTTTTAATGAAAAAGGAATACGCTTTTTATGCACAGTAGTTTTAAATTGCATGCCATTTTGTTGTAGTTTTCCACAAACTGGACACAGTCCTAAAGATATATATGAGTTGGGTCAGATAATATAACATTGTAAATATTTAATATAAATAAGATAACTTCATGTATCTCGGTTAATATCGTCTTCTGGGATTGATACATAGAGGATATATAACGTTTTAAGTAGCGACTAAAGAAATATTTCACTAGAGAAGTGGAAACGTTGTATTCGTAGATAAGCCACAATTGAAAATACAAAAATGTTTCAATTTCATGACCGAAATATTTACTTATGTCGACTAATAAAATGTAGGTTTTCTTTGTACACACACACACACACACACACACACACACACACACACACACACATATATATATAATCCCACCGGAGCTGTCATATCCGACAGACGTCGGAGCGTGACATCTTTAAACAAAAGATTTTAATGAGTGTGAGTTACTTATTTGAATTTTGTTTATTTGTTTTATTTATTTCTATTTACAAGTGTGAATTATGTGAACTTAAATAGCCTGCAGTCTAGATCAATAACATGCTTCACCCAAATTTCCATATAGGCTTAATTTCGGTTTTAAATCAATACTTATCTATCCACAATTTCTTCATCGTCGTTTTCAGATATGATAATGGGTTTAATTCTAATTGAAAAAAGTTAATGAAGTAATTTTAAGTATTATCTTCTTTCATTCGACCTAAAATCTGTAATATTTGTTTAACAAATGAAGTTTGTATGGGTAACATATGTTGAATAGACACACGGGTCACTTTAGTCACTGACAATTTACACGATTAATCTAAAAAATTACTATAAATAAGTTAAAACTTGCAAACAATTAGTTCATAGGACATACTCACTGCGTACATAAATGTAAAGTTTTGGCATATCTTGGTATATTTTAAGACCTGCTCATCGTGAGGGAGAATATATGATTTGTATCTATACAGAATACAATCATATGACGAATAAAAGTCCTTTCAAGTGCACTGGATCCAGCAAGGAATCACGTGTGGTAGGGATTAAGATAAATGCAATAAACTGACAACGAACAATGCAAAACTATTATCTAACTTGCCTGAGCGCTTTCGACTATTAATGAGTCTTTTTCGAAGGCAATTGCAAAACATAGACAAGAAAAACAAATAAAACAGAAAAACTTTACATGACTGTTTCTATAGGAATTAAACCTTTAAATTTATTGTGTTTCAAATAGTTTATTTCAACTTGTTGAGGATGCTAGAAAACATTTTTATTCATCTTGAAATCGATGCGCCATAACGAAGTTTGTTATTTTATATAAATTTATGTAAGCACAAATTATATTCCGGATATTCCATTGTTATAGTGGTCATAGGCTACTAAACAAATTTAGAGAATTATTTAAAAGAAAATGTGTCGGCTGCAAAATATAATTTTATTTGTTCATGGCTGTCTTTTTCTAGTCTTCTTGGTTTAAACCGCTTGGTTTCAATGTTATAAGGCGGTGTATCCAGTAAGAGTCCTTTTCTTTCCTGGTTTCGGAACTCCAGTTGGGGTTGTGAGCAATTGCAATAAGTGTTTTATCAGTGAAAGTGATGCCAGGAGAGAAGAGCGACCCGGATTTTTTGTTTTATTGGTTTATTGGTTTGTCTTGTCTGTGTTTTGCATTTGCCTTTGAAAAAGACTCATTAAGAGTTAAAAGCGCTCAGGCTAATTAGATACTAGTTCTGCACTCACCGTTGTCAGCTTAATGTATTGCATATATATATATATATATATATATATATATATATATATATATATATATATATATATATATATATATATATATATATATATATATATATATATATATATATGATCTTGGCATCCGTCAGTCTACGGGAGACGATGGCATAGCTCCAAAGTACGCTTTTGCTTATCCTTCTTTTTAGCTATATATAGCTTTGTATATATGTTTGTATAGAGAGAGAGAGAATTCGGTCTGAATATGGAAATATATGGAATTACAAATTTGAATTACTTACATTTAAGGGCTGGTATAGTTCTTGGGGTGATATCACACAGTAGTGATGCTAATTAAATTTTAAGCGAATTGATATTCATTTTCTCAGCTGATATTTCAGGATGTTACTATGAATCATATAATAAGCATTGTGTCAGATTCATCAAAGTTAATAATTGTATTTATACTCTACGGGACTAGTGCATAAAGGAAATTTGACATTTAGGGAAAGATTATACATTTGAAACTATTCATGCATTTGAACTCTTGTACGACAGTAGACGCAATACTGCTGCTACTACTACAACAACTACTACTACTATTACTAAGACTACTACTGCAACGTCAACTTCTACTACTACTACTAAATGCTTAAAATCATAACTGAAGAGAGATAACCTTAAATGTAGCTGCAGCAATTTGAATAATACTACGGATACGAAGGGGCAGCCAGTATAAGCAAGGAATATCACGAAAACCAAAAATACAGTGATGAGCGGACCTTTTCAGATCATTAAGGATATAGCGGAACTTCATTCAGAACCGACGACACTGGACATTGCTCAGTCTTACATTAAAGATTGGTCAAAGATACTCTCAAGATGCTCGGGAGCAGAGGGATGATGATCATGATGAAAATGATAATGACGTTTACAAAGATTTACCTTGCCGAACTTGTAGAATTCTTTGCCAAAAGAATTCAATTTACCTCCTCCTTCTGGATACTCGTGTCCCACACCTTTCCACGTCGCGTTCTTTGCGCACGGATTAATGACATTATATCCATTTGGAATTAGATCTCGAAAATGTGGATAACACATAACACAGCTGATCAAATAAATTAGGTTCGGCCAGAGGGATTGGCAAAATCTTTTATTTGTCATGTTTACGCAGGAAAGGAAAAGAGTGTTCAAACAGTTATCATTTATATGTTATGAGACGGATACGATTGACACAGATGAAGTGATTAACCTATGTAAACGGAAGTCACATTGTTTGCTTGAGAGCTGATAGAACCTGGCTTCCTCATCAGGTCGGTAGCAGAGTTGCTCTTTGCATGTACGGACTAATACTCCCTATACTTTTTTTATTTTTTCCCTTTGTATTACCGATGAATTATGACCTTCTCCCTATGTAAATCTCTCATACTTCAGATAAATATTCATTTAATGTGTATGACAAATTGGTCACATATATGCCTGCTATTATATTTTCTTTGTCTCAATCTTCAGTACATCCCCAGTGTGTTGTCTTTCTGGCAAACAGCCATTTTCAGATTAGGGTAAGTCTACTTAAATACGTATTCCAGGAAATAAATCACACGCAAGAACAATAACCATTACAATGATCGAAATCATCGAACTAGTTATCAATAAAATAGCTAGGATCGCGCACGTGGGGATAATATTAATTGATTTTAAGAAGATGTTTGTTTTGGTTCAAATACATGTGGCAAATTGGCGATAGAGATGTGTTCCTTACGCTTTGTTCCATTTGCTAGCATAATGTGATCCCACATTAGAGTTGATTCGGTTGAATGCGAAGAACATTCTGAGTTTACTGGTGTTTACGATATTCCAGAAGAAGATGAATAAGAGCAGGAACTGTTTACTATATTATACTGTAACACAGCAAAACAAATAAGTTTACATTTAAGTATGTGAAAACTATTTCAGCACAGACTGGCGGACAAATGGAGAAGAGAATAAACATGTGTACATACATGACAATTGTAAAAAACCACCCAATGTAGCTCCCGATTATTCAGCATCTCAAGTGACCATTTACGAGGCATACGTAATGACACGGGATAGAAATGAATAGTAATAGTGTCAGTAGAGATGGGTGTTTATGTGTAGATGTGGGTGTTGGTTAGCCAAACGATTCATTAACTTACCTGTAATAACGATTCTGAAGTGTTTCGAAGAGATAGATGTTAATGAAAATACACTTTATTTATATCAATACATTGTATTGAACAGTCTGAGTTGCTTCAGTTGCTTGAAATTTAATGTGATAAAAATTATACTATGGTCGGAAAAATTGAGTTTGGGGATGCTTCGTGTCATAGTAAAATTAATGCAGAACATGCCGGCGTACATAACCGGCTAGTCGAGTAATTAATATCATTTATTTAATTTGATTCTACACACCTTTAAATGGCAAATATTCACTTTATTTCGATCCTCATAGATCCATATTCCTTTTGGAAGGTCGTTATTAACACGCCCCGAGAAGTACACACGGCATCGGCGGTTTTGGGACAGTGCTGGCCAGGCGCAAAATGAGGACAATCTGTTTCTGGATCTAATTTCTGAAGAAATTCTGTGAAATATTGATATAAAAATACAGGTTTGTTTTCAAAATCAAATTTATTTTTAAATAATCTGCTTTAAATATAATCTATTTTAAACAAGTCCAAAATTGCATCCCCCTCCCCGAATAAAGCTTGTGGGCCTGGTGTGATCGCACCTTTAGCACATGAATAAAGCCGCTACTGCATACGACAAAATCAATGTTAAATTTAGTGGACATTTTTGGAGAACATCACCCTAAAGGTCTAATACAAACCGGATTGACAGTCTCTCGCTGTGATATCACTATGAAATCAACGCGTGTTGGATACAAATTCGTACTACCCTGTTATTTGTTATGATAGACCCTACGACATCTTTTCTTGGCTCAGTATATTACCTGGCCATGATGGTAATAGTCCATAACGATCAAACAATTTTCATCTCGAATATTTTTGATGACCTTTTAGGTGCTGAACGTTCAGTAATTAGGGCTAAATATATTTGGGTTAAACGCTTTTAGTATTCAACTTTAAAACAATAATTAATATTTAATTAATTCTCAATAAATGCTCATGCACATACACTTTAAATGAACTCTACAGATTATGTTATTTAGTGGTATTTGGCTCCGTAAACTACAATAAAGGTAAAAAAAAGCTTGAAGTCCTAGAGAAACCTCGGTCTATATGAATGGGGGAGTACACACGTTGGCCGTAGGCGGCAGTTTCCTGCAGCATTGAAGGTTTTATGACTAACAGCTTACAACACCAAATGCTCGACATTGTAATACCTGACCCCATTCTTTCGTATTTGACGCCTTCTTTGATTTCACCCCGCTTCTTATGATTCTCAGGCATAAGCGTTCCTAAGAAAAAAAAAAGCCTTGCATACCCACTGCCATTTATTTTAGTGGGGGTATGAGAGTAAATTATACGTTTATATAATTAAAGCAAGATAGTTCAAATGATTGCTGACTTACTGGTTTGGTTTTCTTGACAAAGACAACTACTTGTCTATAAGAAGATCTGCGGCGCATTCTAGCAGTACTCTTCAAAATTGAGTGGCTAAAATCCTACTGTTTAGAAGATGAATTCACTTCCTCCTGTCATCCACGCTTGAAGAAGCTGGCCAGTGTATGTTACTCGTTTAAACGCATCTTTAAATTACAAACTGCTAGAACCATTTTTGCAGTCGCAACAGCTCTTCATTTAGGAAACAAACCTGTACAAGACAAATTTTGGGTACTGTATTTCAAATGATTGTTATCGGTTCTATCTGACCCAATGACAGCGCCTCCTCGGGCTGTGCGGCGGTGTAAATGTACCAGAAAAGATTTTACAAGTCATCACGACCCATTTCCTGAACCACATAAAGGCTTGTGAAAGTAAACAGGAAGTAGAAACAATGTTAAATATTTTATCCAAACATTATATGCATATACTCCCAGCAAGGTAGTAATCAAGAATCTTCAAGGTAGATAAGTATGAAGAGGTGAAATGGAAATTGGATTATAGCAGATTATAAGCTGTGTCAAAGACACTTTATTCCCTAAATGTTCTGAGTACAAAAGTTAGGCACAAGCAAAAATCTGAAAATGTTGACAGTCTTTGACGACATATAGAATAAAGATAGAGTCGCTAAATATTCGTTATTTTCTTCACTTTATCTCTCTAGAATGTTAGACTTTAAGAAGGTGGATTCACCCTAATTATCGTATCTATTTGTGTGGAGTATCATTGTCTGGTATATTGTTATGGATATTTGATTTAATTTATATTTGATTTAATTTAATTGTCTGCAAGTTAAAAAAAATTATTACTTGTTAAAGTAATGTAATTTTTTTTACTGGAATTTGATATTTTCCAGAAATTAGTTTTGACCTGTCTGTTCTGTCGAAAACACCTAAAAATATAACTTTTATCTTTATACTGACCTAGTTCCTGACCTTGATTGAGAATAAAGTAAACAACTTCTTTTTTCATTATTTATTCGTAATGTGGGATTGATAATAGTGAAATCGAGGCTGACTGGGACTACGTGACTTTCGACGTAAATAGCTTCAACAATGTTCTAGAAATTCTGGTTTTACAGCAGGGTTTACCCTCATCCGGGCATCTGTTTCGCGCAGTATTCAGGTTTTATACCGATGTCTTTAGAGAATTTAGTCAGTTGGGCCTTTAAACACTTGATGACAAGGTGTTCATTTTGTTGTGACCAGTTTGGAGTTACATTTAAATTTTTATTAAATTTTTTTTATTCTAAAAGATTCATTCGTTTTACTGGAAATATTTTAATGCTCCTACATAATTTTTGGACAAAGACATTTATTTAAATTGCATTCGGAATTCAAACACCAGAATAGTATTGTTTGTGGATCAAGGAAAAGGTGTAGACACAACAGCACTATACTGGCTATAGTATACGTCATAGCCTTCCATTTTGGATTTTTCGTCAGGACTCGAACTCAAATTCATTAGAACATTTCATTACTAGGACTTCTTAAAGATGTAAGTTCTTTTCTTCCTCATTTTTACATTGTTTATCCAGTGAAATAGATTATTTGTTCAATGTTACAAAGCTTGTTGTTTCACTTTTTCTTTGTTACTGTTTATATGAGCCTATACACTTAACAGAATAATATGTCAACAATAATGACAATATGAAGACAACGGTCAGTATTGGTTAGTAAGCATAGTTGCTTGTCAGTATGGTGTGAGTGGTAGTCAGTAGGAGTATGTACTGAGTGTGTTTTAGTCAGACGATTTGTTAGTCAGTAGGTGGATGTTAAACGTTTTTGACATTACATTAACTATTATTTCCATACATTGTTTAACATGGAGGCCGTAATTTAAATTTCCCATTGCGATCAAATTGTCATGTTTCCCTAGAAAAGTTATGGGAACAAAATAGAGGAATATTGATAATTTATAATTGTCCCAATAGTGCCCTTTTTCTTCCCCGAATACCACGCTATCCTTCTATGGGGTTTAAAACTTGAATTTAGGTTTAGTGCTCAAATAGTGCTGAAAATAATGAGGTTGGGGGTATTGATTGGATTGTGCTGGATTAGGGTGGTCAGCAACAATAATTGGAAACGATATTAGAAACGAATAACATTCATGAAATGATTCATTCTCTGTATTTTCCATTTACATGTACAAAACGTATTTGATTCCCATTTGAATGCATTCGATTACGGTCAGCCCCACATGCAGAAACAGCTTTACTAGTTAAAAAAGCTCTGCCCTACTTTCTCAGGCAGTAAAATTTAACTGGTACAGTTTTCATATTGCTCTCCATTGTTACTTTAAGTATGTCCACTTCATTTTAATAGCTTATCAATTATGTCTTAGTCTCCTGACCTCTTGAGATGAGTGCAGGAAGGGAGATATGGATGTTCAATCGAAACATATATAACACAACAAAACCTATATAAGTCGCGCCTACGTGTGAACAGACTAGACCCAGATTGGCCGTTGGATAATGGACTTTACCGATCAGTATCTAATATATTCACCTGAAGTTAGAGGAAGGACGGACAGCATATACATTCATTTGCCGTACATCATGCAACAGCTAATCTGACTTGACCTGTTTGCAGTTGGTGACTCTTTATGTTGGAAACGTCTTCAGAACGTGAACAGGATGTCCAGCAACTAATACGTTAGGTGGCGCTATACAGTTTCGCATTTTGCATAGGTTAGGAATTTAAAGAAAAAGAATGTCCCCGGCTTTCCTCACTGGTTATACTGGCTATTTAAAAAAGACCTTGTATATCTTAGGTATAATGCAAAGAACCTTTAATTCCCTTTATTTTGGTGTATGATTGATGGGTGTACTATGGGTTATAGAGTATACAGCTTGGCCTTACTTCAAATGTGCACCTTTCAAAAAAGTGCTAGCTCTACTTGGTCATTTTCACTTCCTGAACTTCAGAGGTCAATTGTATAAAAAAGAGCCGATAACTTTTTTTACATTTTATATATTTGGTAATTCATTCATTGCACTTTCAGAAGCTGGTATTGTCTAGTCTGGCAAAATTCATTTTCCCTATTTTAATGGCTGCTATGTATAGTGTACTTTAGACTAATTCAGACTGATTTTTTAACACAAGGGAGCAGTCATTTTAGTTAGCAGTGTGCTTAAATCATGTAAAATTTCCAAAAGTACAATATCCAAAAGAAATATCATCCACAGTACATTAATGTAGCATAGAGGTATGCAAACATTCTCTCCAGTGTGCATGTTTTAAATGCGAACTACTTCACCTTACATACGTCACTCTCTCAAAAGTACATATTATCTGGTGAGCGCCACCATAAAGAAGATGTAGGTATTATTTTTTATGATTTAATTATGTTTTTATGGCTGAAACATTTAAGTCGCAAGCATCAAAACAATCCTTATGAATAATTCTCCTGCCTTTTTCCCCAAAGAACAGTATTTATGAGTGTCAGAGTCTCTAACAAGTCCAGCCTACCCCCCCCCCCCCATGATAAAAGTGAGCTATTTTAAGAATGCACATTACATTTTGTAAACATAGCAACCAATGTTATGCTGAATGATAGGAACATGAAACTAGCCAGAATTATTTCTGAGATATCAGCAATGAATTTTACAATTAGAAAAGGGAGGTAACTCATCAGCTTCATAAAGGTCAAAGGTCAAAGTGTAAAATATTTGCCTATTGTTTAATATGGAAAAAGCGAACTCACTTTCTCATCATTTATTTTTTTATTTCATTGCAAATAAATGAAAAGAAACATTTTCACCATATATTTCTGTCACTTATTGCAACAGTTTTAAATTTAAGTTGACTCTATTCCTATATTCTAAGTCTTCTAATTTCCCCATAATTAAGGTCACTACTCACACAAACATACCTCATGGCAAATTATGTAAGCAAGAGAAAAACGATCATAATTAGCTTATTTTCATGCTTAAATGCAATATGAATGTACCATTTTATTCAGAACATCATACATAATTATATGAAAATAAAAAAAAATAATTGCAAACATTTTTTTATTTTCTTTAAGGTGGCGCTATACAGTTTCGCATTTTGCATAGGGTTAGGAATTTAAAGAAAAAGAATGTCCCCGGCTTTCCTCACTGGTTATACTGGCTATTTAAAAAAGACCTTGTATATCTTAGGTATAATGCAAAGAACCTTTAATTCCCTTTATTTTGGTGTATGATTGATGGGTGTACTATGGGTTATAGAGTATACAGCTTGGCCTTACTTCAAATGTGCACCTTTCAAAAAGTGCTAGCTCTACTTGGTCATTTTCACTTCCTGAACTTCAGAGGTCAATTGTATAAAAAAGAGCCGATAACTTTTTTTACATTTTATATATTTGGTAATTCATTCATTGCACTTTCAGAAGCTGGTATTGTCTAGTCTGGCAAAATTCATTTTCCCTATTTTAATGGCTGCTATGTATAGTGTACTTTAGACTAATTCAGACTGATTTTTTAACACAAGGGAGCAGTCATTTTAGTTAGCAGTGTGCTTAAATCATGTAAAATTTCCAAAAGTACAATATCCAAAAGAAATATCATCCACAGTACATTAATGTAGCACAGAGGTATGCAAACATTCTCTCCAGTGTGCATGTTTTAAATGCGAACTACTTCACCTTACATACGTCACTCTCTCAAAAGTACATATTATCTGGTGAGCGCCACCATAAAGAAGATGTAGGTATTATTTTTTATGATTTAATTATGTTTTTATGGCTGAAACATTTAAGTCGCAAGCATCAAAACAATCCTTATGAATAATTCTCCTGCCTTTTTCCCCAAAGAACAGTATTTATGAGTGTCAGAGTCTCTAACAAGTCCAGCCTACCCCCCCCCCCATGATAAAAGTGAGCTATTTTAAGAATGCACATTACATTTTGTAAACATAGCAACCAATGTTATGCTGAATGATAGGAACATGAAACTAGCCAGAATTATTTCTGAGATATCAGCAATGAATTTTACAATTAGAAAAGGGAGGTAACTCATCAGCTTCATAAAGGTCAAAGGTCAAAGTGTAAAATATTTGCCTATTGTTTAATATGGAAAAAGCGAACTCACTTTCTCATCATTTATTTTTTTATTTCATTGCAAATAAATGAAAAGAAACATTTTCACCATATATTTCTGTCACTTATTGCAACAGTTTTAAATTTAAGTTGACTCTATTCCTATATTCTAAGTCTTCTAATTTCCCCATAATTAAGGTCACTACTCACACAAACATACCTCATGGCAAATTATGTAAGCAAGAGAAAAACGATCATAATTAGCTTATTTTCATGCTTAAATGCAATATGAATGTACCATTTTATTCAGAACATCATACATAATTATATGAAAATAAAAAAAAATAATTGCAAACATTTTTTTATTTTCTTTAAGGTGGCGCTATACAGTTTCGCATTTTGCATAGGGTTAGGAATTTAAAGAAAAAGAATGTCCCCGGCTTTCCTCACTGGTTATACTGGCTATTTAAAAAAGACCTTGTATATCTTAGGTATAATGCAAAGAACCTTTAATTCCCTTTATTTTGGTGTATGATTGATGGGTGTACTATGGGTTATAGAGTATACAGCTTGGCCTTACTTCAAATGTGCACCTTTCAAAAAAGTGCTAGCTCTACTTGGTCATTTTCACTTCCTGAACTTCAGAGGTCAATTGTATAAAAAAGAGCCGATAACTTTTTTTACATTTTATATATTTGGTAATTCATTCATTGCACTTTCAGAAGCTGGTATTGTCTAGTCTGGCAAAATTCATTTTCCCTATTTTAATGGCTGCTATGTATAGTGTACTTTAGACTAATTCAGACTGATTTTTTAACACAAGGGAGCAGTCATTTTAGTTAGCAGTGTGCTTAAATCATGTAAAATTTCCAAAAGTACAATATCCAAAAGAAATATCATCCACAGTACATTAATGTAGCATAGAGGTATGCAAACATTCTCTCCAGTGTGCATGTTTTAAATGCGAACTACTTCACCTTACATACGTCACTCTCTCAAAAGTACATATTATCTGGTGAGCGCCACCATACACACAGTTCAAAATCAATGAATGTCTGTCTGTTTGTCTGTCTGCCTGTCTCAAAACCTGTGCACAAAGGCTACCTTCTGAAATCTTTTATGAGGAATATGCATGCCTTGTTCTTAGCTGTAAAATGAACCCTATCCAGTGTGTTCCAATGGCAGGTTTGTTTGCTCCAGGTATTTGCAATATAAACCACATGGTATTTTTTTTTTCTCGAAATTAATACTCGTCAAAATTTGTATACTATTTTCTCAATATTTGCCTCTTCTTCGCTCCTAACATCTTTCATAACATTTTATGATATTTGTATGACCATCTAATGAAGGTCACTCATTGATTTAGATTGTAAATTACATATAGGGAAATAAGAAATTGGTATCCCTGCACCTGCCTTAATAAACAGTGGTGAGAATCACACTATTAGAAGTTATGGATAATGAGTGGTATATAATTTGGATGTTCGCAAGTTACAAATTACGATATTTCTGTGCAGGAGTTCACCTTTTACCAGTTAAATTATTGTTAGATAATTATGTGCAGGAACTCTCTTTTTACCAGTTACATTATTGTTATCTCTTACAACATTAAAAGCGTATTATGAGTCTCTCTTGAATATCGCAAAAATTTTCAGATAGGCGGAATCAATTTTCAAATATATCTATGTCGTCTATTCTATTCGAGTATATATGAAACAAATGTTTATACCTGTCAAAGTTATGTTTGTAAAAGTATGTAAAGATATCTCATTTTGGTGGAATTAGAATATATTCTTTCTCATAAACCACGATTTATTGTCTCTATTGTCAAGATTAAAACGCGTATTTATAATCTTTCGCCATTTTGGTAAATTCGTGTATGGTCTTTCTCTTCTCGTCAGGTATCTAGATAACCGATTTGTATTTAGTCTTATTTGTTAATCGTATTACATGTGTAACGCTTCAAAAGTCCCATCAATTATCTTTTACGTATAATTTTTGCATACTCTTACGTATATTTGATTCAATTTATATTTGATTTAATTTAATTGTCTGTTTGTAAGTTTTAAATTTTTTTAAAAATTTTATTACATGTTAATGTAATGTAATTTTGTTTGCTAGAAATTTGATATTTTCCAGAAAATGTAGTTAGACCTGAATCTTTTCATAAATACCTAAAAATAGAAACAGTTTCCATTTCTGACCTAGTATCTGGCCTTGATTGAGGGTTGAGTAAACATCCTTTTATTTTTATTTTATTTTCGAGTAAAATGACTGGTTGTTATCAAGGTCATACTAGGAGTACATGCTTTTTTATATGTAAACAGCCTCCATTTCGCAATTTCTTGGTTTTCCGAAATTGCGCAGTAGTCAGGTTGTATATCGTTGCCTATATATATATATATATATATATATATATATATATATATATATATATATATATATATATATATATATATATATATATATATATATATATATATATATATATATATATATATATATATATATATATATATATATATTCTGAGTTGTGTGTGTGTGTGTGTGTGTGTGATTTAGATTTTTAACGTAGCTTTAACAATTTTTCAGTCATATCATTACGATGTCTGCAGTGTGACAGTTTATAGTGATGTCTAGCACTGGGGCATCAAGCCGCAGACATGTAGCATGATGTCCCATACAGTCACATTATCCTGACACCAGGCCGACCAGTCCTAACTCTAACCTCTTATTGCTGAGCGCCAAGCGAGGAAGCTGTTAGTACCATTTTTGTAAGTATTTGGTATGACTCGGCCGGAGTTCGAACCCACGACCTACCACATCCGAGGCGGACGTTCTAACCACTAGGCCACCGGAGCGGTCTTTTCTGAGTTGGGCTTTTATTCTTTACACTGGAAAGTATTTGTTGTAGCAGTTTGGAGTTCTATTTAATTTTTATTCAGATTTTTTGGATTCTAAAGGATAGTTCTTTTTCCTGAAAATATTTGAGTGCTCATACAGAATTCTTGGACAAAGGCATTTCATTAATTAAAACACCAGATCAATGTTTGTGAAATACACAGAACTGTAGACCTTACAACACCACAAAGGATACAGTATACATAATAACCTTCCATCTTGGATTTTTCCTCGGTAGTCGAACTTGAATTCATTAGAACACTTCATTATTAGGACTTCTAAAATTTAATTCGTGGATTATTCTTTGATTATTTTTGGATTTGATTCTTAAAACCGTAAGTTATTTGTTTCCCTCATTTTTACAGAGTGTTTCCAGGGAAATAAATTATTTGTTAAATTTTTTTAAGCTTGTTTTCGCTCTTTCTTCTGTTACTGTTTATTCGAGCCTAAACTAGTAACATACGAACTGAGGGCTCGTCCGGGGTTTATGATTTTTGGCTAAAATATTTCAGAAAATTTTGTTGTTTGAAATTTGAATTCCCCATGTTTTTTTAAATATGTAGTGAAATCGGTAAGCTTTTTCTAAAATGTCATCGAAAGTGGAAATCTTTCTTTCAATTCCTACCGAGGACCAATTATACCTTTTCAAAAAAGGAGAAACTGAAAAGCTACACAAAAAGGATCAACCTTCTTAGATCTGATTGGATAACAAAGAAGCTGTACGGAAGCCCGGTCTCAGAACACTTTTTACAATTGCTCACGACCCCAACTGGTGTCCCCAACTAGAAAAGAAAAGGAATCTTACTGGATACGCCGCCTTAGAACATTGAAACCACGTGGCTTAAACCAGGAAGACTAGAAAAAGACAACCATGCGCAAATAAAATTATCATTAGCAGCCAACAAATTTTCTTTTAAATAATTCTCCAAATTTTCTTAATAGCCTACGACTATTATTACGATGAAATATCCGGGATATAATTTGCGTTTACATAAATTTACATAAAATAACTGATGTCGTTATGGCTCATTAATTTCTAGGTCAAATAAAGCTGAAATAAACTATTTGAAACATAATAAAGTTAAAAGATTTAATTCCTGTAGAAACAGCCATGTTAAGTTTCGCAAACATAACCGTTTTTCTAATTTATTTGTCTCTCTTGTCTATGTATATATGTATATATACTTTTAGGAGAAAACTAACAAGGAATGCACACATTATCACAAAAAGTAGAACAGAAAAGTTTTGTTAAAAAAGTGATAAATATTTAACATCTACACTGGAATAAGACGATGAACAGAGGAGTAAATACAGAAAACGACGAAGGATATAGCTGAAATGATACGACAAAAACAAAAACATGTTTGCAATAAACGTAGAAGTGTTTAACATCTAACATGAAAAATAAATATGCAGTAGCAGAAAATATTAATAAAAATCAGAATTATGTTATATTTAACATGATACAAATTATATACGGAGTAGCGAGAAAAATACATGCCTAAAATCTATGTATGAAGAATGTTATGCATAATACTAAGCAATGTGTAACGTTAACAGCATAAAAAGTAAGCAAAATGATGGAGTAATATAAATAGAAATAATGCAACATTTTAAAACAAAACTGCAGTGTTGTGTGCTGGAACTCTGATTCAAATAGCAATGTTTGGAATAGAATCAGTAATTTATTTATTATTAGTACCGGACGTGCAGGATAAAGTTACTAAAGTTATTACAATGAACTGGACTAAGAAATTCCCAAAATAATTTGTGTTAAAATATAACAAACATCTGACATCTAAGATAAACTTCGAGTAAAGAATTACATGACATGTTCAGAAATTCATGGAGTGAATAACTGTCTGCAGAATAGTACCCAACATAAACTTTGGACATGAAAAGGTATAATTTCTGTAAATGTGTCTGAAATACCATTATGAATGTGTTTTGCAAGACATTATCTTAAAAGTGAAATGATGTTTGAAATGTCACTGAAAAAGAAACCTGACTAAATGGCATCACAGTGGACTTAGATTTTTGGGGGTGATGATGTCACAAGCATGGATTGTTAAAGAAGGTTAAACAGTCTTTTGTCTTTTAAGCTATTTTTTTACACTCTACATTCCTTTTGAAAATTACTACTTACCAATTGTCATCCACCGGTACATACTGACATGTGATATTGCACAGAAGGACCTAAATAAAAAGTACAATAATAAAAGTTGACGTTTTTGCAGTAGCAACATCATTTCCAACACACTGGAATAGACATGATAAATACTTTAAAAGAGGTACTTCTGAGCATTGCCAGAGTTAAATAAAAACGTGCAAATATATTTCAGTAAATATTTTATGTTTGATTTGCAAGTGTTTTCAAACTATGAAATGATGCTGCATTTTTTCATATGTGTATGACCGTATTATACTTTGATGCGTCAGTTTATATTTTTTATGTTCTCCCCATAAACAAGAAAGAACTTGTATCAAAGTACTGTGGTCTTAAACTAAGTAACATAAAAGAGCGACAACCAACAAGATTTGTAACATTAAACAAATAACTTATTTATCTTGAATACAAAATTAAAATTTACAAAATAACTTACAGTATTATGAATTAAATACCAAATAGTCCTATAACATTTGTCACAAGTCGAAATGTATAAAGTTAAAAATGAATTCCAGTGGTGTTCCAAATAAATTCCAATATTTAATTCGTTGATGTGTCTGTAGTCTCGAATCCACTAATGTGCCAATGGCCTGGAATGTAGAGATGTGTTAAAACAGTATTGATCTAACACAAATCATACAATCCAATAGGTCCTTGAATGAATTCACAATAATCCCTATATAATGATTTAGTCCAAGAAGTATTATTGAGCACTTTTGTAATTACAGTGTATAATTTAAATAAATAAATCCACTCACATTCAAAACTGAACGCAACAATAAAACTGATTCCACTTCAGATGATAAGGCAGTAATGAGTAAAAAAAATTACCCTATCGTCTTCATGGAAAATTTTATTTCTGAAACCTTTTAAGGCCAGTATCAAGACTGTATAATTCAAGCTGAAGTAAACATGTTTACAACCAATAATGATCTGATTATTTAAATTATAATAATAGAGAAATATTAACTATGTCTTATGTTGTTTACAAAATAAATGTCACTAGTCAGCCAGACCATTAACTTCATTGTAGACAAATGTAAATTACAATATACTTAGCAGGTAATCATTGAGAAAAACCACCAAACAATTCAAACTAAATATGCACAACACTATACAGCTTCTGATTGGCGGGTAGAGTTTTACTTTCACTTTGGTCGAAACCGCTCAGCTCCTTAAATGAATTGCTGCGCATATTCTTCAGTGTGCATTCAGCGAAAAAAGGTATTAAAAAAATCCGGTTGTTTCACATGCTTGAGATGAACAGTTCTATATCTGTAGGGTACTCTTTTGAATTTACGGGGTGTGGGAATTTTGAATTAGTACAGTATTCACTTATTATATTATATATTGTTGAACAACTATGAGAAAGACAGACCAAGAAAGAAAACACTCTTCTGCGTAAAAAATAAAAACAGCCCTACAACAGACATCTGTTCAGGAAACCAAATGTAATAAAGAGAACAGACACTTATGCATTTGTCTCTCTTGGCTGAGGGTCGGGATGTGGTGGTGGGAGCCAAAGATCTGAAATTTACAGTAATTTACCCAGGGTAGGTGACAGTGGGGTGGGTCGAGGTTAGACCCTAACTCCGATCTTGACTTGAAATGATTTGTTGTTGTATTCGTATTTCTTCAAAAATGTTGCATACATCTCTCTTTCACGATACTTTTTTTTAAAATATTAATTTGCGTAATGTTTAGTCTGCTCGCACATAACCGTTTATCCTCCATCTATTCATGGAGTTTAATTTAACGTCTACTCCCAACTGTGACTAACTTAAAATAATGAAATTCACTTCTGGATGTAACTTGGTATTTTTCGGTGCAATGTATTTCTCGCTCGTGCCATCTTGTGACTTGAACATACGTTTTTTCTTTTTTTCTTTCTTCAAAAAGAGATATCAGTATCAGTATCATAATATAGTGTTGCTAAAACATCTTCGCCCACAGTGATACTTCAATATCGATATCAGCCTCAGACAGGACTGTTTTCGAACAGAATTATGTTTTAATCAGAATTGGATCTGGTATATATATATATATATATATATATATATATATATATATATATATATATATATATATATATATATATATATATATATATATATACCAGATATATACATATACAAGATCCAATTCTCACCAAAACATAGTTGTTCCAGTAGCTGAATTAAACGGCCATCAATTGTCAGCCATCTTACTACTTTGATCACTCTGTTATTGATATGGATTTTGAAACGGAAGCATTGCAGTATTTTATTTTCGTCAATCGGTCGAATTCGGCATGCGTTTTGCTTCAATATTGGTAACGGAAACGTTAGGTGCTCAGAAATGCTCGACAGCATGATATATATATATATATATATATATATATATATATATATATATATATATATCGGCTGCAAATGAAACTTCGGAGTCCAAAATACAGCATTGTTTATATAGTGTATTGAGAGAAAAAAATTGTATATATTGCGAAAATGCGAGTACGCTTTGAGAAAACAATCCAGAGAAACTTCAGCCATGCATATGGTAGAGCAAAGGTGATTTCCAATGCTCGGTATTCCAATCACGTAACACTGAGTTGAGTCACTGGAACTGCCTAAGTTGGGCATGGTCCACATGTGTTTTCACATGTACCTTTAACTTAAATATCTCGATAAATTCGAAATTTATTGATAAGACTTATATTATAATAATGAATAATTTAAAGGTAAGTGATTTTTGGTTCTCATATCTACTTTTAACGACATGAGCAGAAAGTCTTAATCTCCAGAGTGTCTGTCTTGTTGAGTTACAGGTAAATACAAGACAGCTTATTCATGCATGATGGATAAATATGCATCTCCTAAAAATAGTGCGCCTTTGAATGGAATAGCCCCCATTATTAACCATGGTCATGAATTCAGTATCATTCTTTTACCTGTACTATTCTCTCTTTAGTAGTCACGGTATGATAACTATGGAAAGATATCTGCTTCTATATCTGGCTTTGGCTTTGATCGTCATACTCTTTCATACATCAAATAAATAATAAGCTATTACATAATTAATCCCTTGGTTTTCATTTAATTATTTATTGTACTCTTATAATGGTTTGCGTTGTTTCTATTTAGCTTCTGAATTTCTTCGTTTCATATATTTTCAATTCTCAATTTTTTTCTTCTATATATTCTGTGCTTTCCGTACTTTTGCAAACGATGCATGTTCCACCGTCCGCCATCGAATATCTAAGATCTCTCTTACGTTTATATGAACGCTGCTGTCATCCTATGATTATTGTTCCACATGTTTCATCTCTTCTATTTATTTATCTCTTTTGCCACTCTAACGTTTTACAGTTTCCGTTTATTTGCAAGACAATATTTATAATAGTCATTACAGCAGAAAAGGTCGTACTTTAAAGAGTAGAAAAAGGTCAATGATTATCAAACAGTTTATGTCTGCTAACATGCCTTCATATTTTTCGAAAGTAAATCTGGCTTTATAAAGTTGTTACAGTAGCTGAAAGAAGCGGCCAGCAATTGTCAGCCATCTTACTATTCCGATCACTTTGTTATTGATATGGATTTTGAAACGGAAGCTTACTATGAGTTTCTTTGTGTTCTGTTGGTGTTTATGGCATAAAGAAGTAAACGGCGCCTCATATGTACAAGTATTTTAAAACAACCGTATCTGAGATGTTTCTACCTTGGGCTAAAACTTAATGTCACATGCCAAACTTTTTATTAAAAATCACTCTGTTGATATATAGTTTGAGGACAGCAATGACATATTCCTACAGCTCTACTTCGGTTCAGGCATAAGGGTTTGATCCTATAGTCTGGAAACTCCTCAAACTAAGTGCACACTTTAATTCAAATATTTTTTCTATGCACTATTTAAGCTGATCCGGATGTCAATATTTGAGTATGATTGATTAAATTTATTACATGTATTTATGAAATTGCATACAAAATTTCAATCAATAATATTGGTATGAAAAATTGTTTCTAACCATTCTTGGATTTATGATGACCGCTATTAGTTTTGGGCAGGCCATGGCCCAAATCTTTGGTCCTTCTACAGCACGTTGTTGAGAAAGATTCTATGTGAACTCTTTGTTCTTATCTCCTGTGTTGCCTTCTTTCTTCAAATCATCAATGAATTTTCTTTGCTCTTTCCGCTTGTCCCTTACCATATGTAAAAAGTTCTAGCTCGTTCCCATTCCTATGCCGTCACCTTCAACCCCATGTTCGTCTTCTATCTCAGTGTCCTATTTCAATCAGAATTGAACTGAACATATTTCATTGAATGACACGCCGGGCATGTAGGCCTTTAAATTCAATTCAAGTAGATGAAACACAAAGCAGCAGAGAAATTTCGCATACATAGTGGATATTTTCTTTTCCTACGTTGATACAAGATATATTTTATCGTGTGGTACCAAAAACGATTTTTTAACGAATGACAAAACCACGAGTTAAATACATAGCTTTTGGTACCACAAGATGAAATATATCCAGTATTAAGGTAGGAAAAGAAAATGATATTTTTCATTATATCAAAGTTTAGAAGATTAAATTCATTATTTGGCACAACACGCTCTCACCCCGAACACCTTTTGTTTTGTGTAAATTCACTTAACTTTCATGGCCTGGTCATACTATTACATGTGACTTAAGAGAGCGGTAGGACTGGGTTGACCTAATCTGTCGCAGTAAAGTACATTTTTGTCATTTTGTAAACTACTTGACCCTATCTGAAAACAAAGCAAGTCCGACTCAGCAATGCATCACAGCGTTTTTTTCGTTGTTGTCAGGAGGACTGACGTCTAACGACGCGAACTGTGTCTGGTCAAATTTCTTTATCAAAGATTACTTTCATGTCTGAAATGTAAGGCAATTTGTATTTATTTATTTTAGCTCACAAAATACTCGTTTTGTTGTTGTGATACATCAACACTATTCCAAGCTATTGGTACATCAGCACATTCAAGATTGGAATTCATTCGCATCAATACTGGATTTAATTTGGCATACGCTATACTTTTGGACCTGTGATAAAACATTTAGGACTATTTGGGATTTAATTCAAAATACAGCATATTTTTTAAAAATACTTTTCACTTTGTGTTCAAGGATAATATATTATTTCTTGAATTTTATTAAACTTTTTGGTTTTCGCTCTTTATCGTTACCTAATTAAGACCATATGGGTCTAACAATATGACAAGTATCATTTTGTATCGATTTTATACTGCTCGCATCGATATGGTTATCAATATGGCAACATATCGATATATCGATCCAATGATGAATCGTTTCATCTTCTGTCCCAATCGGAATATTGTCGGCCTTTTCTGTCACAAAATATGTTATGCACTCCGCGGGAGGCTAATCACCAAACTCATTAACCTTATGAGTATACTTACAGCTACATCCAAAGTCATTTATCGATTTGAAGGAAATGAACTAACATTATTCCGAATGACTTCCACACAGGGCAACGCAACGCAAGTCACGTTCAACCGAACTCCTGCGTGGTTGTGTGATCTTAAACAAGTTCTGACACGAATTGCACTCTGAACAGCCAAATATTCACTAGTATAATTTTTTTAGATGTTGTTCCCTTTCTTCCAGGAACACTTGTCTCACTTCCTGTATGACGTTAAGCTGAGACAGATTTAACATACTTTAGCACACATCAGCTTGAGTGTAGTGGCTCCGCATACAACAATGGCTAACGTCTGGCTTCTTGTACCCTGGTGTATTGTTTTTACTTTTTGCCATGGAAAGAATTTATTGTCCGATATTCAAGACATTTATGCGAGGGATAAGAGACAAGCAGGTTTGTACGAGGAATTAGTGGTTGCTTTGAATACGTTTTAATAAGAGAATTGATTTTATGCAAGAAAAAGTGATTATGTATGCAGAGACAAGCTGAATAGATACAAATAAAATATATTGCCATAGCGAAGTTAGTAATGAACTAGTGATTACTTTGAATATGTTTTAAAGCACAGCGGTAAACTAAATAAATACGGCTTTAACAGTCGATTCGACACATTGACAAATAAACTGTCTGAAAGATAAATAGTTAATAGAAATTACGCCTTTTGTCTATGCTAAAACGAATAATTTGAATTTAACAAAGAGAAAAATCTTGAATACGTGTTTTAATGGTATTAATTTAAGATTGGCGTACTGTGCCGAACTGTAATCTTTTATTCAGCAAGCGAAAACATACATACATACATACATACATACATACATACATACATACATACAACACTGTCAGATGCGCAATACTGAAATGCATCCTTCGAGGTGTTAAATTATTAGAACATATTCAGTTTATTGCCACGCTTCACCGACATGAGACATACAAAATTATGCCAGGAGATAAATTCACAACTTCACTTTGAATAGTTCACATCCGCTTGTTTTCGTAATAAAATCACAACGACAAAACCAAAGAAGATAAAAACATTACAATACAGTGGTTATTCATTATAATGCGCCTCTTTATACTGCTGTCGCTGTTATAACGCGGTTATGGTCACGGATTCCATTACCCTATTTGAATTTTGTTTTCTCATTGATACGTGAATAATTTCAACTAATTTTAGTTATTGTCTAATGAGAAACAGTTATCATATACTTTGACAAAATTGAGGATCCTATTTTTGTGTTTTATGCGGCAGCCGCTATATCTTAGTTAGTGGAGTGTGTGACTCGTCTATGTGCTTGCCTCGTTATTTCATTAGAAAGGCATTTAGCTTCCATTTCCTTAACACGGTATAGCCAATAAATTGTTAAAAGTGCCGTTTAAACTATAAAAAGCAAAAATTATTTCATGTTTATGCGCCAATATAACACAACCTTCTTGTTAAATTCTATTATTTGTAATGTGGTTCATTTTAAAGTCTCCCATGAAAATGTAAGAAAGCTAAAGAATTTGCATTGTACCTAATTGTTTTATTTTTATATAGTAATGGGGTTGGTGGCTCGATGGTTGACACTCAAGAATCCCGATTGGAGAGTTTTCACTTCTTAACTGAACACAGGCACTATCTTGGTACTCGAACGAAAATATTTTGCTTCGGTTATTCCAGCTGAACTGAATGTCATTGTATATCGCCATTATTTAGGGGCATATCCTGCTAACTACCACTATCCCACTCAGCGATGAAGGAGTAATTGACTCCGTTGATGATTGCCCATGAAACTAAGATTAACTCTTTCCTATAGGTCCCTAGTCCATTAGTTCAGGAGGAAAATATTCGTTGTGGTGGCGGTAAACCTTGACTGTTAATTCAACTACAACCATATCTTCCATATTCAATTAATTTATATTGCTTAATTTTTGTTGTTGTTGCTGCTATTTGTTATTGTTGTTTTGTTTTTTGTTTTGAACATTGAACCATTAAATTAATTTTGTTATATCAAAGTTAGCAGTGTTCCCTGTAAATAGAATTTTGTCCCATATATATGTGAGCATATAATTTGCAAGGAACAAGGTTTAACACGTATCCTTTGTACTACGTTTCAAACTATGGAATCACACAGAGTTCTTTCTTCTGATGGTTGATTAGCCTTGATAACTACATGACACGTGGATGGTAACTTGACTGATACATGTCATTTGGTGGAAGAGAGAGGCTTATTAGCTGCCATATTGTCCACATTCAGATCATCCAGAAGATATTGGGCTTTCACACTTTGCTTTTTGGTAGATGACAAAAATCCAGGCTAATAAACTGACTCATAGTACTCATGGGCAACAGACGCAACACACGGTCATTTACCCTACCGGTAGGTTTCAAATCACGACAAAAAGGAAATGCTTTATACCAATATTTGCACGAAAAAGTCCTCATTAACACTTTCCGTTCCAAAATACCTCTATGGTTAATTTTTTAAAAGTTCATATTATTCAGAATCAGGTTTTACATAGTCTTTATGTACATTTTGTTTTACAAAAGATAAAATGTTTGTTTAAATTTTACTACGAATGTCGCTGCTGTTTAAAGAGGAAGGAACCGATGTTTTTCATTTTCTTAAACGTCTAACGCGTCTTGTTCAGATCGATTCGACTACGAAGATGGCCAAGAAGATGCTACTAAAGAACCCGCTGTTAAGTGGGATTGTGGGGCCTCCCTCTTTGGACCTACTGGGGAAGTCATCCTGCCCACAGTGGAGGAAAATGGAACCCATTTCTACCATTCGAACTATAAATGCCGTTGGAGTCTTTCTGTGACTGATAGTAGGGCTATCTTGCTGTCATCATTATACTTTGGCTTGGAGGAAAGTCCAAATGGTTGCGAGTATGTATCATGTTTTCTTGAAAAAATCTTTTTGAAAATCTTACTTGTTACCACTCCGGTGGCCTGATGGTTAGAGCGTCCACCTCAGATGCGGGAGGTCGCGGGTTGGAACCCAGGCCGTGTCATACCAAAGACTTATAAAAATGGTACTAACAGGTGTCTCGCTAGGCGCTCAGCATTAAGAGGTTAGTGTTATGACTGATCGGCCTGGTATCAGGATAATGTGACTGGGTGGGACATGATGCTACATGTCTGCGGCATAATGCCCCAGTGCTAGACATCGCTATAAACTGCAGACATCGAAGCGATGTGACTGAAAATTGTCAAAGCTATGTTAAAAATCCAAATCACACACACACACACACACACTTCTCAGTGGGCCAGTCAATATTGACGTTTAAACCAGAAAATAATTTCAAACTATTTTCTGCAGAATGTTGCCCCGCTATTTTCATTCGTCTGTTCTTTTAATGGTAGACTTTTTCGCGGTCGAGTTGAACCAGGAACACGACTGGTGTCCATGTTCCGTGACGTTAATTTCTTATTGCATATATTACATATAGCGATACGATTTATTACTGTAAATTGAAATGATAAATTGGTATAGCCTGAAAAATAATGCGCAAGTACAGAGGAAAAAGAAATATATAATTCTTCTTCTTCTTCTTCGTATTATTGTTATTATTATTATTATTATTGAAGTATATACCTTTCGCGTTTTATTTTCCAGATGTTGATTCACCAAAGTAGTAACACCATGACAATATGCAGATTAAACACATTAACAGTAGTGAACAAAAAATTGTTTTATAATCGCAGTTATTTGTAACTAGATATTTTGAAATGAGAGGAACTTCCCTTAACTATAAAGAGCGACGCTTTGTTCAAAACACTTGTGTCACTTGACATCGTATGACCTTCAACTTTATCGAAATTTCTCTTCCTCTTAAACCTCATGCCCACAGCTATTTTAAAACAGATGCAGATGAAAAATTGCTGTTCATCCATTTATTTTGTATATTTTTCTGTATGTTTGCCTCTGTCTGTCTGTCTGTATGCATACACATATGTAGATGAATGGAAAGATAGAAAAACAGAAAAAGTAAAATCTGTTTAGGCGGTTTCATATGGAGGGTAGAAAGTGACATAATAAGACAGATGATTCCTGAATACACATGTGAGCGTGAGATCCCCTAAAAGTGATACATGATGATTTCAATTTGCCCAAACAACACATGGCCACGTCATACAGAATCTGAAAGATTTTTGTGCTTAACTTCAGAAGAGGTACAATGTGGTGCTGGCAAGTGGTCCTGTATCTATATAAACGGCGCCTTACACTCTAATACAAATTGGCAAAATGTCGCAGCAATATAATTCATCAAAAGTCATACACAAGGAATGTATCGAGTTCGCATACAATTAATTAACTGTCTAACCGTATATTTTTTTCTTTCTGTCATTCTTTAAATTGAAAACCGTTTCAAGTTTACCACAGCTGTATTGCTGCAACAATTGTTACATTTTTCAGTCTTTATTTAAAATCATCGACGTAAGAAAATGTTGATATGATATTTATATGTACGGAATTAATCTCTTTTTTTTATCTCGAATTTATCTCGGCCTGGTGTCAGGATAATGTGACTGGGTGGGACATCATGCTACATGTCTGCGGCATGATGCCCTAGTGCTAGACATCACTATAAACTGCCACACTGCATACATCGTAGCAATATGACTGAAAAATTGTTAAAGTTACGTTAAAATTCCAAATCACACACACACATCATCATGAAAGTTCCTTTTGCTTTTTGGTGGTCGTATTAAATGCTTTGGGACACTGTGGAGAAATATTCTATGATTAATTATGATAACTATTCTGTAATCCAAAAACATACCATATGTTCCTAGCAGGTTGTTGTTGCTGTTGTTTTGAGTTTAACTCCATTTGTCAGAACAGGATAGGCAGCCAGTGTATTTGGTGGAGGAAGAACCTGGGAAAACCCCGGTAAGAACAACCGACCCACGAAAAACTACTGGCAGCTTACTCACATATCCACTTTTGTCGAATCTAAGACTTGAACCCACGCGGATAGAGGTGAGATGGCAGTGATCTATAAAGGCAAGCGCTTTAGACCACTTCACCACCAGGGGCCCATCCTAACAGGTAAGGTTTTGTTTAATGCATTTGCAAATGGTACAAGGAAGAGTTTATTTCAAATTAGTTCCAGCTTCGGCCTGTGTGACGTGGATCTGATTTCTATTTCTTTCTGCAGACAGACGTTTGCTTTTAAAAAATTGATTAAAAGCTCAACGATTCGAGAAGGCAGCATATCCTGGTACTGCTGGAAGATTTTGCAAGCATGAAATATGATTGGTTATAGCTGGGTTAGAGATATAAAGTGGGCATTACACAAACTAAAATATATTGAACAAACGCCATTCTACTAATGTTTGTTATAAAATCCTTGATTCATACTAGGTATAATTACTCCACACAGACGGGTCTCTCAGGAGAAAGTGTTTTTGCATCGTTGTGCATCAATGAACACATACCACTGTATGAAGATGGCATACCCACACGTAGAACATTTCTCTTTGGCTGACCCTTCAGGACAAAGAAAAGGTTCACAGACCAAAACATGTAGAAGAGTCGAAAACAACCTTAAGTTTGTCTTGTATTTTCAAAATACTGAGTGTTTGTTTTGAGTTGCTGGAACGTTTAGATTGATGTCACCCGATACAGATGTTTTGAGTCGTTCTTTTTCATATTTTCTCTAAACCACTGAATATGATTTACTATTCATATTTTATCGAATCAGAACGTAGCATCCACCATTGAATAAACAATGAATGGTAAACTCACATCTTGTACAGATGAGTTTAATCTGTCCAGGTAATTGATGAGCCTTATTCCATATTGTTTTTAATCAAATGATGATTTCATAATCTGAACGAGAATTTGGAGAGAGGGCATCCAATCAATCTATTGGCGGTAGTTCTAGATGTCAAACGTCTCAAGAGAACACAATCAGTCAGACAGTCCTAGGGTGGGGCCATTCAGGAGAACGCATTTGTTTAATGTGTTGGCAATAATTTTAGGGTTAGACCATTTAAAAAAACACATTGAATCAATCTGATAGAGGCACACATAGGGAAATATCATTTAAGAGATCACATTCAGTCAGTCTGCTTGAGGCAGTTCTGGTGTCAGACCTTTCAATCAAACTGTTGACAGCAGTCTCAGGGTTAAACCATTCCAAACATTTTGATGACATATTGGTAAGATGTTTTTCTTTTGGAATAGTCTCATTCACTTGTTAAAACATTAACAATCTTATAAATATATTATTATAAGTTTTAAAAAACTTTTAAAATGGAAATGAAACCTTACAAACTGACGCGTCACCTAAAGTTTATCAAACAGCGTTGGAAAAGAGGACATTTCAAACTGAATAGTTGTTTTTCCATTTTTTTCTGTTGAGTTGTTAAATTAAATCGATACGATATCCATGTTCATATGAGATGCATACATTTATAATTAGACTGTATTCGTGGCAAGGACGCATAAAGCGATTTTTTTTTGGCGTATCCATGTTTAATCCATTTCCATAGTTACGGGACCATGTGCCGCATCGAACAGAGAGAGAGAGAGAGAGAGAGAGAGAGAGAGAGAGAGAGAGAGAGAGAGAGAGAGAGAGAGAGAGAGAGAAGGGGTGAAAGATAGATACACTCTCAAATTATGCTTTTGCTTTGTTTTTTTAAAATTATTTTCTTTCTTTCTCTCTCTCATTATTATCATGCAGTTTCTGCGTACACAGTTTTGTTTTCGAGACAAACTGACAAAGATAATCTAGGTAAAGACCGAATGTCGTAATATATTTTAATGTATGCTGGCATTTTGATTTCCTTCTTTTGCACGAAATAATTACCTTGATAAAAACAGTTTCGTAATGAATTTTAAAGGTGGGACTATCTTGAAATAAGGGACGGTTCTGACAACAACCAGAGCGAAACGACGACGATCCTTTGTGGATATGACCCAGTGACCTACGTTTCCATGACCAATAAGCTGTTTCTGTACTTCTATTCAGACGAATCTTATGAGAGTACTGGTTTCCATTTCGAGTACAAAGAAGTTCCTCGCTTGACTCCGTGTAAGTAACCTCATATTTCTTGTATCTATTTTCTTTTATCTACAAAAAAGTATAGGATGATGAAAATCTATGCCTCTCAAGTTTTACTGAGATATTCGTCTATTCGTCTGTATCTAAATGAATTGGTAATTCGAGTGACTAAGGTGTCCCATTTTCTTAGCAATAAAAGACTGATAAACGTGGTCTTAATTGGGAAGTGGTAGAATTTAGGAGGGGAAATTTAAATTTAAAAATAATTTAAATAGAAAGTAAATATGTAGAAAGAATACATTTACAATACAAAAACTTTGGCCGTAGAAAAGAACAGGAGGGAAGTTTCCCAACTTATTTATGCTGGATTAATGGACGACAAGACTTTATTCTTTTGTATACAGGTGTCATCTGCAAAGAGTTAAATATGGAAAGGAGATTAAGAAAAAGGATTTTTAATTGTTGTCCTTACCATCAGAGGTTTTACTGTTGCATGTCATAGAAACAGAGATTTTATTTTTGGAGCTTCAGTTTATTCTAGGTATCTGAGACTAACTTTTAAAGGTTATGTACTGTGTATTTATCTGAGATATATTTATAGGTTATGCACTGTCCCTGTAGTTATATGAGATTAACGTATGGGTTATGCACAGTCCTTCCAGGTATGTTTGACAATGGATAACACTTGCTAATTTATTAAATGTATATTGCCTTGAGCTTACACTGATTGAATGAGAAGACATTTTTAATATCAACGCTTGCTTTTATTCATTTATTTTTTATTTTATTTCAGACGACACATTAGTTTGTAACAGTTCTATCAGTGGTGAAAAATCGGATTTAGGTTCTATTGTTAATACAGGATATCAGGGTGCTAGCCAATCAGAAATGTCTTGCTTTTATCGAATACAGGTAATATTAGATTAAACGGAAAATTATAAAACGCAATATTTTGTAATTTCAACTTGTGTCTTCTCCTAGAAATAATATTTATATGAAATGAATCGTGTAAAGATCTTAAAATAGACTTGCCAAACTCAGTAGTTAGCAAAGTCGTTTTCAGCTTTCAAGGCAATTTAGTGATGCATGCAAGTATTACACATCAATGACACATCAATGGTCAGTTGCCTGCCCTTGCTTCTTCTTTTTGACACATCTACGGAACAATTAAATGCCACAGACCGAATCATGCAAATGAATTTATATACAATTGTAGGAAAATACGTCGACGGTAGTAAATATTTTTATTTTGTTAAAATATAAGTTAAACGAAAATAAATTTATCCCAAGAATGGTTATCCAACCAACCCCTTTTCAGCGCAACCAACCTCCATTCAGCTAAAAAATAATTACAGTGTGCTAATGTGGACAAAATTGGTGTTTATCAGAGACGAGTTCGTTAAGCTATTTGCAGTTATATTACTTAAAATCACTGATACGACTGAACATCAGGTCCATAACTTTTTAATTTTGTTAGAAATAACCACATTTCTGCGTGTAGACACAACCCCAGACTTTTTGTTGTATTTACATGTATATTATGCTATGTATATCTATATTACGTGTATTATCATGCATGATTAGAAATTGTAAGGGTCATTTAGTTAATAACATTTCCATTATGAATGAGCATGTACTCTTAGAAGATGGGTCATGTATCAAATGCATAAATTCATTCATAAGTTCCAAAGTTGAATCTAGATGTTCGATATGCAATGTAGATGACTGAACCATCTTTATATTTTAGTAACTGGGTCTTAGCATTCTCTATAAGTGAATTAATGCATAGAGTTAAGCATTGTTACCAGTATCAACTGTCTTATAGGGGTTATTTGGAGAGGAATTCGTTTATTTAATAATCATTTGTTGGAATTACACTGTTCGAAATATTTAAATTAATTGGAATAATAGCTGTATGGAATTGCTGATTCATTTATGGACATTGGAATTTAAAGCTGTATCAGAAATACTGTGAATTCATTTAAAGACATTTTGGGATTATAGCACTGTGAGTCTTCTGTTTTATGGATACATCACTATATTACTGACCATCATTTGAAATACGTTTGAAACTCATTCGGTTTACTTATTAGAACTATTAAGCACTTTAGGCTGCCATTCACCATACTGTAAGTTATTTTTACTTTTTCAATTTAGATTTTAGAGAAGAAAATTATATTTTCCAATTATACAAAACTTGTTGGTCATACTCTGTTTAGTTACTAAATTTAATACCATAAAGTCGTAACAATTAAAACTACCATACACAGCTTTACTATTTTCAAGTGTTTTCTGAAACCATAAGGACTAATTTGAGTTGAAGAGTTAAGAGTATTTCCAAAGTCTTCCTCTAAAATATTTTACTCCGCTAATAGTGTTGCTGTTATTTTATATTTGATCGATTTGAAACTAAAATTATGAACAAATAACTTACAAATTTAGTAGGGATTTGACACATGTAACTACCATTTTGGATGCAGATGAAAGCCAAATGGCAAGCATTAATTGCGAACAAGCTGGAACTGTCCGTTGACTGTTGTGTGTTAAGACGTGATGTTACATAACAATGCTGTTCGAAAAGTTACTAATTTCATATATGTAACCGTTACTCGAGGAAGTAATGCCTTACTGTCAAATTTGTACACATTGAATTCCTTATTGCAGTCTTTGCTTATTGGCAATGTCAAGTTTTCTTCAATTTCGTAGCAAAATTTGTAAATAGATATGAAAGAAATATTTTCATTTATTACACCTTATTGATATAATTTTGCACATATGCGTAAATAGAATTCTACTCTATATGACACTTTTTTATTTTAAAGTAAGTTTTGAGCTGTATTATCTTTACTGATTCGCTGTGATCGTGTAAAAAATTCTTACTCCACATTGTGGAACTTTTGTTTCTGCTATTACTATCAACATTTTGGCGTCTATTTTCAAATTGATTGCCCAAAGGGAATTGGGATAAATGGTCACGTCTGTCTGATAATGGCCAATTTACCACACATGGTCTTATTACGCGATGCATAGCCTATCATGCATTGAAGAGCGGCGTGAAACTCCAAAAACAGCAACGAAAATACAACAAAGGGTATTGTTAAATTGAGAGTGGGCGTGGGCTGGGGATGGGTGGGTTGGGGTGGGAGGGTTGGGCGGTATACCTGTGACATGATTCACAAGAGTGGTTTATATGTTAAGTTGTAGGAGTAAATAATTTCCCATCTGTTTGCAGAATAATCTGGACATAAACCTGTCTCCCAACTGACAGAACTTTATCGAACCAACCACATCATTTTAAAAAAAAAATATTTGTCTATGTCAACTGTAGTCTACTGATCAAAATCAAAATCAGATCATGCAATCATTTGATGAGAAAACATCCAGTCACTTAATAACTACAGCCAAATGAATGCAAATCAGCACCGGTAAATATTGTCAATTTTCAGCGATACGTATACATCCAGCAAAGTAATACACCCTCCGACAACTCCAATCTACATATGTGGTGAACGTTTGTTGTGGAATAAATACACGTTTCGGTGGAAACGGTTTAAACAGCCACATCCAAATTCATGTATAGGCGTATGGTGCTTCCACTAACCCAGCAGACCTAACCAAGTGAATTATGTAAAAACACCTAGGAATTTCCAACGGTGCTCCAGTTTCGAAAATTATCCTGTTCGTGAAATGATCTATTGACAGTTGCTTTTATAATTATTATTTGCTAAAATACTTCTTAATTTTAGCTGTTTTAACATTGTTCAATAACACTACCACTCTTGTCTGGGAATATTTTTTCACGCGGAAGAATTGAAATGCATTATCTGAATCAGAATGAAATGCTAAAATTAGGTTCCTCCTTCACTTTCTTTCTACTCGAAATGAAAACAATATGATAAGCAGAATCTCAGAAGGTAATGCTTTAATATTGAATTTATGAAACGCTTTAATATCGAATTTATGAAACGCTTTAATATTGAATTTATGAAACGCTTTAATATCGAATTTATGAAACGCTTTAATATTGAATTTATGAAACGCTCTAATATCGAATTTATGAAACGCGTTGAATAATGTCCTGCTTTAAAATTATTAAATCCTTTCCTAAATTCATTATTAAATCATTGCCCATTTGAGATCCCGTATTAATGATTGTCTAGTTTCAAATCTAGTTTTAACACCTCAAAGTGCATTGCTTGATTTTTTTACTGAAAGAAATGTACACATATATTTCAAGTGGATCCCGCTTTGTGTAATAAATTGTTTATATTTTCATGTATATTTTTTTTGCGGGGTTGTCCATATTTACGTTTAATTCTCTTAAACTCTCGTCTGCAGGCACCAGGACAGTACGTGGTTATGTTGGAACAGATCAAGACAGAAAGTAACAGCATCTTAACGATATTTGACGGCAAACACACGCGTAAGTGATTAGAGTTTAAATGCATATACACGCACATTTTGCTTCATCTTTGGATTGAAATAAAGGTATAATGATTTGCCCGTTACAGAGTCATAATAAGGTCTCTTCCCTCGTTTGTAATTTGGGGAAAGTCTTTCACACGAAATCGCATAACATTTGACTTAATGGCAGTTTACAGTTGCATACTGTGTACCTCGTACTTATTAATGTCGCCGTCACACTTGTTCGCTCAGGATTTGTACGGAATTTACTTGCAACCTAATCTGGTTGCGTTCATGGGTTGCGTGATGCATTCGCACTTGTTTTACTTGTTTTCTTCTTCCGTCTTAAAAAATCATTTTTCTTTATGTAGCTATTACTGTTCTTTTTATAACATAGGGTGGTGTACTTAAAATGTGTGCGGGAAGTAAGACATTTGCCGGAGAGAGAGAGAGAGAGAGAGAGAGAGAGAGAGAGATTTTACGTAACTTTAAAAACTTTTCGGTCATATTGCTATGATTTCTGCAGTGTTGGAGTTGATAGTGATGTCTAGCACTGGGGCATCATGCCACAGACATGTAGCATCATGTTCGACTCAGTCGCATTATCCTGACACCAGGCCGACCAGTCCTAACACCAACCCCTTAATGCTGAGCGCCTAGCGAGGTAGCTGCTAGTACTATTTTTATAAGTCTTTGGTATTGACTCGGCGGTGTCAAACCAGAAACTTCCCTCAACCGAGGCGGACGCTATAACCACTAGGCGGTCCATTTGCCAGAGTAATGCATGGTAGGATCTTTCAGGAGCTTATCTCCACTTAGAAAGGAAAATATTGCTTAGCCTATAGTTTTTCTAATCGTATTATCATTTATTATCACTGATATATTAACCGTAAATTACCTGTATGACTTCGTTACCGTTCCAATTCGAAAATCCAAGACAAGAAATTTCGCTCCCGAATTCCATAACTCTAGGTGACCACACATTTGTAATTAACTCGTGTGTGATCTCTATTGAAACTTCTATCAGTGATATAGAAGTCACCTTTCTGTTTTAATATATACACCTGTTATGGTTAGTTGTTCGTTCAAGAGAGATGTTTGGATTTACAAAAACAGTACAATTACGAATCTTGTTAAAATATCAAACTGGGCTCAACTGTTTAATGACTGTTATTAGGCATGATCAGACATGCGAAACCGTTACATCTCCTCTTCTAAATCGTGTTAAAATATGTATCCCAAAGAAACGATTCAGGATTAGGTCCCATGATAAATCATTGTTCACATCAAAATTTAGGCGGGAGATGAAAAGAAGGTACAGTCTGTGAATTAAGACCATTAGAATACCCCCCCCCATATTTGTTTATAAAAACCAGAGAAATATCGTTACACATTTGAAGGGAAAAGGCAGTCAAATAAAACAATTTAGCTTCCTTGGGAACTTCGAATCCTCGAATTTAATGGAACATGATGAGTCCACACGCACATTCAAGAAGGCACTGAACCTGATACATCCATTTCGATTTGGCAACAATTGATCAGGAAAAACAATGAGCTGCTTATCACTTCTTTTTTGCTCTATTACACGTTTAAAATAGAATTATATATATATATATATATATATATATATATATATATATATATATATATATATATATATATATATATATATATATATATATATACGGAAGTTTGAAGTTAGAAATAAAATTATATTTCTGACATCATTATATATAAACAAGAAATTGCAGATGTAATAGTTAATCTCTGACCCAAATAAATCCGTTGGACCCAATCAAAATATTCATAAACGTTTAAAAGTATAGTTGAAGAAATTTGTGTGCCCTTGCAAGCATTATTCAGTAAATCACTTGAAGTCAGTGTGTTCCTCACACAGTGGAAGCTAGCGCAAGTCATGCCGATTCATAAGATAGAAGACAGAACGCTATCATCTCGTTATATGCCATTTTCTCTACGAGCTGTAAGTCCAAGGTTTTTGAAAAAAATGAATTCAAACATATATATAATCTGTAGCATGAAAACTATTTGATACTACATATCAATCCTGATTTTTTTCCAGTCCGTTCAACAACTCATCAACTATTTGAATTTGATCACAAAATAAATTATTTTGTTTCCAATGAAATAACGGTCTTAGCGTTTTTTGAAGTCAGTATAGCTTTTGAATAAGTATGGATTTACCGGTTAGTTTATGTTTAAAACAATAGAATTTCACTTCACATGTGGGATAACATAGATTGTCAGTACCTTCCTTTAGCGGGACCCGTGTAACATCTTCATGGATACTTTAAAAGAGAACGTTTTTTGTTTGCCTCTGGAGTTGAGAGAACACATTTACAGAGTTCGTCAAAATACAAGTAAAACGCAAGAAGCAATTACATCCGAAAAAGATAGACTTTTACGTTACCCATGGTATTTGAATGCCATAATAGGCTTGATTGCAGTTAATTTGTATAAATTGTCGGACATTCAACATGACAGAGACTTCAACTATCTTACTCTTTACTACAAAAGTCAAATTGTTTGTGAATTCCAGGCGATAAAGAGTTAGAACATACTTACCAAGACTGTTTAAAATCACCATGGTGGAGGTGGGGGCAATCAGAAGACATGAAAAACTTTACGAAAAGTGATTTGTGATCGTAAGTTAGATATATTAGGAAATTCTGTTCGTGAACGAATACACTATCCCTTAAAAGTTTCTTGGAAGAAATTATACCCTTTTGATACACTGCTCCTTAATGAAAAGAATAGGGAAAATTGAATGACGAAAGACAAAGTTAACAACATGCCTGACCTGGTTATAAAAGTTTACCACTATGCAATGACCGTATCAGTAGTTTTGCAACAGATTTCGTGGCGGAATCTATACCAAAAAGCAAATTATTTGAAACCTGGAGGTAGCGGCTCTTTAGGAGGTGTCGTCATTTATTCCTCTTAAATTGGGATCCTAATGCCTCAGCAGCCACTTACAAGAATAAAACTCCTTCCCCAATAGATGTTCCAAGAAGAAAAGAGCGGTAGGACTAGGGCAAATCACCAGATAAAGATAAGTCCAAAGAAAAATAAAAACCAAAAGAAAACAGCTTCTTCCTGAAAGAGAGGTTGTGCTGCCCGGACTCAATATTACACCCCCAAACAAGACCCTCAGTGACCGTGTCTCCAGTCACTTCTTCCACTTTGCCGTTGTTCGTGATGCGAGCCAGACCAGTTTTGACATGCATTTTTCCCAATTTGATGAAAATATGGAAACCTGTTTGGAAAGGAACTTCGTTCCTGGCGACAACCTCCTGTTCTTCTTCTTTAGCCAGAGCGGCAGTCGCTAAAAGTATTTTTGCCCAAGATCAAATTCCAAGAGAGATCGGAAGTGTTACAGAGCTTACCGGATTTCTCCAAACAAGAACGATTTAATTCGTTGCGAACACCTTAACGTCGAGTGATGCCCATCATTAAGATGATACGACATACTAACAATCAGTGGAGACGCTTTCCAGTATAAAAAGACATGTGTCCGGCAATTCACTGATGTGATGTTTTTCACCTCTGAGTAAAATATATGTCACACAAAAGAAGCGCACACCACAACCACTCACTTGCCAAAAAGAGAAAAATCAAAGACTACCGCCTCGTCTAGCCAAACACTGGGTCGTGTTGTCGGTCCTGTCGAAGGACCATCCACCCATGCGAAAGTAACTCATTTGATTATACCAGAAAGAAAACCGTGTGTGAATGTTGTTTGGATGTCTTGAAAGAAACGATACATTTGTCGAAACACCAGAAAGAAGCAAATCAGCTAAATCTTTCTTGCAAATGATATAAAAAATATATATACCCATCAGTGAAAAGAAAAACGGTTTGGTGCAACGCGGATGATTGTAATGCCGTTGTTGATAGGACCCTTGCTTAAAGGACTGCTTTAGGACTTGGATGACATATTGGAAATACCTTAGACATTGCACCAAAATAAGAGGTGGAAGATACAATGGACCACTTTTGTGGAATTACGTCATAAGTGTACTTTGGAATCTCATGGAAGTATGAAAGCTGACTTTAGTGCCCTACAAAGGATAGCTGGAATTCCATCGTCATCAAGAACAACGGACCACCGATTTAGCTGATGTCACTCAGTTAGCCACCTACAATCGCGGCTACAAATGTTTATTTTGTGTCATCGATTTTTTTTACAAATTTGTCTGGGTCGTAACTCTGACTTTCAAAACGAACTCCAAGTTAGTGCAAGCCTTAATCTGGTGTTGAAACAAAGCGGTCGTCACTTGTTTATGGCAAACAGACAAAGCACCGATTTTCTGGACTAAACTTTCAAAAAAGACTTGAAGAAAAGAGACATACATTGTTCCATCTAGAAAAATCTCAAAATAAATGTCAGCATTGTGGAACGTTTTCAACGCAATTTAAAAGAAATAATCAAGAAATATTTTACGCCTCAAAAACACCCTCAAGTACATCGACGTCTTACCGCGCCTGGGCAAAGCCTACAACCAAGAAAGTGACCGTGTTTAAGCGACTCTTTAGTACTCTGTTCTACTGCCTACACGAACCTGTTGACGACGGGAGATTGGATGCCCATTGGTAAAACCAAACGCTTCTATTTATCGAACTGGACACTAAATTGTTTCATGCCACTGAGCGAGTGCCCGGGCCTCAAGATTCCGTCTGTACGTTGAAAGACATCAATGATAAAAAAGACGACGTGTACAACATGGAAATCATTCTCTATCGAAGAGCTCGTAGAGTATGCAGACGCAGAGACAAAGAAGAGATAGCGCATTGTAAAGGATATCCATATTGTTGTGATTCATGGATCGACGCTTCAGAAGTCATCGGCTACAAAACTAATTTACCATTATGGCGTTCAACACATCATCAGCGACCGCTCCTTCTCAGAGTTCTTCTCTTGAAGATCTACAAAAGTATCCCCTGTGGGTGTGGTGAGTAGGACGTATGCCTAAAATGAAAATCTTTTTTTTCTGCCAATTCTTTGTGCTGTCTTTGTGCCAGAGTAGCTCCCATCAACAATTTCATGCATAATTTTGTTCGCGTTAATGAATTTTTACTTGAATAATAAATTTTGCATCGGCAGGATAGATACATACCCTTACCAATCGTACTTAGAAAATCTCTTGACGTACGAATAAGCCAAGAACACCCATCTGGATGCTTGCGTTGTATAGAAACCTGACACGTTGTTATCCAACGAATCTGTGATTGATGGCGATGGTCAATATGTAGGATTTAACGACTGTCGAAAGAAAATAAAAATGGGAGCAGTTTAGAACTGATGCGGTCGTGTAGATTTGGACATGTGCTTGCAAGACAATTATTTGCTGAACGGAGTGAATGATCGCCTGAGATTGAATAGAAGCAGTGCCGTTTTCCCTATAATGGCCCATATAAACAAGCACGAAACCACCGTCCAAGAAGCCCGACTCTACATGCGTTGTGTGGAAGGGTTACCTAAAGTGGGAAACGTTATCAATCACACTTTGAGCAGAACGACCGGCAAGTGGAAATGAAAACCTTTACTTTTGCAAGGACAGTTACCGAAACGTTTAATAATTGGAATAGTAAGCAATGCAGCCATCAACGGAGAAATCAATCAAAATTCTTTCGCGTTTAAGCACAAAAGAGTGTTCAAGATAAAAGTCAGTCCAAGATGTTCCAAGTCAGTCCATAGTCAGTCCTTTCGTGTTTAAGCACAAAAAAGTATTCAAGATAGAGAAGTCAGTCGAGATAGCCAGACATTGCGTAACAGACCCTTCGAACCTACCTTTGAGCAGACAAATTACTTGCTATCTAACCTGTCCCTCTAGGAAGCCACGAAACAGTAAGGTACCAACATGAGTCACGGAATTTTGTACGACGATTGTGGTTTTGTTTTTACAATTTGTGGGCTTTTGTTTTCGCTCTAGACCAAGGCAGTGACAAGGGACAATTCCAGCTTATATAATGCAGCCAACTTTGTGTGGAACGTCAATTTGAAGAAGCTCTACCCACAGCGGTGAACGTCATCTTGTATGCTGGATTCGATAATACTCTTGAAATAAACAGCTTGATAGAAGTGATTGTAGACTGTCAGAAGTTTTGGAAGAATCTTATCCGTCTTTAGAATGTGAAGCCTCGTTGGAGATGGGAGGCGAGGATGTCTTTGGACGAGAAGAAAGAGAAGATAAAAAAGACAAAGAAAACATCATGATGTCGAGATGACCAGAACAAGAGGAACGTCTAGTCCTCTGCTTTGCTAAAGACCTGGTTGAAAATAGAACCACACACATTGCTATGGATGTCCCAAAAAAATCATCCCATTCAAATTCAGCATGATAAATGCATTATGATGATCCAAGAAGAAAACTTTGAGGAGTATCTGGATGTCGGATGGTGTCTTATCTCCGACGAGAACGTGTTGTATCAGCGGTATAAAGACTTGTGTGACTATTCCTCTCCTCCATTTACATCTATGGAGATCCAACCCATCGAATCTATTTCCACAGAGTAAGTAGACGCAGCTTAGAGCCATTTACTCGACAGAGATTTTCAAGGAAAGAGTCAGGATTGAATTGATGACTTACCATTACCTGTGAAAAACAAAATGGATACCTGAGAACTTCGTTGCCTGTTGACAAACAGTTCGTACACAGCTTCTTGTCATGTCATGTGTTCTAAGATGAACTTCCTCATCGCAATTCTAAAGACATTCAAACTCATATCATCAACACCGACGAGAGTCATCAACCAGGAACCAATTATGTGGCCGTCTCCTTTCCCAAATATCACAGTGGGGAATATTTCGATTCTTACGGATTACGCACTTGGAAGACGACATTAGCGACTTTATGAGAAGAAATGTAAAAAGAGTGTTTCTTTTACGTCCGCGCGGTATATAATTTAAACGTTAGGTTTTTGTGTGTGCATTGCAGTTTGTGCGAGGGGTGTTCTCCTGCACATCGTGCTTTGGGCAGATAAAGCGGATTTTTTGCCAGTCTGGCTTCAAAAACAATCAGGCCCAGCCACAAAATGTAGCAAAAACTAGGAAAGCAACTTAAAACTCTAACAACTAGGCATTGTTAAAAGTAAGTATAGATAACTTACCCATTTCCAGGTTCCGAAATACACATCAATATTATTTTCTTGGCTATCTTCATTTGCACAGAGATTATTTATTCTAAATTCTGCAAGAGGCCATTCTATGTTTGTGGTTTAACAATGACCCATGCTGCACCGGATTGCAACGATATGGTGGTGCCAAAGGTTTTACCCCATTCCTTTGTTTGGCATAATAAGCCATAAACCAAAGGCCCGATGAGAATGTACGCATGGAACAGGGCTGACGATTTGAGTGTGGCGTCATTCCCCACTTGAGCGTCTCAGAACAATACAGACTTAATTGAGATGAGTACATCTGTGGTCATATTCCTACTTATCTCACGTCCCGTGGGGATTCGGAACCCAGATATCAGACACAACTGAATAGCACGCAGTGCATACATTAACGCGTGTAGGTGTGTGGCTTCAAAGTCCCCATCATGTCAAAATTATGGAGTCCAAGGTGTGGACATTAACCAGTCGCACATGACAGAATGGGCAAAAGCGACTACAGTGTCAAGGACGGTCAGGCAGACCAAACACACTCTAGAATCCACATATCCCCTCTCTTGCTCCTGCCGCTGTTGTTGTTGCTGCTGTTGTTGCTAATCTGCTGTCTATATCTCTCTGTCCACGTTTCTTCACTTCTTCGTGGAAAATTTCTTCTATGAGGTCCCAGTTCTCATGTTCTAACCAGTAGCACCAGCCTTGCCTGGAGCCCTAATGGCCCGTAGTGACGGGGTAGGAATCACTGCATTAGTTGGCAGCCAGTGAATATAATGAATCGAATGAATTGAATCCAGTTACACTGTCAGCTCTGAGAAATGAGCAAACTACAGAAACTGCTAGTGCTCTAGATACACCGGGAATATTTTCGTCTCCTCCTCAACGAGTTGGCTGTGGAAATCAGTACCTGAAGCGGGGGATAGAAGAAGAAGATAGAAGAGTGGGAAAAGAAAAAGATGGTATTGCCTCATTTGATGATGTGGCAGACCTGTGAGGTCAATCCCCAAAACCACAACATAGGGCAGATGGTCCTCCAACACAAACTTGCGACATTGAGTTGGAGAGACATCATCAACACGACAGTCACGACCGCCACAATATCCACAGGCATAGTTTTGATTTCAGGGGTAGGAATCTCGAGAGTCCCTGAAACGAAGGATTTGGGGCTGAAGCCGACCACTAATCCTCTGCACCCCCAATTTTGATATTGGCTGGGGGAATGACTGGATTCGCTTCTGTGTGTGTGTGGAGCTTGGCCTGCGAGGTGTAAGCGTAGATCTATATAAAAGGTATGGATCAAAACTGCCAAAAATGATTGTATATGGGTCTACTTGTTTGTTTGTTTTTTCCGTTAAGGAAAAATAAATCTCCCTATTAGGCTAATGAGTGTTTGTATGTGAGGGTTTATTGGTGTGACTATAAAGACGTACTAGCTTTTCTTGTGTGATAGTGTGTGTTTGGTAATTTTGGTTATTGTATGTAATGCTTTTGGGTATGTCTTTAAAAGAGGTTTTCCTTCTCAAAATTTGCTCATTGGAGTATAGTTTGTTTTCTTTGTCATAATGTGTTTGTGTGTAATAATATGTTTGTATGTAAAAAGTTGAAAAGAGAGTTTCTTTTAGGTCCGTGCTATTATCTCTTTTGGATGCTTTGTATATGATGTGTAGTTTGTGTGAGAGGATGATTTCCTTCAGGTATACAAAGAGAAGCGTTCGCCATTCTGGCTATCCTCTAATACTACTGATGATACCCCTGACACAAATGAGATTATGCATCGATATACCTAGATTGGAGCGGAAGAAACACTATTCGGAGCCAAGAAAGCAGTATAATTTGTAAGCGCTGTGAAGTACATTGCATGAAGACTCCTAAAAACTAGGAAACCGAGACCACAACAGTGGCACTTTGGAATGAGCAATTATCTTTGAATGTTAGGATAAGGCATATTTTTAGTCTTCCTTGGATACCCTCATCGAAACAGCCAGGGAACTTACCCAGCTTTATGCGTTCGAGGCATTCCAGGAGAAAAACAGAAGGAACCACGGACAGAGGCGTATATTAAACAAGAAGAAGACCACCGTCGAACCTTCCGGCTGGCAACATAAAAGCCCTTTTAGGGTTACCTATCAAACTGCGTCTGTATAATGGGGGTTTCTATTTGGCTTGGAATCCCTTTTTGATAAAACCAAGAAACCAACAAGATCCTTTGCTTACCGTTCTAAATCCGCTTCGATTATTCCAATATTGACTCAGAAGTTTTATTGTCACCATGACTTGTTTGGCTAATAATAATTTAAATCACTTAAGTACGCTTAGTACAAAAGATTACAAATTTATATTTTAGGTAAAGTTTAAATAAAATTTTGCGCGATTCTAATCAAGATTGTGGCTAACACATAATTGGCAATAAGGAATATCCACTAGTATAACTGGGTTGAATTTGACTATTTAGGCGTTTCAGGATGCACAAACTATGGCTTAGCCTCCTATCCCGGGTCCCTTTGCTCAGTTCCTTATCCGTATTAGCAAGGACTAGTGTGTTGGTCTATTCCCACTAGTCCAATTTTTCCAAATGCCCTAATAAGCTTGTATTGACGGATCCGGGGTGACGTCAAAAGAGCCGTTTTATCGGGCGCGACATCTTACACTGCTGCAGTGGACGTAAAATGCTAATGAGTGTGTTGGGTCTATTCCCACTCATTAAAGTCCATAAACCGGTCGATTGGGATTTAATTGCCCCAGGGCTTGTTCTAATTAAATAGTACAATTTGTACATAAATGCGTGGGGCCCCGAATGGCCGAGTGGTCTAAAGCGCTCTCCGTTACTGATCACTGCCATCTCACCTCTCTCTGCGTGGGTTCGAGTCTCGTATTCGGCTAATGTGGGTATGTGAGAAAGCTTGCCAGTAGCTTCTCGTGGGTCGGTGGTTCTTTCCAGGGTTTTCCCGGGTTCTTCCTTCACCATTAATACTGGCCGTCATGTATAGCCTATCGTGTGCTGAAAAATGGCGTTAAACCCTACAACAACAACAACAACAACATCATAAATATGTGTGAGTAGTGGCGCTTTTCCTCTCTCAGGACTAATTAAGTAGCCTGTTCATGCAGGCATAAACAAGTCACACGTGTCGATTCGACGCAAGCGCTGTGCTCGATAACCTGTCAACACATGAAAAAATGAGCTCCGTAAATGATTTGAGAGATGATTGGATGGTGGAGGCTGAGAGTGTTCCTGGTAAGATAGACGATTATTTGAGGTACCCAGCCAGCCTAGACTTAGTTACAAAGTAAATGGCAGCTATACAAAAATAAGGGAACTTGTCAAAGAGATATGATTGGAGGAAAAGATGAAGATGAACAGATTAATGGCTTTTGGACACTGTAGAGTGGATAAATTAAAGGAGGCCATATATTTGATAGCAGTACCTGAATATTTCTTTCAGGACGATAGAGATCTGCACAGATTGGAATTACCCAACAATAAGAAGTGTGATATTGGAAGCATATATTTGAAAAGGAGCTGACACTATTGTAAGGAAACTGTGTTTGTGTGTGTGATTTACATTTTTAATGTAGCTTTAACAATTTTCCAGTCATATCGCTACGACGTCTGCCGTGTGGCAGTTTATAGGGATATCTAGCTACCAGTCATAACACTAAATTCCCGTTTGAGGCTCAATCGTCATTCCCATATGAATTTCTCGTTTGAGGCACAATCACCTTTTTAGACTCGATCGCCACACATAACTATTAACATTCATAGAATTTATTTGTCCAAATAAAACGACTTTGAAATAAATTTATTTTACAATTTAAATAGTATAAAAGTCTCAGCCATTTGTATAATTAATTTTTTTACCTAGCAAAGGTATTGATAGTGTTTTGAGAAGCAAATATCAACATTCATACCACGTTCCTATAGGATAGGAATACCGGATATTATCTTAATAATTCATTATATCTTACCAAATTATTTGTTTCATTTTGAATACATTAAATTATTTCTTTAATATATATGCGAAAATACCTATATCAATTTCATGACAGTCATCTCGAAAGACCATGCGAATAGCGCCCTTGGGGTGTTGTCTGTCTCTTTTGGCATCTTCTGCTGTGGCTGTGCAGGCCTATACGTGAGTGACAGTCCCTATTGCAGTTGGTGCAGATATACTGGGAAGTCTGCGTTACTGTGGTTGCTGCCGCGTTCTTCTTTCTCTTACGTTTCTCTGCCGCCAACTGGCCTCTCCTGGCATCAGCGACTGATATGCCATTGTTTACCGTCAGTCTCCAGGTGTCTCGGTCCTCGGCCAGCTCTTCCCAGCCATCGGGTGAAACGTTGCATGCCTTCATGTCCTTCTTGCATACATCCTTGAAACGGAGTGAGGGGCGTCCGACTCTTCTCATGCCAGTGGCCAGCTGTCCATATAGGATGTCCTTTGGCAGCCTTCCATCCTCCATGCGTCGGACGTGTCCCAGCCATCGAAGGCGGCGTTTGCTCAGCAGGGAGTACATGCTGGGGGTCCTTGCACGCTGCAGGATCTCGCTGTGTGGAACACGGTCTTGCCAGCTGATTTTCAGGATGCGTTTTAGACACCGTATATGGAAGGAGTTGAGCCGGCGTTCTTGCCTCATGTAGGTACTCCAGGTCTCACTTCCATATAGAAGGGTGCTGAGAACGCAGGCTTGGTAGACTCGGACCTTGGTGTGCTCTGTCAGCGCGTTGTTTTCCCACACCCTCTTCGTTAATCGAGCCATGATGGTGGTTGCCTTTCCAAGCCTTCTGTCCAGCTCCATATCAATCGAGAGAGTGTTGCTGATGGTTGAACCTAGGTAGGTAAAGTTGTTGACTGCTTCCAGGGTGACACCGTTGATTTTGATGGAAGGGGCAATGGTGATATCTTGCACGCTGACATTTGTTTTCTCCAAGCTGATGGTGAGACCAAACGGCATGCAGGCATCAGCAAAACGGTCTCCCAGTCTCTGGAGGGCTTCCTCGGTGTGGGTCACAAGAGCTGCGTCATCTGCAAAAAGCATCTCCCTGATGAGCACAGTTCTCACTTTGGTCTTTGAGCGCAGTCGTGCCAGGTTGAACAGCCTCCCGTCGGACCTGGTGTGTAGATATATGCCATCTGTGGACGTGTCGAAGGCGTAGGACAGTAGCAGGGAGAAGAAGATCCCAAAAAGTGTTGGTGCCAGCACGCAGCCGTGCTTCACGCCACTGTTAATTGGGAAGGAGGTTGAGGAGGATCCATCATACAGGACTGTTCCCTTCATATCTGCATAGAAAGAGATTATCATGCTGAGGAGTTTTGGGGGGCAACCGATCTTACTCAGAAGTTCAAAAAGGCCCTTCCTGCTGACCAAGTCAAAGGCCTTGGTGAGGTCGATGAACATCATGTAGAGTGGTTGACCTTGCTCTCTGCTCTTCTCTTGGAGTTGTCGTAGGGAGAAGATCATATCTGTCGTCGACCTGCCTGCTCTGAAGCCGCACTGTGATTCCGGGTACACAACTGCAGCCTGTTGAGTATGATGCGGGCGTACACTTTACCAACGATACTCAAGAGCGAGATCCCTCTCTAAATATTAGAGTCACTGCGGTCACCCTTGTTTTTGTAAAGGGTCACAATTGTGGCATCGCGCATGTCTTGGGGGACTACTCCTTCCTCCCAGCAGAGGCAAAGTAGCTCGTGCAGTGGTTTAATCAATGTTGGTTTTCCACGTTTGATAGCTTCGGGCGGGATGCTGTCACTACCTGGTGCTTTGTTGTTTGGAAGGGAGTCGATTGCTTTGCTGAGCTCCTCTAAGGTTGGCACTTTGTCGAGCTCTTCCATGGTAGGCAGATTCTTTATGCTGCTGAGGGCTGCATCGGTGACTGACGTTTCTCGGGAGTATAGCTTTGAGTAGTGCTCCACCCATCTGGCCATCTGTTGCCCACGGTCTGTGATCTTCTCTCCCGTCAGAGATTTCAGGGGAGCGACCCCTTTCACTGTAGGGCCTAGAGCCTTCTTGATGCCACTGTGCATATCTTGGATGTGTCCGGACTCGGCACTGTGCTGGATCCCTTCACACAGTTGTTGCCAGTACTCGTTCGCACACTGTCTAGCGATGTGTTGGGTGTTACTTCGGGCACTTCTGAGAGCAGCAATCGTCCGTTCATTATGACATTTTTTTGTAAACTATGAAGGCGTTTCGTTTCTCCTCGATTTGTGGTTCCATCCTTGATAGGTGTACGTTGAACCAGTCCTGGCTGGGTCGTTCCTTCTTGCCAAATGTTGGCATAGCTGTACTGTAGATGGCACCCTTCATGGCATTCCACTTGGCTGTAGCGTCGTCCTCAGGCAGGTCCTGGACAGCCTTGTAAAGGGCGGACACATACTCTTCCACCTTGGCAGGGACTGACATCTGCGCAGTGTTTATGCGAGGACGTCCTTTTGGTTTTGAGCGGTGTAGTGTGTGAGGCTGTAGTTGCACTCTGCTGCTCACGAGGGCATGGTCGGAGTCGCAGTCTGCACTGTGGTAGGTTCTGGTGGAGAGGACGCTTTTAAGGGCAGAGCGCCTGGTGATGACCAAGTCGAGTTGGTGCCAGTGATGAGATCTGGGGTGTTTCCATGACACTTTGTGTTGTGACTTACACTTGAAGAAGGTGTTTGTGACGCACAAGCCATGGTAGGTGCATAGCTTCAGCAGTCTCTGACCGTTTTCGTTGGTCTTTCCAGTGCCATGATATCCGAGGCAGGTAGGCCATGACTCGTGGTCCGCACCTACTCTGGCATTAAAGTCGCCTAGGAGGAATAGTGGTTCGTTTTTGGGGCATCCTTTGATCTGTTCGTTCAGCTGCCCATAGAACTGATCCATCTCGTCTTCTGACGACGTGAGGGTTGGGGCGTAGACACTGATGATGTTGACAGGACCTGAAGCAGTGGTGAGGCGGATGGAAAAGAGACGCTCAGTGCCACCTGTGGGAGGTTCAACCGAGGCCAGGAGATTGTTTTTAATGGCAAAGCCCACTCCGTGCTGGCGGGGCTCCTCAGGTTCTCGACCCTTCCAGAAGAAGGTGTAGTTTTCCTCTCTGAGGGAGCCACGAGAGGCGAGCCTAGTTTCCTGGAGGGCAGCTATGCTGATATTTAGTCTGGTGAGTTCTCTATCGATGATGGCCGTCTTTCTGGTGTCATCCACTTCTCTGAGGTCGTCGGAGATGCCTGTACACATGGTGCGCACATTCCAGCTTGCAAATCGAAGAGCTGGAGTCTTTTTTATTGATTTCTTGTTTCTTTTGTCTGGTGTGGAATTACCGTCTGCTTGTTATGCTGAACAACACACTGAGCTCCAGAGACCCACTGGAGCAGGCAGACGATGGCGGGTCAACACCTTATTGACCGGGGGCTGCCCGGCTTGAGGCGGGCGATGGTTGGCCAGTGGGACACGATGATCCCTCCCACCGTCAAAGCTGACTTGTGGCGCCCCTTCCCTACGCCAATCGGGTGGGACTTATAACCCGTAAACTGTCAGCTTCCGTGTTGTTTCCTCACTCAGTAGCGGGGCTGGAGTGTCCTCTCCAGGGCGCAAGCCTGGGCGTGGAGTATGGAGATCCTGCGCTGCCCAGACGTCAGGATCCCCCTCTCGTCCTTGCTGGTGGGGTCCAAAGGAATGCTGAGCATCACATTTGGCACCAGTTTGGATGCAGGAGCTGCCGGAAGGAGGTCGTAGTCGACCCCCAGCCGCCTTAGGGGCTCCACTCCGGATTTTCTGTCTGGGTTTACTCCCGTAGCCTTTCCTTCTCCTGAAGATATCCACAAGGCAGTGGAGCCATAATCCAATGGATGGGACTTGGTGGGTTTTGAATCAGAGTTTCCTTCTCCTAGATGAACTGCCTGACAAGGTTAACGAGCTTCACCTGTCCGGGTTTGGAGTCAGAGTTTCCCTTCTCTTAGACTGGTCGCCTGCCAAGGCTAACGAGCCCAGTCTGCACACCCAGTTATATCGCCGGGCACTCGGTCGCGCCACACAGCAGGCTCTGTTAAAACAGGGGGCCCAGCGTGAAGGTGCTGCTGTGGACACAATAGTGTAGGAGAGGCCATATGCAAGTAACTTCCTGCCCCGCAGAGCGAGACAGTGGTCCTGCGGCGATCACTACACCTGGGAAGGAGAGGATATGAGAGACGCTTCACTTTCCTTTGGCAAGCGGGACGTCAGGCCCAGGCCTCGCACACCCCCAGTCGTGTATAAAAATATAAGTTATACAATATGTAAGTAATTTTTCATGATCACACTCCACAATTTCTTGTGCTATAGTTTCTACAACTTTTCCTGCTAATTGGCACATGAAATCAAAACCACTTTAATATACATGTTTCTATCATGTACATTAAATGTACTTTCCACGTAATATTTATAGATTTTATTTCAGTTGAATTGTCATTATATTTGTTAAACTTTATCAGTGAAAATAAACTCTAGGCAGGTTTGGCAGCTAATGTATCTGACTATACAAGAACAGTACGTGGAGGAAAAATCCAATATTTATTACTGTGCAATTATTGAAGGTACTGCACACGATTTGTTACGGTATCGTCGGCTGAAGGAGAGTTGACTCTGTGGCATGTGGTACATGTAATTATTCACTGAATGTGCTGCAACTTTAAATGAAATGAGTATATAATGAATTGTTTAGAACATAATCGAGGTTTTTAAAAGTTACAAACCCAGTAGTAACGTTTGTGAGTATACGTTTCCGATTTCCACATTTATTTTTGTCACTTTATGTCCTATACACCATTGTTTACACAAAACGTAAAATATTTGATCATTTGCAGTACAAGTAGCATTATGTCAATTTTCAATGACTTTCTGATGACTATACTTCCCAAGGAAACTGGTCAGATGGTTCAAGTAAGATATCGCATGCATCCATCAATAGCAGGACCTTACGAAATGCAAATAATGCAGTATGATCTTCTCGGCAACGACATTTTACATTAAGGCTTGAACTATGTAGAAGGAATTCGGAAAGAGTAAACCGCGCATAAAATCCTATATCTAATTTACATAAAATATTACATATAGCTGATGAAAAAAATTCTTATTAAAGAGACACTGAAGATAGATCTCATATTTTAACTTTCATAGATGTTATATCACAAAGTTCATCCGTTTTTGTCACTTACATTCCAAATGTTATAAGAAACATACATAATGGCGGATCTCTTTGACGAATGATTTCTGTGCATACATACTATTTTCTTGTTTGGTATTTAGCATATTATTTGTTGAATAATAGATGTCGCTTTCGTGCTTCGTATTACATATTTCTTCGATGCGTGGTTTCTGTGCATACACATCTTTTTCGATGCGTGGTTTCTGTGCATACACATCTTTTTCGATGCGTGGTTTCTGTGCATACACATGTTTTTCTTGCTTGGTATTTAATACATTACTATGATGATACGTTTATTAAACATTTTCTAGAATATCGTAGAGACAGACTGAGATTTCTTATGACACATAACATAGGAACTATTCATAGGAGTGTATAGTTTTCTGAAAACGTGGGCTGTAAATATGGCTGATAATTTTCGAAGAATAAAACAATTATGAAGATGACGTCTTTAGTTAACTGCTAATTATGACAACTATTTACTTCCATAGTTTGTTTGTTAGGAATTTCCCTTTGAAGAGGTGCCATTCATCGTTCTGACACTTTTATCTCTCTTTATTCAAATGATAGTAATGAAATCGATTTTGTAGATTCTTGCCTCCATTTCAGATGGTAATCCTCTGAAGGTCTTTCGTAAGGGTGAGACTGGAAGTCTGATTACTTCGGACCGCAGTTGTCTTCTTCATTATAAGGGGAGCCAGTCTAAGGGAGATGAGAAGTTCCGGATTGACTTTTCATTTTACGAGAAAGCCGAACAAACCACGACTCCTCCTTCCTTGCCATATCCTCTCGAGTTCGGGGGCGATGCAGGTACTTTTATAACTGTGGTTCTCCTATTTCTCTTTCTATCCTATTTCCCATGCCCTCTTTATAGCAACTGTTCGCTGTGGGGCAGTTTGGGCATTTGTCATATATTTGCCAGTCGAAATTACTTTATTTTTCAAGTTGTAATGTAACTTGCACGAAGCTCGTTTACTATCATATTGAATAATTTTCTTTCTTCATCGCTAGGATATTTAGTCAGGTGTTCGTTAAGGGTATATGGCTGAAGTAGTAAGCATCCAGACTGGGTGATACTTTTTAGTTTCAAAAACATAGTTCATTTGGTGAAGGCCAAAGCAGTGATACAGTATACAAATATAATACTCAAATTATCTTATGCTTAATAAGATGTCTTTGTTCTGGGGAAAAGTTATGTGGGTAACTACCTGGTGTCGAGCTGCATTTCTCAGGTAACTCTCGAAGCTACAATCACTTTAAAATCTGAGCAATCTAAGATGACAAAATTTTTTTTCTAAAGAGTGTACAGTTTATCAGAATCTTTATACATGTTTGGTATTGTAATAAAGAGTGTGCAGTGTATCAGATTTTGTACATACGTGTGGTAACGTATAGGGCATAGTGTATTGAAATCTTCATATATGTGTGGTAACTTGTAGAGCATATTGTATTGAAATCTCCATATACGTGTGGTAACTTGTAGAGCATAGTGTATTGAAATCTTCATATATGTGTAGTAACTTATTATAGATGGCACAGTTTATCATAATATTTATCTATGTAGTTTGGATTCAAGTCTTTTTTCTTATTTGGCTTAATTTTGTTCCCCGATAGCAGAAAGTTTTACTTGCAAATGGATACATGATTTTTGTTGGATGCATGAAATGACGGTTAATATCTAACGCTGCTCATGTATCTTACAAATTTCAGTCAAGGTCTATTGCAACGTGTGTAACAATGATCTACACTTCATAATCCAATCCTCACCTACAATCATAACAGTGATGTTTATTCACTTACAGCAGAAGTGAAATCTGATGTATTGCCATAGCCCCAAATCATCTAAGTTTCTTTCTCCTGCTTTCTTGTTGCATGTAATTTGATAACAATTATCTTTTATTTGCTATGTCAGGCTAGCTGTAGATATGTCAATAGAAGCAAATGTAGAAAATAACTGTGTGCTTCATTTCAAAAAGGCAAACAAAAGGATGGATAGTTTTTATGAAATGAAGGATTGATCAATAATGCAGATGATGCAGATGAAATCTCTACTGTTATTGCAAGCTCTCTCTTATTACCTACAAGAAGCAATTAAAGAAGACATAATGCAACCTCCAGAAATATATAATATCTCAGTTTGTAGATTCTAAAGAAAAATTAAGTTGAGGGGCATGTGTGTTAATGATAGGTTTTTGTGTATGTAAGGGTTATAAAAATTGTGTAATCCAAATGTGCTGCCGTCTGAGGTTTATGTCTTCCATAGACATTATATGGTGCTATTCCAGCAAATCCAATCTGTCACAGGTAAAATATCAGTATACGAGCCGATAAACAGGAGTCCAGTCTGCACAAAACATAGATGAAACAGAAAGTACCACAACTGGGGTAGATTTTATATATACTGCTAGGTAGACGAAGCGATATAACGCATCTCTAGCGATCCGATATTCTGTTTTATCCTCGAAGGCATTTGCCTATAATTGTGCCGTTCAGCACTTGGTTTAGGATTTCGTCTTTCTCTTTAAATATATGTTCACTATTCATAATACATTGGAACACTTTATGGACAGCAAATGGTCCTTCAATCAACAAAGACCCCTAGCTTGTACTAGGTTATCCCTAAAACTGGTCTGAAGACATTTACGGATATAAGACTGCATGGACGAAGTATTTAGGATTAGACCTTTAGCTGGTAAATATATTCAACGATAATATCTTTACTTCTCATGCAATTAATTATGCGTTATTCCTCTTTTTTCAGACTGCAGTAATTATTCTGAAGATTCTCCAGAACTACAAATCAAGTCACCGCGTGATAAGTTTGGCCTATATCCTGATAAGAAACACTGTGTAAATGTATTCCGGAACACATTGGATCCAAATGCGGTAATCCAGGCAGAGTTCCTCAGTTTTGATTTAGAGGAGTCGGACAACTGCACTTATGACTCAATGGCCATATACTTTGGTGTGAGGAAAGGTATGAAATGGTTCATATTTAAATTTACATATAGCCAAAAAAGGAGATTACTTGGACAACTCGTTAGCGTAGTAATTCATCTGAGTATGTTTCCGTTAATACACTCTTATGTCACGTGTTTAGGCTCGAAAAAACAGTAACCCAAGAAGGAGTGAAAACAACAAGCATTGAAAAAAATGCAAAAAATTATTTCCCTGGAAAAATTCTGTAAAAATATTTAAAAAATATGAACTTTATGTTTTATAGAATCAAATTCAAAATAATCCAAGAATAAGCCACGAATAAAATATTTGAAGTCCTAACTACAAAACGTTCTACTGATTTCAAGTTCGAATCCCGAGGGAGAATCCAAGATGGAAGACGATGATGTATGCTATAACCTGTGGTGTTGAAGTCTACAGTTCCTTGTAGGAACAAAAATTATCACTCTGGTTTTGGAAATCTAAATAATTTATTATAAAAACTGTCTTTGATTAAGAATCTCACATGAACACATGTATTTTCCAGACAAATAACAGAATTAATCCTTTTGAATCCAAATATTCTTGAAATAACTCCAAACAGCACAACATACAACCTACAGTGTAACAGCCCAACTTCTACTGAGAATAATTCTCCAAAACCAAAGGTTATATCATCTTCTAAAACGTAAACAGGAGGTCACGTGATCATGTTCTGGCAGCTCGTAGAAATTAGGTATTTGTTTATGATCACGTCCACCCATTGTGGCCCTGACCAAAACCAATCATTTTACTCGGGGAAATAAAAAAACAATAATTGTTTATATCTAAAACAGATAGTCACATAATGACCTCAACAACAACCAATCATTTAAAATAAAAATAGAACAACTTGTTTACGTGAATGCGACAAATTTTGAATCAAGGAGAAGATTTAAATCAACACCTGATGTTTATAAACTAACAGTCAAGGTCAAATTATTTTCTGAAAAAAGTATCATCTCTAGTGAATACATTTATATTACAATAGCATGAAATATAAAATAAAAAAATTAAAACTGACAAACAATTAAATTGAAATAAGTATATATTAAATCAGATATAATTAAATCAAATATACATAACAACACCTTTCAAAGAAATAGAAGTTGCAATAATCAAAACTTGACAATTTGGTTTTGATATATGAGTGGGTTTTCAGTCACAAGATATATAAATTTTTATGGCGCTAGGATTTTGTAATGTCCCGCGCTGAGCCATCTTTCATTCGAAGTAAATGCTTTACTGCAGGCAGCGAGTTGTCCATTTTAACGTCTTTTTGAATCCATTATGTACACAAAACAACAGCTTCGGCCTAAAACATGTCTTAAAACGGACTATTTTATTTTTAATTCATTGAGCCATTCATGCTCGACTCGTTGTCGTGAGGATTATGACCTATATTACCAACAATGGTTGTTCCAGTTAGAGAACAAACGTTAAGAACAATAGGAAGATCAGGGCCTTAATGTTGAAGCCACGATTAAAGCATTGCTGTAACGTCTGTGACCTTGATCACAGAGTATCAAACATTGATTTGCTTTAGCTTCATAAGGATTATTTCAAACTATCTAGAAAATCCATCCAAGATTATAAAACATAGAAGGGAAAATAAAAAACCTTTAATGCAGATTATATACCGCTGTGACCGTCCATGTCAAACTAGGTCATAGTGACGAGCGTATAATTATTTGTCAAAGCTCTGTACGGATTATTTTCTGTTATGATAAAAATCTATCGACGAAGTTAACAAATACATACAAATGAATACTATAGCCAAAACTATAACAAACTGTAAACGGAGCAGCTGAGCTGGCGACAGAAACGTTACTGTTGCGTCCCATATTCAAACTATACAAATAAACGACAACATTTGCAATTTGTTACGCTAAAATAAATTTGCTTTCGTGTAGTCGAAGTTGAATGAAAATAGTTTACACGTCATTTTGTACAGAACATTTCCAGAACGCTTAAACATACAAGAGTTTACAATGTAAGCAATTATATGAACGTTTATTAAATAGGTAAAAGGCAAACAGTGAGATGGAATTTATTAAACGTAACTGCATGTAAATTTGTCTCCGTTATCGATATCAAGACATGTGATGAGAATGTTCTGATTTTAGTCTTTGAGCTTGAGAAATCAGAATGAAATATATTTTTGTAATACTATTATTTTAAAGAATGTGATATATATATATATATATATATATATATATATATATATATATATATATATATATATATATATATATATGTGCTATGATGTCATTAAAGACATAATTAGATAGATTATATAAGTCCATTTTGTATAAATAATGTATTCTATTTTGATTAAACAGAATCACCAAGTCTGGGAAAATTTTGCGGTGAAAGTATGAAAGGGAAAATTATACAGTCGACTGGAAACATCCTTAAGCTGGAGTTTAATTCCGATGATAGCTACGGTCTGACTGGCTATGACATCAAAATTTCAATTGCACCAAGGAAAGGTACGAGCACTTCTGGCCTAACTTAATTGTGGAAGCAAACCGTGGATGTTGTCTTTGGGTCGTCCCATGTATTATCAATTATTATAAACGTTGTAAGGTGATGTTGCAAATGGTCATGATTATGATCACGCTTCTTCCTTTCTTCACTAGAAATTGAACATATCATAAAACATAATCGAACATGTCCTTTTCTTTACAATGAATCTAAATTATAATGTTGTTCTTCTCGTAACAATTGGTTGACTATCGTCATTTTATAAAGCCTAACTTTCACTTTAATTTGATTCATAGGACAAGTTTGCAATGGTGAAATTTATAGTTGTATAAACATTTTATATTTTTAAGAGCCGCTTTTATGAATATATTTGTAGAAGGCAGTTTACATTTTTATTCAAATGTGGGTTGATGGTTTAGCAATACATTATGACATATAAAGAATTGAAATAGCACGATAAAAACTCATACAACAGTTAAAAGAAATTTTATCCACATAATTTTCTTAAGCTTATCTTAACAAATTATTGATATAAATTGTAATTGTGTTTTAGATTGTCCCTGCCCAGACCGAACCGTGTGTGTGAAAGAGAAGGATATAACAAGGTATTGTTATCAGTCTGTGTCCAAATCGAACCGCAACTTCCAAACACTCACAAACTCAATAGCAAAAGCGCACATAAAACCGAACTGAATCACGTAATCACTACAGCTACCAACACTACTACCAGAAAACTAATAACTTATGCTGAGTACTGAAAACAGAAGTTTCCATTAGACTGATTTCCTGGTGATAATAACCTGAATTCACCATAAAATGATAAAATACATACAACATTTATGAAAATGTCTGCACGAAATGGCCACATTATTGTAGTTAACAAATTGTGAGGCTAATTCTATTTTTAAATTATTTCTCAGTGGAGGTGGATGGGAAGTTTAGCAAAAAACTGGACAGTCCATTGATTAGGCCTTGAATTCATCAAGTTGTTGAAGTGGAAGATTTTGCCTTTTACTTGAAACTCAGTTGTTTAGAAGGATACGTTGACTCTAACCTATACAATAATATTTGAAATGGAAAAAAATGGCCACATCTGCTCATTTCATACAAGTACAAAATATGACTTCGTAGATATTACATCTTTAAAGTTAATGCAAGCTTTCTCTCCTACCTTTGTCAGCTTGGCGACTTCATGTCCATGTTTCAGAGCAAGCACTTAGAGACGGGGTGCATAAGAGTAAGAAGTGTTTTCTCGCCTTTGTTAGTAAATGCTCTCAATTAAAATAAGCCCGCTTATCTGGTTATACAATTTTAAAAATATTGATGAACGTAATAATAGTATAAGAGCGTCGAAAACTTCTTAGCATTGAAATTTTGGCATTTGTGCTTTTTGACACGTTGCGTGTTGTAAATATTGCCATTTGTCATGGGCAATTACCGGGGAATTTAGTATGATGACTTATTTGTGATGCATTGGAAGCTTTAGATTTATTTTAGCATTGTACACTCATGCAAAACGGAAAATGCAACCACCGCTGTGCCATCCCGTCCCCAATTGTTCGTATACCTAAATGGGCGTGCAAAATAAATATGCAAAAGCTGAAGCCTGATGGATGGAATATACCAGCCATGGACGTACTAAGGTTTGGCCCATAAAACTTTGCATTCAAATGTGTTGGAAATTACCAAGATTGCAAGCAGATGTCCATAAGATAAACTAATCAATGACAGTGGAAAATGTGTCGAAAAACTTATAATATTATAATGATCTTTCTCCTAACAGTTTCACTTCTCATTACACACCTATCCATTTTACTCAAAGTTATCGTTCTTTAGTCGAAGTTGGAAAACCGAACCTCTCATTTTCTGATTCCGCACCACACCTTTCTCAGACTGGATCGACTTTTCGTCAAGTTTTTCTGGTATTAACTGAACAAACATGAACAACTATGCCGTAGCCTCGCTAGGCGTGCAAAAGAAATGAATAACATGCTGTTTGTATTGTCAGTTCAAACAGTTTGTCCAGTTCAGTTGCAAATTACTGTCAAAAGTATGCTGTCAATCCCACGCCAAGTTCCAGCGAAGTCCTCTCACAATGTCCCGCCAAGTCCTCTCACAATGTCCCGCCAAAATATGTATTTCAATCGATATTAGCCTGGCTTTGGAGAGAAACTGTTAGCGACATTCATTTGCTGAAATCTTCCGTGAAGCAAAGTTTTAAAACTGCATAATTACTTCATATAGCAAATATGCGTCTAAGGATTCGTGTTAACAACAGTGATCGTAGTGAAAATGAGTGGATGTTGTTTCACACGCTTCATTCATAAACTATCACTTGTATATAATTATTCTCATTCTGTAGGATCCACTGATAACACATCTCACTCTGTCTGTCGTATAGTTTTAAATCTCAGTATTCAATTATGTATACCCTGATTTCTTTCTCAGACTACTCCTTACAGGATTTTTTTTTATAGAAAAGACCAACCGTTATACTTTGTTGCCGAAATGGAACCATTGCTTTTAATCATCAGTCAAATTGAGATTTATTTTGTTCATTTAAGCTGCATAGAAGGAAACGCATGCAAAAACAACAAATGCGCAAACGGAGGAACGTGCGTTGCTTCCAGAGCCGAAGAAAAATGTTATTGTCTTCCTGGTACATCCGGTGATACATGTCAAGTAAAAGACAAGGTAATAAAACAACCTAGAAGAAACGAGCACCTGCTTAAAGCATATATATGTAGACAGTATATATATATATACATAGACATCGTCATCTTTGCTCGTTCGCCAAAGCATCAAACTCACTCCTATTTATCACTGAACTAGCTGACTGAAACGAATCAAAGGGCACCGGAATTTAGCCAAAAGGAATCGTATTCTTTCTTTCTATCTATCTAGCCATCTATCTATCTATTATTCTATCTATCAATCTCTCTAAAGTGAGGAGTGGTCAACGATTTATACCCGGAAGAAAGTTTGTACAAGCGTTGCAAAGTTGATCTTTTTTAATTTGAAATTAATTCATAGAATAATTGTCACTAATAACTTTAAATAATTATTAGAAGATGACAAATGCACTTTCTGTAAGAGTGAGAACGAAAAGTATTCAACATCTATTCTACTGCTGCATTATTACTTCAAAGTTCTGGTACTATTTTACTAAACGTGTTGCACCTTGTTGTCCAAATATTGTCCATTTGTACACAAAATAAATATTTTTTAGGAAGTGAACAATTGGACAGTTTGTGTAATCTCTTGCTTATTTTCACCAAATATTATATTTGCCCTTGCAGATTCAAGTTGCAAAATCCTTCCCTTTATGTTTTGAAGCAAATAGCAAAAGCGCATAAGAACATTCAAAAATATGCTGATAAGTTAAACAAAAGAGAATGGGCCCTAACCATGATCTTGTAACTTGTGCTATGCGGTCAACAGGAACTAATATTGTAATATTGCGAAGTCTATGTCACTTATACACTGTATACTTGTGCCAGACCATCTAATTTGTGTCAAAAAAGATTGTGTGCAAGATGCATGTGTGCATGCGTGTGTGTGTGTGTGTGCGTCTTTATCTTTTTTTGTGCATCATTTATGTCCGTAGACTAATTGATAACCAGAAACGTTATGATTGTAAGCTAAGGTGACCTCGGGATGGTCTTCCCCGACCTATCGATCAACCTATTACGGAGATAATAAACTAGCGAGATAGATAATAATTAAAAAAACAGCAACAAAAAAGCCCAAATAAAATCCCCAAACAAAGCATAAATAGTGAATGATAAAGCATAGTTTGATACATACGAATACATGCATTCATACACACGAGTGTTCCACCGTCCGGAGAGGATTGTTGATGTAACAAGATAACCGGGTGGGATTTCGGATTTACAACAGAACACTTTTGATCGTGATACAAATACAATGTTTGGTAACAAACGACTTGAATGAGCAATTAATTATGATTAATATGTGTGTGTATATGATCCAAATATTGGATCAGTTAAAATAAAATGCACGAACTGTTCTACCGTACAACAGTTCAAACAGGGTAAAGCCTAAGCTTTCGTGAGGAACCTCACGATAAGCGAAATATTGGATCAATTAACACAAAACGCTTGAACTTACTGAAAATACAAATAAACGGCTTTACACAGCACAAGCATAAGTGGTGAATAATTCACAATGATTTCACAACGAATGAATGATGTGTTTTACTCAAATAGTAAAGAAATGTAGTATTTTACTCATTGTAAAATATGTTCACTCAAATAGTGAAATTATGTAAACAAAAAGGGACAGATATACAAATTATCTTTACAGTCTCAAAAACACATTGGGTTTTACAAACCCAAAAAATTAGCCTAACGTTAAAAGATTACAGGTATGGAGTTACGCCGCCACCAGCACACTTGGCTGCCAGTCACACTGGCCAATCAAGCCGTCATCATTCCAGATTGGTCAATCAAGCAGTCAGCGCACACCAATCTCGGTCAGCGACGCCCAATCACCTGTTACTCGACCTGCAACACTGTTTACTCAGCTCTACAGCTGCTATGGTTCAGCTTCACATCTGCTGTAGTCAGCTTCTAGGGTCGACTCCGATCACTCCGATAACTGATCGCTCTGGTCAGCTCTACAGCTGATCACTCTGGTCACTCGGTTCAGTCCGACCACTCCGATCGCTCTGGTCATTCGGGTCAGCTGAAATACATCTAACACCGTGTACTATACATGACTTGGGCATGTACGATAAAACGTAATGACATTATATACGGTAAGTTATACAGATTACATTATCAACACAATAATTGCAAACCAACACACAGGTTCAAAAGTAAACCTAACAGTGACCAATAAGAATCCTACGGTACTAAACTGCAACTTTATATTGCTAATATAAATCCCTCTCTAAGTCACAAACCCGAATAGAAAATATTTGCAGTACACTACGTAAACCGAAGCTACATAGCAAACATACAAAATAAACGCGGCAGTACAATAGTTATATACACAAGAAATTAATAATTCACATACCTCTGCAGCTGAAGATTTGCAAGTCCTTAAAGTATATCTGAAATCACTTTCCTAAATAGAAATCCTTGTTTGTTTCCATTCCTGCTCCGTAGAATAAATATTTTGTTTTGTGTTTCATACCCCTTAGGGGTATTAGTGAATCAATCCGATGTAAACCTTGCTGACGTGTCTGGCTTAGCACAAAAAACCCGACATTATGTCTGCTATGATAGACACATTAATTTTTGCATCAGTATAGTCTTAACATCTCCTAGTCCCATCCCAACATATATGGATGGTTAGGACTTAGAAGTGGCACCCTGGCTTTTCCAAAAAGTGTTGTATGCTATGGGTTTCCCTGTCCACCCACCAATGTGTTATAAATGTTTGTCATCAAAAATAATAAAATAGTTAATATAATTGTGCAGGGTTACTCTTTGTTTTCTTCTTCAAATATAGTTAGTTTGTTTATCCCATTAAGGTTTGGAGAATTTGTATTTTCTTCCCTTTGCCTTGGCTGGCAGTGGGCCTGATTTCCATTTTCTCATTTGAACTTAGGAGAATACTAACACCCTCAAGAATTATATACACCATGAGGTGGTTTTTTTCCCCCCTTATTATGGTTTTATAGTTTCTATATTAGTGACTCTGCCAGAGTCGTACAAGGTCCAGTGTCTGTTGTTTGTGGTGTATATGTTGTCTGTTGTTCCAATTTGTTTGTATGGACGGCAATATCTAAGTCAAATTCTTTGTAGTTTTGTTCCTTATCTAAGACTTAACAAGTTTTGAAATAGGCATTGCCTTCAAATCCAAATAACAAAAATAATAAAGTGTCTATAATGCTTTGTTTTTCTGTTTGCGTGTGAGTGTTGTTTGGGTTTTTTTATGCATTAGCATAACTATTTTGTTTGTTATGGGTTTATTAAGTTTAGTCTATTTTAGTGCCGTAGCACTTTTTAAATGATATTATTTGGACTTTCTTTGTTAATTTATGCAGGAAAATATCCATTTGGAATGAGTGTTCATTTGGATTAATATATATTTGCATCACTATAGTAGATCGCTCACTGACAAGACGTTCCGTAATGTGAAGATTTAATCTTACGGTGATGCATTGATGCATAGACGCAATCGTCATACATTGTCTGTGCGCTGGAAGCATTCAGTTTGTTCCCATTGAAAGCACTTTCCACGTGCGGCATAGGATGAACCGAACTCACTATTTTGAAATACTGAACAATATACATAAATCACTCTCGGGTATCGTTGTACACAAAAAACGAAATCCGAGTACATGTATTTAATAAATAAAAGGATTTATACAATTCCGTGACAGTTGGCAGGATTGTATGAAAACTACATCATGTCGACAAATGAAATACTGGTGACATATTTTTATTTCAATGTAGATGACCTTAGTAAATGTTCAGGCCATTACAATAAATTTTAAATTTTTAAAATAAATTCTTGAACTTTTACGAGTATGACTTGTTTCGGTGAAACCCTATTAGCACAATTGCGCCGAACCCACCTAATGCAGACAAATGAAGATTATAAAACAAGTGTTATGCATATTTCGATAGCATAATTAGACAACCAGGCTGCTAAAATAATTATTCGGGGGAAGGAGTAGATACATTTTAGAAACATTTTCGACTTACCTTCTTTTAAGTTAAAACATTACTAACACAGTTGTTGAAACTTTATTAAAACAGTTGCATAAATACCACTTAGTGGATACAAGCATAGCTGTGTAAACTTCTTTGCAATTATATCTTGATTATCTAGGTAAATTTTCAGGCCACTACACCAATTTCGTTTTCTTTTTTTCGTAAAATTTGAATTCATACTGTTCTGGGTGGAAACCTTGATAACATGGTGGCTTAAAATTATTGACGTGGATAAATTTGTTTTAGATAATCATGTTTATATACATATGTAAATGACGTGGCTAACGTGAAAAAGCATTTTCCCCCATTTTAGTTCATCACGTTTGAACCACTTTAGATTATATATACTTTCGCCTCATCTTCACAACAAACACAAATCTATGATTTAGTTCATCATTTATTTATTTTTATGGATTTATTATTAATCGGTTAACAATTTATTACTGTTCACTTCTTCTCTAATAATTTCAGTAATTAATAATAATATTTTTCTATAAAGTTTTGAGCACTCCAACTTAAACGGCTTGGCTGAAAGTATTTTTTTTACAAACACAGATATATTTTAATTGTTATTATTATTATTATTATTATTGTTGTTGTTGTTCGTTGTTTTTGATGATGATGATGATGATGATGATGATGATGATGATGATATTTATTTCAGGATTTCCAGCCCATGTATTTTATAGATACGCCAGAAAGTCAGCTCATAAGTAAAAATGAACATTACATCAGAACATGTAGAGTCAATATTAGGGATGCCCAATTTCGATGGTAAGAACGATTCATGTACAGTTTGGATGCATGCTTTATCAGTATAATGACAGACCTATCAGCAATCTTCAGAACATCACATTCCCATCATGATTGTTGCATATGTATGCATTATAAATAAAGCTATATTTACCACTCCGGTGGCCTAGTGGTTAGAGCGTCTGCCGCGGATACGGGAGGTCGTGGGTTCGATCCCTGTCCGAGTCATACCAAAGACTTACACAAAATGGTACTAACAGGGGCCTCGCTTGGCGCTCAGCATTAAGAGGTTAGTGTTAGGACTGGTCGGCCTAGTGTCAGGATAATGTGACTGGGTGGGACATCATGCTACATGCTAGACATCACTGTAAACTGCCACACTGCAGACATCGTAGCGAATATGACTGAAAAATTGTTAAAGCTACGTTAAAAATCCAAATCACACACACACACAGCTTTATTTATACATATTGGAGAGTCCCATTTTCCATCGGTTTATTTTCATCTTGTATAGGGTACGCACTCCAAATATGTTGACCACATTCCATAACAGTTCATGGACAAATTCGGAAGCGACTCTCTTCCTCCAAGTGTGTACCTTGGTTCCTATTATGGACATACATCATTATATCTCATGACGCCACCAAAACGTCTCACAGAGTTTTTATACGATATACTTAAAAAAGTTTGTGTTGTTAAATGGTTTTCAGGAAAAGAGTGCGTTTGCTCACGAACAAATGTGGCTTCAGTAAAATGATCATGAATATATCTCTTATTCTCGTGTCGTTTATGATTCAGAATTATTATTTGATTATTTCAATAGTCATGTCGTATTTGTACTATTTTAATAAATTCCTATTCATTGATAGGTTTGTGTTTGGTTTTATGAATGTTCATGTACAGTATTCTTTACTTTGCTATTGTTCGATAACTGAGGGGTTATCGTAATAAATGTTGAAAAATGACATGACTAGGACCCCCTCCATTTTAAAAGTATATGGTCATTCATGTGAAAACTTACCCGTAAACACTATCTGCTACCGTAAAGCTGGGTAGTTTAATATGTTTCAGTCGCAAATATTCGGTCGTATTAACAATGTTTGTACTAAGTTTTTAAAAGTAAATTAACTAATTCATTCTTTACTTACCCATTAATTCCAGATTTTTGTCTTCATGGATTCATAAATTAAGCAATTCATCCAAAATCGGACATAAAATTAATCCCTAGTCAGCTCATTTTTACATGTTCGCTTTCATACTTTAAGAACTCCTAATTCACCATGTTTTATGTATTTTACGTTGGATTTCTTCAGGTACCATGACAATACACTTATGACCGGCGCACCAGAATTAGGGAAGGGTATACTCGATATAGATAACTTCGCGGAAGATGACGAGGGGGAATACACATGTGTGGCCATTTCCGGGACGAATTACATAGAGCACTACTTTAAACTTCTCCTCACACAGACATGTAATCTCGGTAAATACACACTTCTTCTCTTTAAAGATAATATATATATATATATATATATATATATATATATATATATATATATATATATATATATATACAACAGCAACACGGAAAGCGTGAAAACAACAAGCTTTGTAACATTTAACAAATAATTTATTTCCCTGGAAAAATTTTAGATTAAAAAAAAGAAAAGGAGAAGAACTTAAGGTTTCAAGAATCAAATCCAAAAATAATCCAAGAATAATCCTCGAATTAAATTGCAAAATTCCTAGTAATAAATGTTCTAATAATTTTAAATTCGAATCCTGATGGAACCTCCAAGATGGATGACGATGACGTATGCTGTAGTCTGTACTGTGCTGTCTTTTACAGTTCCTTGTAGAAATACAAATAATGACACTCCAGTGTTGGAAATTCAAATTAAATTTGTAATCAATGTCTTCCCAAAAATTCTATATGAGCACTCTTCAAATATTTCCAGAGAATAAAGAATTAATCCTTTTGAAATCCAAATGATCTGAAGATAATTAACTCAAAATATGGCTACAACAAATAAAACAACTTGATACCAAGTGTAAAAGCCCGAAAACTGAGATCTCCCTCTCTCTAAAAGAAGGGGGAGGGGTCACGTGATCGTGTTTACCTCACGTACATAGAATATGGTCTTGATTAGACCAATGATTTTATTCCCAGAATAAAAAAGTGTTTACTTCTTAAACCACGTAGTCCCATCATTACCTTGACAACAACCAATCATTTTAAAATAAAAAGAGAACTTTGTTTACTAATTTTGTATCAAGGTCAGCATTCAGGCCAACACCTGGTGTTCATGAAAGAATGATTAAGATCAACCGATTATCTGGAAAGATATCATCTACAGTGAATAAATTAATAATATAATGGCATGTAACAGAATAAAAAATTTAAAACTGACAAACAATTAAATTAAAATTAATATGAATTAAATCAGATATTCAGATATACGTAACAATATATATATATATCTATATCTATCTATCTATCTATCTATCTATATATATATATATATATATATATATATATATATATATATATATATATATATATATATATATATATATATATATATATATATATATATATATATGGTTAGGAAGAATGCGTGGGATCGACATATATATGCACAAGTCAATACCAAAGATGTAACCGTCGTACCTTAGCATGTAAAGCTCAGAATTTATTTTATTTAAAAATTATCTAGATTTAGTTGTAGGAATATAAAATAACTAACCATTCAAATTTCTTAAGATTTACTTCTAAGTAGTCCATAATATTTTAAACCTTGGTAGCAATCCATAGGAAACATAAACAAACGAATGCCCAACTACTTGCATCATTGCAGAACAACGTAAAATATAAATGAAATTGTCAGACAAATAGTTTTTGTTAGAACAATCTGGTCTAATAATTATAAATTGTTCTTTTTCATTTTAGGTTTGTATGCTCGGCCGGTGGATACAAGCGAAGAAGTTGGACATAAAGTTCTCTTAAAATGCTATTTTCCACTTGCGGTCAGCTATACTTGGTACAAAGATGGACAAAAGCTCAAGATCGAAGGATCCTCTAGACATAAGGTTGGTTCTGTAATACGTACTGAAACAGTAAACGGCAGAATAGAGGTCTACAAGTTCCCTCCTCCCTAATTGCTTTTCTCACTCATTTGTACAAATCAGGTATCTTTTCTTGCCGACCAACTCTATATTCCCGTTGATATCGAAAGCGTGTACAGAGTGTTATGCAATCTAAATTAATTCGCAGAATCTTGTAACACTGAAGAGGGATAGTTGTAATAAAAGTACTGAATATAGCAAGTGCAAAGTTACTGGGTACATGTTTCGTTGCTTTTTACCCTCAATTTGTTACAATTCACCAACATAAAAATGCATCAATTGACTTTATTGAAAGTTTTCATTTTTTGTTCTCAATCGTGCAACACTGCCATTGCCGCAAATGCTCAATCTAGCAAACCACTACTAATTCAAGCACTCAACTGGCGAAACGGATAAGAATCGATATGCATTAACGCGTTCTGTTTATTAATCACTGTGCACCTGTTGCAGACTAAGTAAATCCCTAATCAGTAATTATCCGCTGCACGCTACGACATTAGAAGAATTAACATTACTCCACAGGATCTAAGGAAAGTTCAACATAGGGAGGCAGACTGGGGCATAAGGGGAAATGAACAATATCTATCAATACTATAGACTGCTCTAGAAATTTAGGTTCAGATGGGTCACTCAAGGGCATAAAGGAAACTATAATGTTAAAAATTGGTTTTACACTCCAAACACACACCTTTATAATCTAACATAGACATTTAATACCCAGCACACCTCATATACTATACAGGGCCCTGACAAACCAGCTCTCGCTTGTTTATTCGAATCCAACAGACGACATTTACTTTACAGCACATGCGTTTTGATTACAATCTAAACATATACCCTACAATCCAGCATTTTAATTTTTATCCAAGCACACACCCCTAATATCAAATGAAAAGGGTAGGAATATTTAGATGCATACTCTGACACACAAACATACAAGCATACTATCACGCACAAGGGTAAAAAGTGTTTTAGGCACATTACTATTCCCTCTCACACAAACAAAGACAAGAGAAAGGGTAACTGGTTTGGGGTTTTAATTTTGATGGGGAAAGACAAAGACATACATAACAGATATACAAACATTCAGACACAAAACATAAAACACAAATGTTTGGGGAAATATGATTGCCATCTCTCTTTTTAATGAGATCTGGGTAGCCCTGAAATGGGTCTTGCAGTCTGTTAATCAAAGTCGGTTAACATAAGTGGCATCACGTCGCTGGTCTTCTTTGCAAGCATCGTTCAATACTCGCTTGAGATACAATTGCCTCTCCACATACAATTTTCTCTTCTATATAACTGTGCCTGTGATCTTGGAGAAGGCTACTGATGTCTTCACAGAGACTAGATAGTCTTGGTAGAACAAAATGTTAGAAATTATGATCGATGTCACTAGTTTTACCCACATCATGTCGAAGTGTCTTGTGAACTGGTAACACCATAGGAGAATGCACTTGTACACATCTCATAGGACCGGATTGAAACGAATTGGAATTTTCCACAAATGAAAACGAATGTTACAAAATGATGACAGAGTATGGGGTCTGTCATCCAATTAGCAGAGATGTCACATTCAGTATATATGTGCACAAGCGTTTCATACTGTTCATTATTTCTGAATGATTCAAGTACAATTCCTATGGTTGAAAAAAACCAAGACAATGTATTGGGCTCCGCATACATCGTATACTCGGAGAGCTATCACTATGACTATGACTATTAATGCAGCAGTAACCGTATTCTTTTTCAAGAAGAAAAAAACCTCAAATTATGTTTGGCTGATTTCCTGTCATCTTCACAAGCAATTTGGCCTGAGACGGTATTACCACCTGCCCATCATTTTCCATTGTTAGAATTAGTAGATGATTTCAGAAAGAAAAACCACTCCGGTGGCCTAGTGGTTAGAACGTCCGCCTCCGATGCGGGAGATCGTGGGTTCGATGCCCGGCTGAGTCATACAGAGACTTATATAAATGTTACTAAAAACTGTCTCGCTTGGCGCTCAGCATAAAGAGGCTAGTGTTATGACTGGTCGGCCTGGTGTCAAGGATAATGTGACTGGGTGGGACATTATGATACATGTCTGCGGCATGATGCCACAGTGCTAGATATCACTATAAACTGCCAATCTGCAGACATCGTAGCGATATGACTGAAAAAATAGTAAAGCTACAGTAAAAATCCCAATCCAAAATCAGATAGAAACAGAATGAAGAAATGGAGAATATTTTGCAACGACAGAAGGATGCAGAAGAAATATTTGTTCAGCAACAGCAACAACAATAAGAGGTTAAAAGAAAGCCTGAAGAAGAGGAAACATATTTATGAACGACAGAAGGAAGGGAAAGAAAACGAAAAAGTGAGTCTCTTGCGGGAATTTGGAAGGAGCTAAAGCACATGCGAGAAACGTAGCAGACCTCTTTAGCTCAAGTATAGACGAAGAGACCTGCACTGACCAAGATTTATAAGCCTTCTATCCCTACATCCACTCTCATCCTCCACTGAGATGGCAGCAGTAGCAGAAGTAGGTGCTGAACCTATAGAGAAGGATTACAACTCAGCATTGCATGCTGGGCCAGCAGATGGAGGTCATCAGCGTCATGGAAAGAATACAGTACCTCCTGGATTGAATGGAAAAGTTAGCGATCTACTCCCACAAGAGACACTTGAATAATTATATCAGCGCTCTGAGCATTGCTAAGGAGTTCGTCAGAAAGGTGAGAAATAAAGATGTTTTTAAGATGAGAGCGGCGTGGGCGGAGGAAAAAGGGCCAACAAGAAGGAGAAGAGTGTGAGGCGATTTCGGCACCTCAATTCCAAATGAATGAAGACCCAAGTAAAAAATTACGAAGATTTGGTCATCCAGATTGGATGCCGGAGGAGAAGGAAGATTGGTAGAAAGAAGCCAAGGAGGCCAGATCTAGGTTTGTGGTTTCCGTCAATAAAAGATGGAGGAAATATAAAAAGAACTGGGGCTAAAGATATGTGGCCTATGATGCCAGAACCGGGGGATGCGACCACTGCTGACGGAGAGGGGTCGAAAAGCCCTTTTCAATGCCATCCAGATCTCTAAAAATAGAGATACTGATTGTATTTGCCAAAACTGTTGCTTCATGTTTTATATTTGTATTTTAGTGTACACTTGTATGTTTTTACCTTTCACCACCAAAAGCATGAATTCTTCTCTGTTTGTATTTGTAAGATGGCATGGTAGTGGTTTTGATGGTAATATGGTGTGTTAGATTGTAATCAAAAACCAGGTGCTCGACTATACGGTATGTATATCTGGTGTGTTGAATTGTAAAGGTGTTTGGATTCTAGATAAGTATTTTAACATTACGTTTTCCTTCATGCCCTAGAGTGATCCACCTGACTTTAAATTGCTAGGGCAGTGTAGGCATATATCAATCCTGTGTTAAGTTCCCATTATGTCCTAAACTGCATCCTAATGTTAAATTCTCCTTATGTGTCAGACTGCCTCCCCTCTCATTTGATTTCCGTTTTCCAATATGTGACATGAGATAAAAAGATATGTAAATAAAAAGAAAATATCCTATATAGTTATTAGTTTATTAGCTAGACTGTTCTGTTTGTTGTATTTTCCTTTAAATAATATCCTATAACAAGTCAGGTTTCGTACTTTTTGTTGTTATTTCTCTATGTATAGATTTTTTTAATAGATTTTTTTGATTTTAAGGGTCACTCAATTACTAGCAACAGATGTTATAATGTATTGTATTTACGAGATTTTACGGCAACATGGACTTGTTTTGTAAAAATGGACCTTTAGAAATTTCTTAACATGACAAAAATTTTCTGATATTCTAGCGTGTACGTGTTTGGTTAATTGAGACCGGGATAATTATATAAATTAATTGTTTGAGTTACGTTTTGTTGTACCGTACTCGAAATACCAATCTGCTGCTAAGTATAGCATACTGGTACATGATACAAATATGAAGCAAAATGCAAATGCAAGCATGAAATTGGAGTCTGTGAAAGTGTGTCGTTAGTTGATTAGAGGAAAATTATTTGTGATATTAGCACATTTAAGAACCCTTCAACTGACAACGACATTGGTCTTGAAGTCCTTGGATATAGGTGAAATATTGCCTTCAAGCCAGAAGTACGCTGCTTTGTTTGATTCTCTTGGTAATCATGTTCTCTTAGACCTGCTTGAGTGTTACAATACTTTTGCATCATATTGAAAGAAGGGCTTTTTAATGAAATGCAAATGTGAAATATTAATATTGCATTTAATTTCCGTTACTCTTGAAAAACATATAAGCATAAGATTAAATTCTAATAACACGGCTTCTTATTAACACGTTGGTTACAAAACAGACTTTACTATCTCTCGTTAATATCAGAGACTCCAGATTATAAAGCAAAATACCTAACTTCCGTTAACAAGATACCCCTTGCCTCAAGAGGGTTCTCGGTTTGGAAAGGAACTTATGATCTCTTTCATGAAGGGGTTTTTAGCTCTGTGACAGAATCTATAATCTCTTGCATCAAGGGGATTCTCGATTTGTGATGAAAAGTAGGCTCTCTTCATTGAAGGAATTTCGGTGTCTTTAGTTTGTGTTCAGATTCTGCTATGCCTTGTGTTAAGGATGATCTCTTATGAAATGTTGGACTTTTTAATTTTGTGAAGCAAAAAAGAATGCATTTCTTTTCATTATTCAATTACGGAAAAGATGACAACAAAATCAGTTTTCGTACAATTTCATCACGTAAACACCAAATTGAAATACGTCATCATTTCTTGCCTTGCTACCTCTTCAGTGCAATACAAAGTTAAATAAAAAATTCATTGTTACAGGTGTACTTCGTGCAACTTTAAAATCGTGTATAACTTCTAAACATAAGTATGTAGATTATGTATTAATACAAGCCTTTGCACTTATTAATTGTTGCTTACATTTGTTTACTGTTTGTTCTGTCCTTTTTAATAATTAAAACAAATTCATCTACTTTGTGAGTTTGTTTATTAGTTAGTTTGTTGGCTACTTCGTTAGTTTGTTAGTTTGTATATTTCAGCTTCTTTCAGGCGGATACTTAGAGATTCGGGACCTTTACAAAACGGACGCTGGATTATACACCTGTGAGGGCAAGGGTGAAAGCGGCTGCGTATCTCTTTTGTCGGCCGTTCTCAACGTCACCGATTCCGACTCCTACAAGCAAAGTATGTTAATTGTCAACCATTAACTGCAATTAATCAAACCTACCTTACACGTCGCATGTATTCGGCACGCATATTTATTTTAAATAGCCACTTATGCAAATGATGAAAAGTGAAATAAGCTACCATCTGTCTTTGGAAGCCAATATTGTGGTAGTAGTAGTAGTAGTAGTAGCAGCAGCAGCAGCAGTAGTAGTAGTAGTAGTAGTAGTAGAGAAGTCATTGCAAATATCCGCACTTTTTCTACACTCCCATACGCCACCTCCACCCACCGATTCGGATGTTTATCAAGGATTTGAGAATGGCAATGTCATCTGTTGAACCTCCTTAATCATTGAATAAATAATGATCGATAGAGTTCAAGTATCCTTTTACCTCCACTTTACTGCCTGCTCCGGGGTATCCAGAATCCCAAAACGTAGCTGTTGTCTACTTATGTTCCCAACTGACCGCACCTAATACGATCATCTCTCAGTCATTGTCCATTTGGTCAAGATTAATAGGAAAACTGACTGGTTGTCGGACGGACAAACATTACCTGTCAGAATATTTCTGTGAAGAGTGGCTAATAATAATAAGGTTAATAATAATAATAATAATAATAATAATAATAATAATAATAATAATAACAACAATAATAACAATAATAATAATAATAATAATAATAATAATAATAAATTATCAATGATCTGCTGTTAATGGACGATGTAAGCGCTAGGTGAAATGGTCCCGATAGTAAGTAGATCCACTGGAATCTGGTAAATCACTAATCACCAAGCGTGGCAATCTGTCGAACATCGAGGGCATCTAGATTTGGAACAGGCACAGGCAGAAACAAAAGTATGAGTGTGGTAAAGGCCAATCAAACTGAGGAATTTTGGAAGTCCCCTAAATATAAAGCTTGGTGCAAAGGTGAGTAGTTTAAGAAAGAATTCCTTCCCAAGGTTGAGGACAATATAAGTTTCAGAATTAAATGGAATCGCCACAATCTGCAGCAGAAAAGTAGCAATCATCGGACGCATTAACTACATTGATATACTGGACCATACCGTAGATGGAAGAAGACATTAAAATTAAGACATTCGGTATATAAAGCTAATATATATATATATATATATATATATATATATATATATATATATATATATATATATATATATATATATATATATATATATATATATATATATATATATATATATATATATATATATATATCGCGTATGTTGCATTGCACACAATGACAGATGCAGATACTAAGTATGAACAAATGAGACGAAATAAGGAAATATGTCAGAAGGAGCGATGGGAAGCAGGTGTCAAGCAATACATTGGAAAGTGTGAATACCAACAGAAGGGGTGAGAGAAAAGAAAGTCGGAATGGAGTAAGAACTACTCCTGCTACTACTACTACTAATTTCGAAAGGTTCTTTTTGTCTTAACCTTATAGCTGATTTTAAGAACAGTTTTTTTTTTATTATTAAGATTTAGTTTTTGGAGGACATTTGATGTGATTATGTACATACATGTGACTAATCATTGTGTCACGTGAACATGACACTAATCTTGACTATTCCTGAACTAGATTTACTTATTTATTTATTTAATTGGCTGACATAATGATTGTCTATCAAAAAAAAAAATAAAGTGAAAGAACACGCACATGATCGCCCTCTCGTTAATTTTGCTCTTGTGATTGTGATTGTTATGACACAGGAATTCTTTCAAAATACATCAATTACAATTTCAGCATGTGGTATATCAGCGTATGAGGATGAGGCAAGTGTCAAACCGTCTTCCAGAATATCTGGTGGTCAAGATACGGAATCTAGAATAGGACCCTGGCATGTGATGCTGATAGTGAGTGTCTCTCTCTTTCTCTTTCTCTCTCTCATAAAACTTGCTTATGATTAAGCCGGTTCAGATCGATTGGATGGAAGATTTCTTTCTTCATGTTAACTTTACTCAGTTATCAGAAGTGTAAGACAGTGCTGATTCAATACAATTTTTAAAGTTATTTTGAAACAAATTTTTCGCAGATAATTTGTGAACGTTTATCCATGTGCTAATTGACTTTATAAAATGGTGATCATGTATGATTTGCATTCATGAATAATACGCCAGGATATGCCTCTAGACTATGTACTCTAAAATGTTGCTGTAAATGTTTGATCCTTGTAAGACGTATACGATTACTTTAGCGATAACAACTCAAAACTTCCTGTGGCAAAGCTTTGTGGGGCATCGTCTTCAATTATTTTTAAAGAGGAACATTTACTTCAATATTATTTGTCTGACATATTTCTTGTTTTTCTTTACGCATATTGATTCAATAGTGATATATGACCTAAATATTGAAAACAGACATACTATAAATTGTATCATATTAACCAGCCCCATTGGCGACATGTACCCCTGTAGCGAGTGGATCAGTCTATTATACCTTACTCGTGGGCAGCATAAGGCATTTAGTTTTTCATGCACAACTAGGCAAAATCGATCTTATAAGTTCTGCATTTGCCTGACGTTATGTCTTATAAGCGCGCCTTATCGGGTAAGGGTTTGCATTCACCATCCCAATTTGACAATGAAACCTTTTCATCCGATGCATCAAAAGCAAAACTACCGTCAATAGTTCTAATGCAAATCATTGAGAGGTAAGGGACCTGTATCCAACTCCCACCCCAATGCTAAGATAGAATTCTATACAGCAAAACCTTAATGGATTCTTAAGTGATGTCAGAGCCTCCTTATCCATTACAATCGTGCAATACATATAAAATGGTAGGCAATATTTTATATTAAATTTTGGGTGGATATCGACCTGTAGATAGGGACTGGAAAATGACAAGAAGAAAGTGGCTATACATTTCATTTACTCCTTTCTGTCATCTATAACTCTTTGAAAAACTTTGTAAAAGTCAGAATATTTTGTAAAGTAATACAGACGGAAGTAGTAAATGGGGGCACCCTAGCGACAATGGGAATTAGCATTACAAGACCCCTTGGGCAACTCTAGCGACAATGGAAAATTAACATGGAGAAAAATCGTGGGTCAGATTAGCGTCAAGGGAAATTAACATGGAGAAAAATCGTGGGTCACTCTAGCGACAAGGGTAATTTAACATGGAACTATAGTGTGGGTCTGTCTAGCGACAAGGGGAAATTAACATGGGAATAGAGTTTGGGTTTGTCTAGGGACAAGGGGAATTGAATATGGGATTTTTTTTTTTTAAATTTAAATTTAAAAAAAGGGGTAGGCAATGGAAAGGCTATCTCTTTTCGAGAAATATGGCTGGCCCTGAAAAGGGCCTTTGGGTTTATGTTAATATTAATATTAACATAGATGGCATCTGTCACATCTTCTTCTTCTTCTTCTTATACTCCTTCTAACTGCCGGTCCATACACAAGTACCCTCTTGAGACATCCTTGTCTTTCTATGTAAACTCTCCTCATCCATTGACTAGTATCTGTCCTATCAACAACTGTCCACTTGGACCTGACATACATGAGCATGTCCGTCCTAAACATCATGGAAGACACAAGGGTGGATGACTCAACTGTGGTCCACATCTTGAAGCGACGAGAATAGGTGAATCAATGCAGTGAACTGCGCTTATTTATAGGTACAGGAAGGATTGAAACGGATTGAATTCATTCACCAATCCGAACACGCGTTACAAAATTCAGTCAGCTCGCATCCAATCCGAAGAGAGCAGTCTGTGACGTCACGTGGTTTATATAGATTCGCTAGCGCTTGTGTGCAGTCAATCTATGCGACAGTGATTCAACATGACGGAAACTCAGAAAACGATCCATTGGGGTGAACCAGCAGGGGAGACTGCCCAAGGGAACCCGGACTTACTTTCAGAAGAGGTACATTGGGATTTTGTGGATTTTCTTACCTCGCAAGAATTTGTTCCGGAACCTTCGTTACCTTCTTCATTACCGCAAGTGGAGAATTTTAGACAGAGACAGAAAGAAGAATTGGAGAAATTTATGCAACGACAAAAGGAAGCGGAACAAGCTTTTCTCCTACAGCAACAGCAACAGCAACAAGAAGAGGTAAGAAAAAAACAACAGCAGCAACAGCAAGAAGAAGTAGCAGCAAATAAACAAGAGGGTGAAAATCAAACGGCTACGGTACTGTTGGACATTTTAGCGGAGTTAAGAAGTCTGAAACAAATGTATCAGACTTCTTTATCACGACCGAAGAGAATACGACCTTCCCGAGCTAAACACGCCAACCCTGTGACTAAGCCTATCGTACCACCCTTAGTGATTTCAACCCAATCATCAGAAGTAGGCCTTGGCCGTGGCAAAGGCTTAAGGCAGTTAAAGTTGATTGGTTAAACTCACCCCTACACCAAAATAAAAAGGCCCTTTTCAGGGCCACCCACATTTCTCGAAAAGAAATACAATTTCAATTTGCCAATAACTCAAAAATAAACCCCACCCATTTTACCCTTATAGTACGTGTCTGTGTATGAGTGCGTGAGTGTAGCTTCTTATTTTAAAATCAAAACTCAAAGACACTTACCTTATATCATTCATGTATTCTTTTATCCATTTTTTACAATCCAATTCACAGCACAACACTTTAATTAAAAGTTCATTGACTTCTTCTTTCTCCTTGTTTAGTCTCTCTGTTTTTTGAATTTCTTCACCGTTTTTTCCTCATTTTCTTCCCTTCTTCTTTTCTTCTCCTGTTTTTTTGCTTCTTTTAAATAGAATTGTCTTCTTTCTTCCTCTGAAGAATCCCTCTCTTCTTTCGAAGAATCCCTCTCTTCTTCCGAAGAATCCCTCTCTTCTTCTGAAGAATTCTTCTTTTCTTCTGACTCCTCTTGTTTCTTTCTTGGGCAATCTGGAGACCAATGTCCTTTTTCTTTACAATAATAACAGGTATCTTGACTTTTGTCTTTTTTAGCCCCTGTTTTGTTTCTTTTTTGACGGTCTGGACACTCTGAAGACCAATGCCCTTTCTTCTGACAGATATAGCAAGTATCCTGACTCTTATCTCGAAAGGAAGGAGAGTAGTCTGTCGGCTGGTCTGAAGAGAATTTTCTAATGACCCCTCGCAAAGCTCTGACGAAACGTTCGATTTGGCTAGTCTCTTCCATCGTTCTCCTCGGTTTGAGAGTGAAATGAATAGTGAAAGGACAAGACACACCCTTTTTATATATGCTGGTTTGCCATGACTATAAATTAGTCTATGGTGTTTGAACTTGAGTCATTTGACGTTTTGCACTCAAGATGAAACGATCCTATTCATTCGAGAAGAAAGAAGAAGAAGAAAGTAAGAGGCAGAAACGTGATCTATCGCCTCGTACCAGGGCTGAAATCTTGGCACAAATTCATGCCAGTGATTTTGAAGAGGACATGAGTGAACCAGAATCCGAACCCTCTAAACCAAGTTCACCACCCTTAGTCAACCCTGAAAAGTACTATTCCATTCGAGAGACGGAAAGCGCTCCTCTAGAAAATTTAGAACCACGGCTTACACCTACACGGTGAAGTTTAAAGATTTCAAGGCCGACGTACCCTTGGAGAAAGCAGAAGGGTTTATCACCGAGATGTGGGATTCTTTGCTCACCGCACTCAAGCGACAATGTCAACCCAAAGAAGACGATCGCTTGACACTATCCATAGATCACGACGGTTTGAAATCCCTTGTTTGGATCGAGTTTAGCAGACCCGCAGAACTAACCCCTTCCAAAATCATGGACAAGATTCAACACGTACAACAATCTAATGACCAGTTTGACATCACCGATGGTAAAGCCACACTGAAAATGGCCCACGTCTCTCTTCCTCAAGGGACAGGACGCAAAAAGATGTTATTGGTGGACAACCTTCGCAACACCAAAACAAGTCTCGTCCGAATTCACAACCCTCAAGACCAGATGTGTTTATCCCGTGCCATCGTGGTGGGACGAACCTATGCCAACAAGAACGACACGGTAGAATGGAAAAGAACCTGGAAAACTATTCAACGATCCGATCGAGCCAAACAACGAAATGAAGCAGAACTCCTGTTACAACAAGCCGGACTGTCCAAAGACACACCCTGTGGCATTCCTGAGATGCAAAAATTGCAAGATGCCCTAGCTCCACGCTACACCTTGAAAGTGCACCCTCAAGAAATGCGTGGAACTCTGTTGTTTCGAGGCCAAGATTTTAAGGACGGAAAATACATTCATGTCTATTATCACGATGAACATTTCGATACCATTACCAGTATCACTGGATTCCTGGGATACAGTTATTATTGTGAGAAATGTGATTATGGTTATAACAATCGAGAGCAACACAAGTCTTGTGGATGGAAATGCCCAGGATGTTTGGCCTCTCCACCCTGTCTGAGCGAAGAACCAGTGCCTTGTTCAACTTGTCTGCGCACGTTTGTCAGCCCTACCTGTTACCAGCAACATTTGAAAACACAAGGTTCACAGAAGAAATGTGCTTGTCAACTCCTGAGATTGTGCCCTACGTGTGGACAAGGCGAACGTACCAATAGTACCAAGGCACACGTATGTCGAGGAAAGAAAAAATGTCACATTTGACACCACATCGTGGACTTGGAACGCGAATGTTACGTGCAAAAATACCAACCCCCACCAGAGGAAGACGACGGTCACAAGAAGAAAGGCAATTTCATCTTTTTCGATATCGAATGCATGCAAGAGACCGGCATTCACATTCCTAATTTCTGCGTGGCTCATCGAGCGTGCGAGAAGTGCATTCAAGAACCTATCTTCAGTCATTGCCCTCACTGCAGCAAGATTCCTGGAGGACGTGAAAAAATCTTTCGAGGACCAAACACGTTAGCCGATTTTGCCCAATGGGTCTTAGACCCCATCGACAAGACATGGAGCAAAGAGGACATCGAACGTTACGGAGATTGTCATCGTCATGCCACGGTGATGGCTCACAATTTCTCCGGATACGATGGACAGTTTCTTCTCAGATACTATACGGAACAAGGCACCGAACGTCCTAAAGTCACTTTGAACGGAGCCAAAATCATTTTCATGCAAGTGGGACAAGTACAGTTTAAAGATTCGATGAGTTACTTGGCCATGCCTTTGAGTCGAATGCCTAAAACGTTTGGAATGACAGAAATGGCTAAAGGGTACTTTCCACACTTTTTCAATACGGAAGCCAATCAACACGCCGTTCTACCCCATTTACCTGAGGCTCACTATTACGACCCCGACAACATGCGTACCGAACAACGAGAAGCTTTCTACGCTTGGTACCAGGCTCATGCCTCTGACCCCTTCGACTTTCAGGAAGAAATGTTAAAGTATTGTCGTTCCGACGTGGACATTTTACGACGTTGCTGTGGAAAATTTCGAGAACTGTTCATGGAACACGGAGGGGTCGATCCTTTGAAAGAAGCTTGCACCATTGCCAAAGCGTGTTCCTTAGTGTACCGCCAACGATTCATGCCTGAAAACACCGTGGCTGTCATCAGTCCTCAAACGACCCACTATGTCAAGCGTCAATACTCGGTCAAAGCCCTACGTTGGTTACATTACTTGTGCGACAAGGAAGACAAATGGATTCAGCATGCCCGCAACGGAGGAGGCGAAAAGACCATCGGAACGTATTCGGTAGATGGCTGGGACTTAGAAAACCCCAAGATCGTGTACGAGTTTAACGGTTGCTTATTGCACGGATGTCCCATCTGTTACCCTGACCGTGACACTAAAAATCAGTTTTTGCAACGAACCATGGAAGACTTGTACCAGGACACTTGTCAACGACGCCTAAAGTTAGAACAGCAAGGATACCAAGTGGTGGAAATGTGGGAACACGAGTACGATCACCGTTTGAAAACCGATCCCGAGTTTAAACGCCTCGTGGAAAGTTACCAGTTCATGGACCCGCTGAACCCGAGGGATAGTTTGTACGGAGGAAGGACCAATGCCACCTGTTTGCTGTACCAAGCCGACGAAGAGAAAGGAGAAGAAATCAAATACTTGGACGTGTGTTCGCTGTATCCCTACGTGTGCAAATATTGTCGCTTTCCTGTAGGGCACCCACAATTGTTCACGGAACACATCGACCTGAAAAACATTCGACAATACGAAGGCTTGATCAAGTGTAAAGTTTTGCCTCCCACGAACCTATACCATCCCGTCTTACCTCAACATTGTCAAGGCAAACTGATGTTTCCCTTGTGCAGTACTTGTGCCGAAACGTGCAACCAGGACCAACCTTGCCATCACAGCCAGGAAGAACGTGCCTTGACGGGAACCTGGGTCAGCGTGGAATTGTTCAAAGCTCTGGACATGGGATACCAACTGTTAGAAGTGTACGAAATTTGCCACTTTCCCAAGACACAACAGTACCACAAGGGTGACCCTACTCAGAAAGGCATTTTAGCCGACTACGTGGATGCCTTTTTGAAACTGAAACAAGAAGCCAGCGGCTATCCTTCCTGGTGTCACACTTCCGAAGACCAAATACAATTCAAAGAGAAATACTACGCACAAGAAGGCATCTCTTTAGACCACATCGAAAAAAACGAAGGCAGGCGATCGTTTGCCAAAGTGATGTTAAATTGCTTGTGGGGTAAAATGGCACAACGACCGTGTTTACCCAAGACGGAATATTTGACAGAACCTTCCCGCTACTTCCAGATGATTCACGACAAAACCAAATACATGAAACACGTGGACGTCGTTCGAGAGGATTTGATCTTGGTCAATTACGAAGAAGATCTGGACTTTGTACAAGACGACCCTTTTGGAAATGTCATCATTGCGGCTTACGTGACAGCCCATGCTCGCTTAAAATTGTACGAAGCTTTAGAACTGTTAGAAGAACGCGTCCTGTACTTTGACACGGACAGTTGCATTTACATCCATCACCCGATTCAACATCACCCTGACATCGAAGGAGACAGTTTAGGAGCCTGGACAGACGAGCATCCCGACGACAAGATTCTAAGTTTCGTCAGTGGTGGTCCCAAAAATTACGGCTACGAATACCGGGACAAACAAGGAGAAGTGCACACGACGTGCAAAGTGAAAGGACTGACTCTGAATCATCGTACCAGTCGAGTGGTCAACTTTGGGGTATTGAAAGAGGCCTTGCAATCGGGAGAGGATGGAAACTTTAAAGTGACCACTTATCAACCGAACAAGATTGTACGTTTACCCACTCACCACATCGTCAGTCGGCCCCTGGAAAAAATCTATCAAATCGTGTACCAGAAGCGAGTGAGACTTCCCAATCACTTTACGTTGCCGTACGGTCACATCGATATTGGTCAGCATATAAAAAGGGTCAACGTCCAAGACCAATAGTTCATTGTTCATTGAAGTAATTTACCATGTCGTTGACGAAGAAGAAACCAGATTGGTTAGGAGTCAAATGTTGGACATCACCGAGACCAGGGTTTTGAGGCTTGGACACAAGAGGTGGCCCAGTATGCACGAGAGTTATTCAAGGAAAAAAGTTACTTTTCAACCTGTGTTAGTGACGGTGCCAGAAGAAACCGTCACCCAGGACAGGACTGTCGTGGAGAGGCCTGAAAGACCCTTTCGGGAGGACACTTGTGTGACCTTACACCCTAATATAGAACTGGTTAGACCTTTACCCAAAACATGTGGTTGTTGTACAGACACTTGTTTTTTATTCCACGTTCATGTGCCTTTTATTCTTGTACTTAAGCCTTTGGCTTTTATGTATTTTTGTCTTTCGTATTCATGTTTGAAAAAAACATTCAATAAACGTGTTCTGAAAAAGTATATAAACTCTTGTCTTGTTTGTTTTTTCGTGTCACAAGTGACATTCCTCACACCATGGCTACCTCTACTGTCTCTGCTCCCTCTTCCTCTACTGTCAAAGTCATCGACGAACACTTAGATCGTGCCAGTTGGGAGGCTTTGTATCTTCGCCATCCCTTTAACATGCTCATTGCTGGACCTAGCGGTTCTGGCAAAACTGAATTCGTCAAACGTTTGATCGAACATAAACATCATTTGATCGATCGACCCCCTCAACGGATCGTGTGGTGTTACAAAGAGTGGCAATCGGCGTACATCCTCTTGCGAGAAAGTCAAGGCGATTCCATCGTGTTTGTGGAAAGCATTCCTAAAGAAGACGACGGCATCGTCTCTGACTCCCGTCAAACCCATTTGGTCATTTTCGACGACATGTTAGGAGAAGACGAAGAAGAAATTAAACTGTGGTTCACGCGCAAAGGGCATCACCGTAATGCCAGTGTCGTTTACATCACCCAAAATTTGTTTCAACAAAGTAAAGCCCATCGCACCATCAGTCTCAATGCGCATTACGTGGTCTTGTTTAAAAGCCCTCGAGATAAATCGCAAGTGCAAGTCTTAGCCAAACAGTTAGGAACGCCTTGGCTGACTCAGGCGTACGACGATGCCACTCAAACGCCACACGCCTATTTACTCGTCGATTTGAAACCTACGACTCCCGAGGATTTGCGATTTCGTACCCACTTGTTTCACGACTGGTGCCAAGACGGAGGGCCTGTCCTGTACACGTCTCCGTCCTCGACTTCATTTCACTCCCCATAAAAAAATCTATAAAAACCTCAGACCCTTTTTCGTCTGTCTCACACAGTGTGAACATGACGTCCCTTCAGTCGCATCTTCCCGTCAAATTGATTCGTGCCTTGTATGGCATCAGTCGAGAAAAAAATCCACAAACACGAGCTCGTGTCTTAGAAGCTAGTCTCAAAGAAGTCTTACGATGGTTCACGGTGACGGCACGTCAATTACTCCAAGGAATCATTCAGATTCCTCATCAAACCAAACGCTTTTTTGATCGAAACAAAGTCGCTTTGGTCCAACTGGCCGATCCCCGCATCGACACTCAAACCAAAAAACAAATCATTTTGAAACCTGGAGGGAGCGGTACTCTAGGAGGGGTCATCATTCGCTCACTCTTAAGATGGGATCCTAATGCCCCCAAAGTTATACCCAAGACAAAAGTCCAACGAAACCCCAAGAAGAAAAAGACCAGGTCCCCAAGGAGAACTTCTCCAGTGGCAGGACCCTCCTCTGACCAGACACCACCACCACCCCGGAAAAAGAAAAGAAGCCCCCAGAAAAAGAAAAGTCCACAGAAAACTAGTCGCAAGAGAGGCACTTCGGCCAGGACGCAACCTTGCACTCGCAAACCACGACCTGCCACGGCGGTGACTGCGTCTCCGGCAGCTTCACGTTTGTCCACTTCTCCGTTAATGACACCCAGAACTGAAGAGTACTTGGAGACGTTGATCACACCAAGAACTTCTCCGTCGATGACCCCCAAAAGAACTTCCCCAGTGGCAGGACCTTCCAATTTAGTGGCAGTGGCTGCTGCTCACAAAGTACCTTCTCCCAAAATCAAAGTTCAAGAAAGATCGGGCATGTTACAAAGTTTACTGGATTTGTCCAAGCAAGAACTGGCTCGATTTAGTCCGTTGCGTACCCCTGCACGACGTGTCATGCCTGTCCTCAAACTAATACGACGTAAAGACAATCAGTGGCGACGCGTTCCAGTATATAAAAGGCCTGTGACCAAGTCGGGTATCAGTGTTTTTTGGTGCTTCTGAAGACTCAAACATGTCACCCTCCAGAAAACCCCAAGGAAAAAAAAGGAAAGGACTGCCACCACGTTTAGCCAAACATGGGGACATGTTATCTGTCCTGTCCAAAGCTTCTCCACCCCTACGAAAAAAACTCATTCAAACAGCCTCCAAAGAGGTCATCGATACCGTGTGCGAATGTTGTTTGAACGTTTTGAAAGGCACGATCCCTTTGTCCAAACACCAGAAACAATGCTTACGCAAACATCGTCACGTTCTTCGCCAAATGGTTCAAAAGAAAATTCCCATTCGTCAAAAAAAGAAGATGTTAGTGCAACGTGGAGGCATTTTACCTCTCTTGTTAGGCCCCATACTGAAATAAGTCTTGGGAACCATGTTGGGAGGACTGGTGGGAGCAAGATAAAAAGGACTCGGAAGTTCCAAGATCTCAGAATCGACCCCTGACAACCCCATGGAAGGACGAAAACTAGCTTTAGTGCCTTACAAACGATGGATGGAATACCATCGGTGGCAAGAACAACACACCCCGCATTTACCTCCCAATCCCCATTTGAGCGAGATGTCCCAGTTACAACACGAACTGCAGTCCTTGATGGATCGCCAAGATTTGTCCGAAACAAAAAAATCGCAAAAGTACGGTCAACTCTTGCAACGACTGCAACTCTTTCACCAGAAAGCTTTAGACGAAACAGCTCTACCCACTCTGAAAGATTTTAAGACCTTGATGAAAAGTCCAGCACCATCACCAGTACCAGTACCAGTACCAGTACACCAGTACCCGTGACCAAGACAGGAAACGGAGAAGAAGAGGAAGGGTTTCAAACTCCACCAGAAAAAGTACGCAAGTTAACAACACCACCTACCTCCAGAATTGGATGGATTAAAAAGATGATGGCCACCCCTTCTTCCTCACAAGAGAAAAAGAAAGTGAAGACAGAAGTGAAGACAGAAGTGAAACAAGAACCGATATCCCCCGCTCAGACATCCTTCTCCTCTTCGACACCTATTGCTGGCCGCACACGCAAAGCATTGCAATCCAAGAAAATACCCCAAGAGAAAAAGAGTAGCATCCTTCAAGAGTGGGTGTCTTATTAACACACCAACCAACACAAAAAATGGAAAAAGTCTTAGCCAGCATTTACTACGATCCCTCCCATCCTGCAGGTTACGCAGGAGTTCAAAAATTGTATCGTGCTGCCAAAACGCGACTGAAAAGTCTCCGTTTACCTCAAGTGCAACGATGGTTACAAGAACAAGCTACCTACACTTTACACAAACCCATTCGACGCAAGTTTGCCAGAAGTCGCACCCGAGTGGAAGGCATCGATCATCAATGGCAAGCCGATTTAGCCGATGTCTCTCATTTGGCCAGCTACAATCGTGGCTACAAATATTTGTTTTGTGTCATCGACGTCTTTTCCAAATTTGCCTGGGTCGTGCCCTTGACTTCCAAATCGAGCAGCGAGTTAGTGCGAGCCCTGCAACGGGTGTTGAAACAAAGCGGTCGTCACCCTCTTCGATGGCAAACGGACAAAGGCACCGAATTTCTGAACCAAGCTTTCCAAAAAGAATTAAAGAAACGTGACATTCATTTTTTACCAACGAGAATCCCGAAACCAAAGCCAGCATCGTGGAACGTTTTCAACGCACTTTGAAAGAACGCATGTGGAAATATTTTACGCATCACCACACTCTGAAGTACATCGACATCTTACCGCACCTGGTGCAAGCGTACAACCAATCTTACCATCGAAGCATCGGACGTGCCCCGCAAGACGTGACTCCCGACAACGAAGTGTTGGTGTTTGAGCGCCTGTTTGGTACGTCCCCGACGAGGGCTGTCCCCAAGAAAAGTGGAGATTTGGCCGTAGGAGATTGGGTGCGCATTGGCAAAACCAAACGCACTTTCGACAAAGGTTACTTACCTAACTGGACGACCGAATTGTTTCGCGTCACTGGACGAGTGCATGGCCGTCATCCTGCCGTCTATAAATTGGAAGACATGAACGGAGAAGTGCTCAAAAGAAACGTTTTATTTGCCCGAGTTACAACGTGTCACCAAAAAAGAAGACGACGTGTACGACATCGAAAGCATTCTCGAACGCAGAACCCGTAAAGTGGGCAAACGACGTGTCAAAGAAGTCAAAGTACGTTTGAAAGGATATCCACCCAGTTTTGATTCTTGGATCGACGCTTCGCAAGTCATCGACTATAAAAAGAAGTGACCATCATGCCCTTTCACACAGCAGACGCAGCTACGTCGACCACTCCTCCTTCACCTAGTTCTTCTGTGCAAGATTTACAAAAACAACCCTTGTGGGTGTGGTGTGGAGAACGTGTGCCTAAAACGCAAATCGTCTTTTTCTGCCAAATCTTCGTGGTGTATTGTGACATCGGGGCAGCCATCGCCAATTTGAGTTTGCAACAAGGAGACAAACAATTGTGGACCATTTTATTGAGCAGTTGCATCGGTTACCTGCTTCCTAATCCCTCCCTGAAATTCACCTCGAACGGGAACCCCGGGAACCTTGTGTCCAGTGCCAGTGCCAGTCACCACTTCAATCACAACCAGAACCCCATTTTAGACGGAGACACGCCTCAGACGTCCAGTAACCCCTCGGACAGCCACAGAACTCTGGAATTATGAGTGACCAAAACCAATTTTACTGAACTTTACCTAGTGACAGTTCCATGGAGGTGTTTCCCAAGAACACGTTGTGCTGTTACACGGCCAAATTACCTCAGGCCATCCAGTTGGATCACGAAGCCCATTGGGAAGTGGCTTTAGTAGAAATGATTCACCCGACCCAAGTCCTCAATGTCCTTCCCAATCAAAATTTTTTTGATGTGGAAGTTCATGACGAGCAAATGCAACAGTGGATGGATAGCAATGTCAAATATGACAAGAAAACCCGTACACAAAAGTACACCACCTATCACTTGTTCATTCCCCCAGGCTATTATTTTAGTGGTCAACATTTGGTCAGCACCATAACCTCCAGGTTTAATGTCGTGTTTCTGAAAGCTTTGGAGCATGTCAACAAAAATGTCACCATGGAGTACCACAAAGCAGCTCGTCGCTTCTTGATGAAATTTGAACGGAGTAAAATCCTGTCCATTTTATTTTGTCCTGAATTGTATGACATGTTGGGCGGAGACATGGACATGAGAAAGACCATGATCAAGAAAAACGAATTATAATTACCCATCGTTTACGACAACGAGTCTTTTTGCAACTTATTTCGTTCCCCGGTAGAACTGAACCAAGGACTGAATTTGATGTTCGTGTATTCCGATGTGGTGGAGTACAACGTGGTGGGACACACCTCCGTACCGTTACTGCGTGTTATTCCTTTCAAAGTGGATTCTGCCACGAACACTGACGAGGAAGGTGGAAACACTTACCACGTCCACCGCGAATTTGTCCATCCTCACTATTTGCCTGTCAGTAAGTCGTATTTGGACACGGTCAACATTGCTATAAAAGGAGATCTGGGACAAAATATTCCATTCACCAAAGGAAAAGTCACGGTGAAACTCCATTTTCGAAAACGGTTCTCTCACGACTCTTAAGTCATGTATCCAGTGTACCGAGGGGTTGCTCAACAGCGAGGACACGGCTTAGGAGATATGTTAAAATCGGCCTTTCGTTCGGTGGCCCCGGTGTTGAAACCGATGGTGACACGCGGATTGCACGCCTTGAAAGATGCGGCACTGACGCAAGGCAAAGAATTTCTCCAAAATGTCATCATTGACAAACAAAACCCTAAAGAAGCCTTCATGAGGGCAGGCAAAAATGTCTTGCTGGAAACGGGCAAAGACATTTTAGGCCAACGAGAAACACCTATAAATGCCCTGCACGCTACCGAGTCAGGCATTCAGCAAGGACAAGGCAGAAAGAGACGACGAAGAAAACACCCTTTCACCAGACTTCAAGCGAGAAAGGCCAAGAAAAGAAGAACCGTTCGAGACTTAGATGTTTTCGATTATTGAGAAAAGAGACAAAAAAATGATGCACCGAGAATCTTGCGCTTGTTCCAAGACGGAACTGGACCTGTTTGCCATGCCCCCCACGATGATGACGATGCAAGAATCCCAGTGGGTGGAATTTCACCCCGTCTCCTCACTGACGGATTCCGCTCCCATCGAGTTTGAAATCAAAGGACAGCCCGAAGATTACATCGATCTGAGTAGCAGTTACTTGTACCTGAAAGTCAAAATTCTAGATAAGACTGGAGGTGCTATAGACGATGAAGCAGTAGCTCCCGTCAACAATTTCATGCATTCCTTGTTCAGTGGAGTGGACTTGTATTTGAATAACAAACTGGTCAGTAGCAGCATGGATACTTACCCTTATCGTGCCTACCTGGAAAATCTCTTGACGTACGGAATAGATGCCAAGAACACTCATCTCAATGCCTGTGTGGTATGGGAAGCTGACGAACCTACCAAGTTTGAAATATTGGAAACTGATGAAAAGAAAGACAACAATGATGGATTTGTAGAACGAAGAAAGAGAATCACGGGAGCCGACACAAGTTTAGAACCGATGGATCGTTTGCATTTGGACATGTGGTTGCAAGAAAAGTATTTGCTGAACGGGGTGGATGTCCGCCTGAGACTGAATCGTAGCAGTGCCGCTTTCCATCTGATGGCTGATAGTGACGGTTACAAAACCAAAATCCTAGAAGCCAGACTCTACGTACGCCGTGTGGAAGTGTTACCTAAAGTGGGAAACGACATCAGTCAGACGTTGAGCAGAACGACCGCCAAGTATCCCATACGACGCGTGGAAGTGAAAACCTTCACCATTCCCAAGGGACAGCGATCCATGATCGAAGATCATCTGTTCCAAGGACAGTTACCCAAACGTTTGATCGTTGGTATCGTCGAGAATACAGAATTCAACGGAGCTGCTGAAAAAAATCCTTTCTACTTTCAACACTTTGGCGTGTCCAAAATCGAAGTCAGTCGCGATGGCAAGACCTTGTGTACCCGACCTTTCGAAACTGACTTTAAAAAGAAGAATTACTTGAGATCGTACTTGTCCCTGTACGAAGCCACCGGACAGTTAGGAACCAATACCAGTCACGGTATTACGTACGAGGATTATGCAGGAGGCTACGCTTTGTGGGCTTTCGATTTCACTCCAGACCAAGGCAGCGACGAGGGACATTTCCACCCTATAAAATCCGGCCAGATTCGTGTGGAAATTCAGTTTAAAGACAGAGACCCTGATGAAACGGTGAACGTCATCCTGTGTGCAGAATTCGATAATACCATAGAAATCAACAGTTTGAGAGAAGTCATCCTAGATTACTAGAAACCATGGAAGACTGTTATCCCTTTTTACCTAGTGAAGAAACTTTTAGTGTTGCATTGTTGTTAAAAAATGTTAGATATGTTGTTGTTTAGTGTTAAGTGATTTTTGAATAAAAAATGTTGTGTTTTGAAAAAATTGTTTGATGTTATATTGTTGGATTATTGTTAAAAATGTTAGAGTTGTTGTTTAGTGTTAAGTGATTTTTGAATAAAAAATGTTGTGTTTTGAAAAAAATGCCTTTGTCTTTTGTTTAGCTATAAGAATGTTGGATTGATGCTCTTTCATTTCTTACTATCCCTCTCATGACACTCACTGAACGTTGCGACTCAAAAACCGTGTGGGGGATGTTTTCCTTCACGTCCGCGCTTTGACTTTAAGAACCGGGTTGTTTCCAGTCTAACCATCCATTGTCGACTCATCCTCCTAAGAAGATGTGCTCCAAACTAGCTAAACTCAACGAAGCCTACGTGAATTTGCATGGGTCAGACACAGTCTGATACCGAAGCCAGAAGAAATAGAGAATGTGAGAATGTTAAAAATCACTGAAGACCTGATAGAAGAGCTCTTCAGAGAAGAAATGAACAGGGAAAAAGAAGAATGGACAGAGAAGTACAGACTTCAGAGACAGCCGCAACAGCAACAACAATAGCAGCAGCAGCAGCCTGAAGCTGACAGAGGCTTTGTCGATTGTCGTATCGACACCAAAGAGTTCTTCTTCTCTTTCCGAAGAAGCAGACCTATCGCCAGAAAGTCTATCCTCAGAGGACATCGTATTCTTAGAAACTAAAAAGAATGCCATAGCAAACAAAAAAAACCCCAGCCCTTTTCAGGGCTACCCAATACTCTAGAAAAGAAATAACAATCGATTTGCCAATGTGTGTAGGTAGAGTAGTGTGAAAATAAACACTAACTCTTTTTTAAAAAAAAATGTGAGGGTATGTGTTTGTGTGTTTGTGTTTGTAAGTGGTTAAGTAAGTTGGTATGGATAGTAGATTAAAATGATGTCTTTTTTTTTTTGGTGTTTGAGGTGTAAATTTGGGGTTAGATTGGATTGCTTTGCGCATGTGGGTAGTCTATTGAAGTGATTTATAAAAAATTTTAAAATAGTGATGGGTAGCATAAAAAGTGAGTGAGTGTTTCTTTTAGGTCCGCGCGTTGTTGTTTTTTGGTCATGATGTAGGTAAGATCAATTTTATGTTTTTAGGGGATGTTTTCCTTCACGTCCGCGCTTTCACTATAAATTGAAACTCGTTCGGCAGTCCAGCTACCCTTGTTGATTGATCAACACCAAAAATGAACACGAGACTGGAGAAACTGTTGGAACTTCATGTGCATCTGGAATATGCCAGGCGCATATTAAATGAACTGGCCGCGGAAGCCATTGTGGAGGAGGGAAGGATAAGAGAGGAGGAGGAAAGAAGAAACAAAGAAGAGGAGGAGAGAAGATATAAAGAAGAAGAGGAAAGAAGATACAAAGAGGAGGAGAGAAGATACAAAGAAGAGGAGGAGGAGGAAAAGGAGAGAAGAAGAAGAAATTTCAGAATCCCAGAGAGCGAAAATTGGGATTCTGAAGCGACATATCCTGCCTCTGCTCTCTCCCCCAAAAAGGTAAAAAGTAACTGGGGGACAAGATGTGTATGTGGCGCTAGGCCTGGAAGGTGCCACTATTAACCAGATGTCCATGAAGTTCCAAAAAAAAAAAAAAAACAGCCCTTTTCAGGGCAACCCAATACTCTAGAAAAGAAATAACGATCGATTTGCCAATGTGTGTAGGTAGAGTAGTGTGATTATAAACACTAACTCTTTTTTAAGATAGTGTGAGGGTATGTGTTTGTGTGTTGGTGCTTGTAAGAGCTCAGGTATGTTTGTGGGAATAGTAGATTATGGGTTTCTTTATTGTTTCTTAGCGTAGGTGAAGAGTATAGTTAGGGTTCTGTAAGCGCTCACGTACGATTGTGTGGATAGTAGATTATGGATTAGTTTATTGTTCTTAGCGTATGTGTTTGTGTGTTTGTGTTTGTGTGTTTGTGTTTGTGTTTGTACCCGCTCACGTACGATTGTGTGAATAGTAGATTATGGATTTGTTTATTGTTCTTAGCGTATGTGAAGAGTATAGTTTGGGTTTTGTAAGCGCTCACGTAAGATTGTGTGGATAGTAGATTATGGATTAGTTTATTGTTCTTAGCGTATGTGTTTGTGTGTTTGTGTTTGTGTGTTTGTGTTTGTGTTTGTACCCGCTCACGTACGATTGTGTGAATAGTAGATTATGGATTTGTTTATTGTTCTTAGCGTATGTGAAGAGTATAGTTTGGGTTTTGTAAGCGCTCACGTAAGATTGTGTGGATAGTAGATTATGGATTAGTTTATTGTTCTTAGCGTATGTGTTTGTGTGTTTGTGTTTGTGTGTTTGTGTTTGTGTTTGTACCCGCTCACGTACGATTGTGTGAATAGTAGATTATGGATTTGTTTATTGTTCTTAGCGTATGTGAAGAGTATAGTTTGGGTTTTGTAAGCGCTCACGTAAGATTGTGTGGATAGTAGATTATGGATTAGTTTATTGTTCTTAGCGTATGTGTTTGTGTGTTTGTGTTTGTGTGTTTGTGTTTGTGTTTGTACCCGCTCACGTACGATTGTGTGAATAGTAGATTATGGATTTGTTTATTGTTCTTAGCGTATGTGAAGAGTATAGTTTGGGTTTTGTAAGCGCTCACGTAAGATTGTGTGGATAGTAGATTATGGATTAGTTTATTGTTCTTAGCGTATGTGTTTGTGTGTTTGTGTTTGTGTGTTTGTGTTTGTGTTTGTACCCGCTCACGTACGATTGTGTGAATAGTAGATTATGGATTTGTTTATTGTTCTTAGCGTATGTGAAGAGTATAGTTTGGGTTTTGTAAGCGCTCACGTAAGATTGTGTGGATAGTAGATTATGGATTAGTTTATTGTTCTTAGCGTATGTGTTTGTGTGTTTGTGTTGGTGTGTTTGTGTTTGTGTTTGTACCCGCTCACGTACGATTGTGTGAATAGTAGATTATGGATTTGTTTATTGTTCTTAGCGTATGTGAAGAGTATAGTTTGGGTTTTGTAAGCGCTCACGTAAGATTGTGTGGATAGTAGATTATGGATTTTGTTTATTGTTTCTTAGCGTATGTGGAGAGTATAGTTTGGGTTTTTATTATATGAAATGAGAAAGTATAGTTTGGGTTTTATTATATGAAATGAAAAAGTAGAGCTACGTTTTCCTTCACGTTCGCGCGTTGTTTGGTCATGATCTAGGTAAGATCAATTTTACGTTTTAGGGGGATGTTTTCCTTCACGTACGCGCTTTAAGTATAAGAACCCATAGTATTCGTCGTTCAAACCATTCTGCAAAGAATAAAAAAGAAGATGGCTTCTAACCAAATGGACAAAATACAAACATTACAAGACGTTTTAGACAACTTAGGAATGATGGGGCAGATGTTAATAAGACTGGTTGAAGACCATTATTCCTATAGTCCCCATCGTGTAAAGATGGAAATTAATAACTTAAAAAAGGTAAAGGACAAGATTAGTGGTGTCATGAAAGAGATAAAGGAGGAGAAGGAGGATGAAGATGAAAGAATAAGAATAAGCAAATGGAACGAAAAGATTGAAAAAGAAGAAGAAAATGAGAAGAGGAAGAAAGAAGAGGAGGAAGAGAAGAAGAAGAAAGAAGAGCAGGAGAAAAAGAAAGAGAAGAAGAGAAAGAGTGTTGGAGATAAAATAAGAACTTGGTGGAGAAAAAGAAGAAATTAGAAGCAGAAGAAGAAGAAAACCCAAAGGCCCTTTTCAGGGCCAGCCATATTTCTCGAAAAGAGATAGCCTTTCCATTGCCTACCCCTTTTTTTAAATTTAAATTTAAATTTAAATTTAAAAAAAATCCCATATTCAATTCCCCTTGTCCCTAGACAAACCCAAACTCTATTCCCATGTTAATTTCCCCTTGTCGCTAGACAGACCCACACTATAGTTCCATGTTAAATTCCCCTTGTCGCTAGAGTGACCCACGATTTTTCTCCATGTTAATTTCCCTTGACGCTAATCTGACCCACGATTTTTCTCCATGTTAATTTTCCATTGTCGCTAGAGTTGCCCAAGGGGTCTTGTAATGCTAATTCCCATTGTCGCTAGGGTGCCCCCATTTACTACTGACGGACCTACGCAATACCATTTAAGTGTACGTCACGGTCATCTTGAATAAACGTGTTGCAAGATAATAATTCATAAATCTAACATCGAAAATGTCAAATCCCAACGTATTGATTACTTTATTACTTAGCAGCTTACAAGAATTAACACGACATAATCTTGATCTCACAAGTAAAACCAGAATTACGATACCAGTGCGCATGAAAATTGCACTACAGAAGTAAAGAGGACATGGTCTTCCTGAAACAAATATTACAATAAATTATTTTCATGATTTATCTCTATGCGTGGCCTTGAAGATTGCTTCTAATTTATATTTGAATATTACTGTCATTGCAGAGTTTTTTTTGCATACCATATTAAAGGACAGACTCTCAGAATTACGCTATAGTAATCGTGCAGTACCGATATCGATGAAAATGTTAGTAATATAGCTAATGATCCGTAAATATTTTGCACGTCAGAATAAGGCTTTGATTCCAAACGTTAGATGTTATATAGCAGTACATCATTTGACATGCCATACTTTGTAGCTGTAATTTCGCTTGTTTGGAAGCATCATACAGTAAAGAACTATATATTCTTGCTTTCATTTACTTAGCATTGTCATATTGCAGAACAAACACACCGGTGCTGTTTTCTGTGGAGGATCTCTAATTTCAAAATCCTGGCTTGTTACAGCTGCTCACTGTATACAAGAATTTCCGAGTCAGTCTGGATACTCTTTTGACAGGAGCAACGTGGCTTTATACCTTGGATCGAAGTCTTGTGGGAAAGGTGCCATTGTAAGATCCTTCAGAAATTACTTCGTTCACGAAAGTTTTAATCGTCCTGTTCTTTTGGATAATGATGTAGCCGTTATAAAAATGGACGAAAGTGTTGACTATAAGAAAACAGACGATATCAAGCCTATTTGCCTGGAGCCCGAAGACGAAATGAATCGACAGTTTTTCGATCCAGCAGAGAAAAATATCTCGAGCAAGACTTTGGTGTTTGGCTGCGGTTACATCGATACCGTAAACAAAGTAAAGGCGACATTGCTGCAGGTTGTTGAAATTCCGATCGTCAGCCGCGCCGAATGTCGTACTGGAACTGGCAAGGGTGTTTTCACAGAGAATATGATCTGTGGTGGCTCCAAGGTGGCTAGATCAGGCGATATTTGCAAGGGAGATAGTGGTGGCGGATGGGTGATGAGAATTCCAAGGTCTAACCGCTGGGCCTTAGGGGGAATCGCTTCTTGGGGTGTTGGTAGTGGATGTGACGTCGAAAATTTCTACAGTTTTTATACGCATGTTGGAAAGTATTATAACTGGATCGTGTCAAAGACCAACTTTCTTGCGGACATTTAACTGTATTGAAATTCAGAGAAAGAGACTTCTTAATTCTTGAATTGGTATGTTTCCTTTTTTCTTAACATCAGCCTTGTAGAGATCACATACTCCAATATTTCACAGTTAATCTTATAATATAATGTGAAAATTTACCATCGGAAAAAAGATTTTATGAATTCCACTGATTGATTTGAAAGTATTACCTTGGGTTTAAACTTACTTGTAAAAATGACATAGGTGTATCGATGCCGCTTCTCCACTTCAATGATCTATTAGGCTGGCTCAAAAAAGAGCCTCATCACGCCTGTTATTATTAATATGCACCCATAAGCTATGAAACCGAGATAAGCTACAGTTAGAACCTCAGTATTAATATTTCTAGCCCGCCTGTCTATACGACCCTTATATGAGCTTATGGCCTGACCACGCTTCGGTAGTACGCGGTGTGTCGTCATTGACTGTCCACCAAGAATCGCTTGCTACAGCTTTCGATGTCGTTTTCAGATCTAAGTTTGGTAAAACGTGGAATATGGGGTCATACCATATAGATATCGGGTGAATCTGATAATGAGCTAGATCTATGAATATTACTGGGGTGATCTTGCGTAAGAGTGACTGATGTTATTTCCGGTCTGGAGGCCGTACATCTCATTCGAATTTGCTCAGACATAAAATATATGATTTTATCAAGGTTAACGAGGTGATCTTGCATCCTATTGGTTGATATTGTTACCACTCCAGAGACCATATTTATGATCCAATTGTAACCTAGTTTGGTATATAGGCCAATATTATCAAGATCTTGGAGAAAATTCATAAAAAGCGAAGTCTACGCATATTTAATACGTTGTAGCTGATCTTTGTTTTTAATTCGATTTGGATCAAATGTGGTAGATTGGTTGTTTAATCAAGATATCAAATGATGATAACTAAAAGCGAGATTCAGTATATGAATGAGGTTATCTTGCATCCAATTAACGAGCTTCTTACCGTTCGAGAGACAGTATCATCTGATACGATTGAAAAATATTTCGCAAATACGATGAAGATCCTGGATTAAATTGTAGTATAACAAAGACCTATGCCTATCAATAAACTTATTTCGCATCTGGTTGTCCGCATTTTCAACCATTGGCGAAACTAGCTTTTGTAGGAATTTGTTCAAATTTGATAAAAAGCTTATATCTTGAAAATGTTGGGTGAATTTAATTATGAGAACGATATATATGTATATTTATGTGGTAGTTGTATCTGATTAGCCGGGCTTTTACTATGATGAAGATGGAATTACATCTTAATAACTATGCTGATGTCATAATCATCTAAAATCTGCACGTATTTATGCGCTGACATGCATCTGATTGGATGAGTTTGTTTATTATTTTCGATTATACGTGATAAGTAAGTCGTATAAATTCAATTATCAGTGATATATATGCTTATACCTTTATCGCGATAATTTTTTTGTCAGACTATAGTAAACTTGGTAAAACTGACATATTATAAAGTTTGGTAGATAGTTTACATAAGCATGCTTTCCTTCAATACAACATAACTCTATTTTGTGAAATGGTCATCTGTTAAATGTATGACAGGTGAACGGCATCAGGTCCACTTAGGGCGCTTTTCGAAATGTACAGTCACTGAAAATCACAAATATATTGATTTGAGGCATCTTGTTTGAAAATAGTTCTTTAAAACGCCATTTTTCTTTACCTAGACCAGGTGGAGTGATACCTATAGCCTTCCTTCTGGCTTCCGGCATTACGGTGTACTCAGCAATCCTTTCTCTATGCTCAGCTGTTATTGTCATATATCGCATTAAAATGCTTGATCTACAATTTATTTCGTGTTTTTATGATTATCCCTAGATTGTTAGATTAATTTCAAAAATCAACATCTTTTGCCAAGGAAAAGAGTGCACGGATTTCTAAAACGTCATCATGTAATCTAGTATTTAAGCTGTTGCGCACACAAAGGGGCGACACTATGACCAAGGTTGTGCAGCCAGAAGTAGCAGCACTGAAGTCCTACAGACCAGATTTTGGAGGATCCAATGACGAAATCGACGTGTAAAAAAAAAAGATCAAAAAATGTGTAAAATAAACCCGTTATTAGTCATTCTGGCTTCATTTGGGCTGCCCTAAATTTTGTCAGAAATATATATTACGATAATTCCCCCCCCCCATGTGTACATATATATTTGGCGTAATTATTACTTTTTGGAATCACCCAGTGGTTGGGACTTCAGTGCTGCTTATAATTAGCCGAATATTTTATCGATACCCAATGCGATATCGTGATCTAGGGTCATGTAAATTTATCGTTATAAATCTGTGCGGAGTTGATTGAGCTTTTGTGAAGAAATTCTTAAACTTAATTATGTCCATGTCTCCCGAACACCAAGTCGGACGAATATTTCTTAACGTATGCGTATCAACTCCATTAAACACAACTTAAATATTACAGTTATCTCTGATTTCCTTAGGAATTTGTGTGTATCTTTGTGTGACATAAAAGATATTATTGTTTATATGCTTTCCTCGGGAAAATATTCTTCCCTGATTTGATTGTTTATCTAGCATCACATCGTCGTACACAACTAAATTATTAATAAATCCATCAAGATCATCAACAGACGGTGTCTCATTAATATCGGTAATGAAATCAATAATATTGTTATTAGATTCATCCAGCAACAATGTACTTTCATTAAATTCTTTATGTACTTCGTAACATCGTTGATCGTCCACGGATGGTGCAACTAAATACAACTTATCCCATTTTAACCATCTCATTATCAAATTAAGTAATAATTGAGTTTTACCAGATCCAGATGGACCTATTATTATCATTCTAATAGAATTTGGTAATGCTGGATGATGTTTTACTGGCGCACGCGCTCGTGTTGCTGAAAAATCAACAACATCCATTATACAAATAATATAATAATTATGGATCTATATTGTGTAAAATGTCGTGCACGTACACCTACAGGTGACCTAGCGACAGCTAAAACAAAAAATCTAAGGACGGCATTAACAGGTAAGTGTTTACAGTGTGGTACAAAAAAATATAAATTTATTTTAAAAAAAAGGGAAAATTACTAGGAACTCCATGGGCTAAGTATTCTGGAGAAAAACATCTTCCTGGATATAATTATTGCGGTCCTGGAACTCGACTCGATATCAGACTTGATGACCAAAATCAACCAAAACCCGATGAAAATCCGATAAATATGATCGATCAAGCATGTCATATTCATGATGTAGCTTGTAAAAGTCCAGATCTTCAACAACGACATATCGCGGACGTAAAATTAATTCATGCATTAAATTCTATAAAAGATAAATCTTTCAGAGAAAAACTTACTAATTGGTTAATTAAATCTGCAATGAAAGGTAAATTATTGTTTGGGGCTGGTAATTGATCAACTGATTATTATAAATGGAGTCGATTTATTATAGCCCAGAAGGACTAAGGAAAGGTAAATCAGCAATTGATAAACTCGCCAATGCAGCAAATGTTACACGTTTTGACGCCGCATCATGGTTATCAAAACAATCAATGTGGCAAATGTATCTGCCACCGCCTAAACGAATCGAATATGAGCATTTTAATGTTAGTGTTCCTAATGAAGTTCATCAAGCGGATATTCTGTTTTTACCGCACGATACAATTAAAATTGGGCGACGTCAAATATCATACAAATACGCATTGACGCTCGTTGACATTACAAATAGATATAAAGAAGCTGAACCATTATCAACTAAAACATCAACTGAAGTAACCGATGCGTTTAAACGCATTTATCGACGAGGACCTTTACAATGGCCAAAACTATTACAAGTTGATCCTGGCAAAGACTTTTTTGGTGCAATTTCATGATTAATGAATAAACATAATGTCAAAATACGACGTGGAAATACTGCAATTCATCGTGATCAGGCAATTGTTGAACGATTTAATCGAACACTTGCTGAGTGGTTATTTGGGTATCAATATGCAAAAGAACTTACGCAAAGTACGAGATCTCGTGAATACGTTTCAAGATTACCGCGCGTAATAGCTGCGTTAAATAATGAAGTTACTCGAACAATTTCATTAAAACCTATTGACGCAATCACAAAGAATATATACCACAACGACGTGATTTTCCACAACAACCGGTATTAGGTAATGTTACCGTAAGATATTTATATGAACCAGGTGAACTCGAAGGCGGAAAAAAAGAGCAACTGATCCTATTTGGAGTATTACTACACATACAATTTTTTCCGTGGTTACGTCTACGGGTAGACCAAACATATACAGATTAGATTCAACTGAACCTCAACGTGGATTTGTACGTGAACAGTTACAAGTAATTTCAGATGACCAATTACCACATTCACTTAACTAGCACCTTTATTTCGATTACATTCAAGACAAGTTAGCGTTACATTTTCACGGGTATGACCAAGATCATTATTAATTCTATCTACGGTAAATTGTTTTGGATTACCGTGAACATTACTCCACGACACTATTGTATTACAAATCGTACAATGATTATTTTGTTGCCGTCGTAGTATCATGATAAACTCCACATCGAGATCAAAATTACGTTTATTTATTTTGTCGCATTGTTTGTAACTAGACAGTTTTTTTCTTATTACGACATCATCTATAACTTCATTCGAATTTGCTTCATCTACTTCTTCACGTGGAATAATTCTCATCAATTGAGACATTTTTCTAACTCTAGAAACTGCTAAATAAACTAAATTTGACCATTCGATACGATCATCCACAATCCAGATTCACGTATCTATAGTTAGACCTTGCGATAAATGAATTGTCATTGCATATCCAAGTGTCCATGGAGATTTATCTGTTAGCGTATCAACAACATCAATATCAGTATTAACAATATCATTTATACAAAGATTTTGTTGTTTAGATGATTCTGGTACGTCAACGAGAACATCTTGTTTTCGTGTATCATATGGTCGATAACATATCGGTACCGGTAATTTTGGAAATTTGTCTCGATGCAACACGAAAATAATTTTTTCATAAGTGTGTCACGAACTATTTTTCTACTCGCAACTATTAAATCGCACGGTCTCCATAGATTCCAAAAATCACCAATGGTAGTTTCTGAGATCATTGTACGCATTACTTCACATTGAACTCTATTTCATTCTAACCTAATTAGTTTTTTAAATTCTCTCAATTTAGCACAAAGCGCCCTATAATCATCAGTTACTTATTAAATCCACGAAATTCTTTAATCAATCATGTGGTGATGATCCAAAATATCGGAGGTGGTTGTCCATGATCACCACACATAATTACAGCTGTATTCTTCAATAACAGCCAATTAAGAAATGCTTTTAATTTTTACAACGATACAATACATATTTTCATCCCAAATAATAATAAATATTTATCACCCATTCGTTCAGGTGTCCACAGGTCTCCATTATATCTAAAAAAGCTATGATAAGTACAAGATTTTACTCCTCGTTGTTTCATTTCTTTAGCAAGTCTATGCGTAGGTGTTAATACAATCATATCGGAATTTTGAAATAATTCGATTACACGAGTTGTTTTACCAGAACACCGTATCCATTAAGATAAACTGGCATATGTCTAGACACAGGATCGTGCACAGATGGTGTTGATGATACATCATATTTGTATGTAAAATCACAAGATAATGGATCATCTACAGATGCTACAATATTTCCGTATGGTCTTAAATACGTATCATCTATCGGAACGACCGCGGATTCAACATTATCAAGTATTTCTTTGTTTTCTTCCCTCCACGGGCCCCATGATGCATTTGCCGGTAGATTTCTTACAATGATGAATTATTTTTATCAATATAAAATGAATCCGTGGCGACTCTGACAGTGAATTTAGAAACTTTGTTTATCATGGATAAAAGATTTATTGAAACATACGCGAGCATCGAATATCTTAAATGGGTAAATTGCGGTGACTCACCATCCATATAACTTACAATTAATTGTACCTAGTTATGTTCCATTCGATAAATTAACATCATCTCGACGCACAAGTGTATTTTTTGAAATAGTATCGTTAATCATGAAATCTAACTCAGCGTTATCTATAATTAATCTTGCACATAAACGTTTATGATCATGTAATCCGCCGTGGGTGAATTTACCAATTATTTTCTACCAAGATCTTTTGCGAGTTTTTCTTCATCAGCGGTTTTTCTTACCCTGGAGATATCGTTGAAAATTTTTCAATATCATCCTCGCTAAGATTGGGAAATTTATTTCTAACATCAGATATACTAAATTTATTTGGTAATTTTTCAGCATTTTCATTGTCAGTGTATTTCAGCGCAAGTTTACTCATCTGCATATGTAATGATTCTGTTCGATAAATATCTCCGCATGGCAATGCAAACTGATCATAACAATCTGAACTCGAAAATAACCATATTGATACAGGATAATTTTTACTTAATTCATTAATAAAATCAAACATGTTCCGAATATAAAATTTAACCGTTCGATTTCGCGGAAATATTGTTACCGCAGACGTCCACGCATGCGCATTATGATCAATAATGTTTATTGGAGTTCCTCTCGATAAATATTTTGGCTTGTATAATATTTCTGCGGTTATCGTCGATACCATAATTGGAATTTATTTTTCTTCTAATCCAGCAACATCATTAATTATTGCTCCGGTATCCATGACGGTTTCTACCCATGATTTTATTTTTCTCTTCGTATATTTGTCAATTTATTTCCACGTATCGATGCTGCAAAATGTCCAGTTACTCGTTCAGCTACACAAATTAACGTTGAAAATTTCAGCGGCGCGAGATCTTCAACGTGTGGTTTATCATTTACCGTATATATTCCATAAATAACTGCAATCGCGGGATATGCTCGTGTATAATACGGTTTGTCGATACCAGTTAATGCTCCTGGTCTAAATTTGTTATTTATTGTGATATTTCTGTCATAAACACGTACGGGATTACGTTTATCACGGATAGTCCAGACTTCACCATCTATTTCGGCCGATAATGTAATAAATTTTATTCTGATAAAATATTTCTGCACTTCGAGATAATTAATAATCGCTGATCATTTATTGTGGCATCAACAGCAACATCATCACGGATAATTATAAATGTTGAACATACATAATCTGCACCATCACGAAGAAATTCTTTTTTGGCATCACGTATAGTTATTAATAATGATCTATCCGATATCATATTAAGTCTATTCGAAATTCGATCAAGATCAAACCTGAATTTGGGAATTTTTTATCCCAAGGCGCAATTTTCGATAATCTCATAAACTCATCCATGTTACAATTAAAACAAATATATCTTCAATTAATGTATGAGACTATATATCACGCTTCAGACAAGAAACAAATGTAAGTCGATCGCGATAGGTTTGGCAGCTCCGTGTAATAAATCCTGTATACGCGAATTTTGCGGGCATCATTCAAGACAAGTGCGTCAGGGAAGTTTTTTAGGACCTGAACCTTGTTTACGAGGCGGTTTTGGAGTACGAGGAATTCCTTCATGATTTTTGGCGTGTGTACAGTACTACAATCATAACAAAGTTATGGACATAATTCCTGATATAATTCCAGACATAATTATTTCTCCACAATTATTTTATTCAAAATTTTGTATCTTTTTATACATTTTTATAATTACCGACGCGGATTTTCCCAATTTTTGAATACCAAACGAACGATTATTTAAAAAAAGTACCTAAATGTTATGATTTTTGTGTTAAAATTACTTCGCGGATAATATTTCTTTAATTTTGTCAAAATTGATACACGAATGTATATAATTTAAAATCTGATCTCGTTCACATGAAATTTCAATAATATGTTCATGCCGAAGTTTATCTTGCTGCGATTACGTCAATAGGAAATTTTCGTTTCCAGGTTCGTCAATGATTATGTTAATGGAAATTTTTTCCCCAGGTACTGAAAATATTCTTCTAATTGCGTTTTCAGGAACAACTTTGTCGTGTATATAAACTTTCACGTGTTGGTACATTTTATTATATTTATAGATTTATCTATAATTGGATTGACAAATCCACGATGAAATCATTCATGATCCATCACGAATTCCGCCATATGTAGATGTCTCGTTACGCCACTGGTGAAACTTCCGTAATTATATATTATTATAGTATTATTATAGTTTCACCAGTGACAAAATACATACACGATCATGGTTTTTTTTCTTCATAATAAAGCTTTAGATTCACAAATCTCAAGATAAAATTTTTATGATTTTACGTATAAATTTATTGACAAAATTTCCCCCTGAAATCAAGTAAATGTCCGTCTTAATCAGTAAATTTAAAAATTTTTTTTTTTCAAATACGGATTATGTGTACGTAGATAAACAGGATTAATCGGTTCTTGTACAATCAAAAATCCAGGAGGAACATTTGGAGTAAATGTATAAAGTGTGTATCCTTGTTGAGCGTGATTTATTTGAAAGTTGCCATCGATTACGGCACATATAAGATTTCACGCAATCGTTCACGTTATATTAACGATTTCTGGTGAAATATGACGACCGCCGCCGTGTGGATCATTATTATGTCCAAGGATGAATGCTGGTGATACTATTTTTCTCCATGATTCGACGACATCAGGGAATTTTTCCTCAATAAAATCATCAAGCGATTTCAATAGATAATTTGCGTTAAATCCTGGTAATGTAAATGTTGGCAATTGCTGGTTAGTTATTTTATAATGATCAATATATAATGGTGAATCTGTTTGCAAATTCAAGATCTGCAACAATCTGTCTTAAATGCATTATCGATTTAATAATTTGTTGTTTTTTAATATCATTAGGGTACTCAAAAATATAATTTTTAAATAACTGCTTAGCGTTTCAAACATAGTTTTGTATTCAGTTTTAATTTTATTAGCTAATTACATAAGATTTGTTTCCTGAATAAATACATTTCGGTTTTCATCATAATCAATTACAAATTTTTTACCATTAACATCAGTATAATAACTATCTGTGCTATGCCATGGATATTCTTTTCGGTATTCTGGCAAATATATATATCCTCTACTATACTTGGTAAATTCATATAATTGTGGTTCTGGAATCACTTTGTATTCTGGAGGAAATTCAGGTAATCCTAATACGGATCTAATCGAGGATTGATAAATATCTACGACGCAATCGGGTGAATTTATTTCAATCGTGGACGATAAAGTTGGTTCGTGGACTGTTATGTTAATTTTTGATTCCTTTCCTGTTATAGATTTAATTCTGCATTGAAATTCCTTATTTAATTCTTCAATTTGATAATTTCCCGTAGGAATTTCAGCTCCTTGCGAATCGGGAGTTCCGACCGGGAGATTTTTATCTGCGAACACAAGTGAATTATTTGATTGCAATCCTCCAAATGATATTGATCTGATATTTGGCCAACTGTGATATACTCGTAATTGTGCTATTGCAATTTCATTTACACGAAATGGTATCGGAAAATTGACGCTAATTCCATGGTGTCGATGTTTATGGTTGGTTTGTGCTTGTTCAAACTTTTTTTTTTATATCTTTTAAATCTCTAGATTCATATACTTTACAAGAAATGTATGCCGAAATCACAATAATTTTAACACGTTTCTTAGGTTCATAAAAATGTATGTTTGTATGTATGTATGAATGTATGTATGTATGTACGTACGTATGAACGTATGTATGTATGTATGTATGTATGTATGTATGTATGTATATATATATATATATATATATATATATATATATATATATATATATATATATATATATATATATATATATAGAGAGAGAGAGAGAGAGAGAGAGAGAGAGAGAGAGAGGCCTTCAGACAGACAGTGACTGAGACAAAGAAAAGACAGACAGAGATGATACGGATTTCATAGCCATCTTCTCACCTAGGTCTACAAGGATACATTCTTTGATTCAATCATCCACTTTTGTTGTTATCGCAAAGCAATACAAACCCAACTACAGTCAATGTAGCATAGGAAAATGAAAATTGTAGTCCTTTTAGAACCATAACTGCAGTGTATTTCTTGCCTCTCAAAAAAAAATTCGTTCAGATCCTGATTTTCAAATATTTAGTGAGTACTAATGTTATTGACTTTATCAGTAAATGTACCCTATAACTAATGAAAATATGTTATTAATCGATAAAATAAATTCCATTATGTTGATATCGGTTTGGGTCTACGTTCATGGCATTTATTTAAGTGTCATAGAGAGGGTAATCATTTGTGTGATTCGGGCTTTAGAACTAAACAAAATAACAAACGTTTTCATGGAGGACACGATAGTCTTTCAACACCAATGAATAGTGGTCGTACGCTACCAATTTACGTTTTCGACTTGAACGAAGTTTTTAATGATACGAACTTCTTAGACTTTTAATTTCACATGTCGTATATAACTCCTTATCATTCAAATGAAACAGTAAAATAGACGTGCACAGTATTAGCCATTGGAGGAGTTAATCAATTATTTTTTTAGTAAATTTTGGTTCTCCGAGAATAATTACTCAATCACATTACGTTAGGATATTAACCTGCAACCTCGCAAATTAAGCCCTACTTATCGACGAAAATCGTCCTTGTCAATCTCATATAGACACAGGGCAATAACTCTTGATCATTACATCCGTTCGCAAACGTAAGGTGTCGCTAGATGTTTTTTGTTTTTAGCTGAGCGAGATACTAATTATGATGCTCCCATGGCGGTGTAACTGGGAGGCTTTTAAATAATGTGATTTGGCAATTATTCTCGGAGAAAGATAATTTACTGAAAAACTGGCTTTGTCTTTATTATTTTCGCCAATTATATTACGTTAAGAAATAGTCAATAGGAGGAGGGAATGCTGAGCATTTGATCGCTATCTTGGGTATCCTTCTCGGGTATGATGGCAGGCTTCCTCATGCAAATGATAACCAGTTCTCAAAAATGCATGAGCAGCACATCAGTTGTTATGAAAGTCCTACGTATGATTAAGAAGATAATTACTGAAATCTTCTTACCGACAAAATTTCACTGACGAATCCAGCGAAGCTGAAAGACTGTGTTAATTGTTTTAATTGGGTCTGGTGGTCATATGGACTGCTTTCACCGGACCTACCAGATTCTAGGTTTACCTCTTCGAAGCTAACTCTCTGAGATAAAACTTGAGAAGGTTGACTCTGCATGCTAGCCAACAGCTTCTACTATATATCGGATCGAAACGTTATATCTCTCTAATATCATGAGCTGTAATCTTCATGACGTGACTCTGATCTTGTGAGACTTCCGACTCCCTCAAGCTTATAACCCATTTCAGCCACGAAGCAAGGGCTTGACGGGTGATGTAATGTTTTCCGGCTTTCACATGACGAAAGAGGTGCTTGCGTTTACGCGCGCCACGACGTGTCTCTGTGCATTTCAAGTAGTGCTTGAGTGCGAGAACAGGATTTTGCATGGCCTCTGCTTTCGATCAGTCAATGGAAGACAGCGAACGAATGGCAACTCATTGATTATCGACAGACGGTAACCAATTTTTGGCTCCAAAGCCTGATTGTTTGAAGAGAACCACATAACCATCCAATCTGAACTGAAGATAGTTCGGGTTGTCAGAAAGGGCATGTAGCTCGCTCACCCTGCATGTTGGAGCTAAAGCTATAAGAAACATGTTTTGTATAATAGTAACTTTAGGGAAGTGTGGCTAAAAGACTCGAATATATTTGAATTGAGCTGTGTTAAAAAACAGGACAGATTCCGTTTTTGGAAACAAAGTGAAGAAATTTTGTTGATTGGGAGAAAATTTGGCTAAAAGATGCGATAGATCTTTATCATCCCCAATATCATGTCTACCATGATGCCAGAATATGTCCGATATCATAGAGCTGTAGCCTTTGAAAGTAAATTGGGGCAAACTATTTCTCCTCGAAGAGCTAGAGAAAAAAGTCTGCCAGTTGAGGAATCGAGGCACTCAGAGGGACAATATTATTGACTTGGCACGAATCCCTGAAAGCATGTCACTTTACCTTCTAGGCCTTCAGAGTGGTGGGCCATCTTGCTGTCGAGATTCTTTTCATAATCGAAGGTTGACTTTGTTTGTCTAGCAAGGCTGTCCGGAAAATAGCCAAGAGTGAAGAAAAAGATGGTCCCGGCAGGGATGGAACACCCGTGACCGTGGTTGGTTGAGAAGATTCGGGTTGGCCGGAATCATCTTGGGCAGATCTGTCGCTAGGTCGAGTAGATCGATATCCCAGGACATGTTCCATCTGAGAGGCGTTATCATAATCATCTTGCATTTCTGACCCTCTAACGTCTGGGTTTGGAACTAGATAAACAAAGGTGGGCAACATGTTATTCGGACACCTCCAAAGTGCACCGATTCAAATAAAGATGATGTCATTCCATGTGAAGGACTTGGCCTTACCTGGATAGAGTGTCGGAAAAGACACCGAATCAGACGGGAAACTGTCTGATTTGGATGTTGATACGGAGATTATTTTACAAGCGTAGAAGCTGCCAAATCAGAACCCAGAGGTCGGGTAATTTAGTACCCCCTGTTTCAGGAGGTAAGTCTTCACAGATTTGTCTTACATAATGAGTACCATTTCGCCTGAGAGTCTATCTTTCTAGAACTGAAAGGCGTTGGTTTTCGTTCCTACGATGTTGATATGGAGGGGCTGCTCCCCGGGCTCCCACGTGCGTATCACTGCAGTGTATGTCGGGAGTGATCATGACTGTTTGATCGAGGGGAATTGAAAAGGGTCAGCCACTGTGCTAGCAAAGTCATGTGTAAGGGGCGAAAAATAAAGACGGCCGAAGGGGATGAAGTCCAAGTTCCACCATTAATAATCCGAGTAACTGCAGGAAGTCTGGCTCAGATCTATGTCATATTGGAAACGGAATCGACGAATTCGACGATTCTGATTGCGTAACCGCGAGAAAGCCGTGCCAGATACAGGTGGGTAAGAAACACCATACCCAGATGGACAAAAACCTGGAATGGACGGAGGTCGGACTTTTCCCAGTTCATTAGAAACCTAGATGATCTAACTGTTTGTGGAGATAGTTTCTGCTCTGGAGTAGGATAGAGCTTGCTATGTTTCTAGAGTATGTCGTCTAGGTATGCTGCCGTAGTTGTAGAAGAAGTCGATCGGAACAGAATGTCAATGCAATCCGTAACTTTGACAAAACCCCAAGGGCTGATGCTGAGGCCCAATAAAAATAAAAACTTCGGCAATTGTAGTTTTGTGCACGATATCCACCACCTGTTTTGATTTGTGATTGAATTTTCTATTTTGAAAAGGCATCCTTCTCCTGATGTGACGGTACGTCCGCGTAGAGGGGAGAGAAAGAAAGAGGAGGGGATGGATACATGAAATCAAAAGCCCTTCATAAATGACTTGGATCACCTAATCTTTCTGAGGGATTAGAGTGATCCAGTAAGCCTGAAATTTCAGGGGGCGGCCTTCCACAGGTAGTCTGTCTGTAAGATGTAGGTCAATGTCTAGAGTTAAGAGGTCTGAAGGTGGAGAACTTGATTTCTTGTCTCCGCTGTATGGTTGCCTCCTAGCTTGGAAAGACTGTTGTCCCCTCTCACTGGGCTGGGATCTATATTGCACGTTTAACTGAAATGATCCCCTGTCTTTAGTCCGATTATTCGTCTCTCCGTAGTGGCGAGATCTGATTGTTTCGAAATGCCTGTGTGGGTTAAACGGCACTTTTCTAGGGACAAGGAAATTTAACATGGGAGAAAAAAGCAGGGAGAAAAAAGCAATTCTAGGGACAAGGGGAATTGAACATGGGATTTTTTTTGTTGTTTTTTTTTTTAAAAATAAAAAAAATAAAAAAAAATAGGGTAGGCAATTGAAAGTCGATCTCTTTTCGAGAAATGTGGGTGGCCCTGAAAAGGGCCTTTGGGTTTATGTTAATGTATCCATTAACATAAGGGGCACCGCATTGGTCTTCTTCTTGTCCTTAGGCTGCGTCTCACTGTAGGACCGTAAATCAGGACTCTTTTGAGGCATCCTTGTCTTTCTACGTAGATCCTACGTATCCACAGACTGGTGTCTGTCCTGTGGACAACTGTCCAGTTGGATCGGACATACATGGGTATGTCCGTCCGGAACATCATTGAAGACACAAGCGTAGAAGATTGCACATCGGTCCACATCTTGAGGCGCCGAGAACAGGTGAATCAATGCAGTGAACTGCGCTTATTTATAGGTAGAGGTAGGATTGAAGCGGATTGAGTTTGTTGACCAATCCAAACACGCGTTACAAAATTCAGTCAGCCCGCATCCAATCCGAAGAGAGCAGTCTGTGACGTCACGTGGTCTATATAGATTCGCTAGCGCCTGTGTGCAGTCAATCTATTCAACATGACGGAAACTCAGAAACCGATCCATTGGGGTGCACCAGCAGTGGAGACCACCCAAGGGAACCCGGACTTACTTTCAGAAGAGGTGAATTGGGATTTTGTGGATTTTCTTACCTCGCAAGAATTTGTTCCGGAACCTTCGTCACCTTCATTACCACACGTGGAGAATTTTAGACAGAGACAGAAAGAAGAATTGGAGAAATTTTTTGTAAAAGCTTTTCTTTTACAGCAACAACAGCAAGAAGAGGTAAGAAAAAAACAACAACAACAAGAAGAAGCAGCAGCAAAGAAACAAGAGGGTGAAAATCAAACGGTCACGGTACTGTTATATATTTTAGCGGAGTTAAGAAGTCTGAAACAAATGTATCAGACTTCTTTATCACGACCGAAGAGAATACGACCTTCCCGAGCTAAACACGCCAAGCCTGTGACTAAGCCTACCGTACCACCCTTAGTGATTTCAACTCAATCATCATCGTCAGAAGTAGGCCTCGGCCGTGGCAAAGGCTTAAGGCAGTTAAAGTTGATTGCTTAAACTCACCCCTACACCAAAAACCAAAGGCCCTTTTCAGGGCCACCCACTTCTCTCGAAAAGAGATAGACTTTCAATTGCCAATAACTTTCTCCACCGTCACAGTCTTTTCCTCCTCTTCCTCCTCACTTTCTTCCCTTCTTCTTTTCTTCTCCTGTTTCTTTTTCTTCACCTGTCTGCTATCTTCCTCCTCTTCTTCCTCTGAAGAATCCCTCTTTTCTTCTGACTCCTCTTGTTTCTTTTTTGGGCAATCTGGAGACCAATGTCCTTTTTCTTGACAATAATAACAAGTATCTTGACTTTTGTATCTTTTAACCCCTGTTTTTCTTTTTTGACGGTCTGGACACTATGAAGACCATTGCCCTTTCTTTTGACAGATATAGCAAGTATCTTCACTTTTATCTCGAAAAGGAGAGTAGTCCGAAGGCTGGTCTGAAGAAAATTTTCTAATGACCCCTCGCAAAGCTCTGATGAAACGTTCGATTTTCCTAGTCTCTTCCATCGTTGTGCTCGGTTTGAGAGATAAATGAATAGTGAAGGGACAAGACACACACCCTTTTATATACGCTGGTCTGCCATGACTATAAATTAGTCTATGGTGTTTAAACTTGAGTCATTTGACGTTTTGCATTCAAGATGAAATGATCCAATTCATTTGAGAAGAAAGAAGAAGAAAGTAAGAGCTGGAAACGTGATCTATCGCCTCGTACCAGGGCTGAAGTCTTGGCACAAATTCATGCCAGTGATTTTGAAGAGGACAAGAGTGAACCAGAATCCAAACCCTCTAAACAAAGTTCACCACCCTTAGTCAACCCTGAAAAATACTATGACATTCCAGAGACGGAAAAGCGCTCCTCTAGAAAATTTAGAACCGCGGCTTACAAATACACGGTGAAGTTTAAAGATTTCAAGTCCGAAGTACCGTTAGAGAAAGCAGAAGGGTTCATCACCGGAATGTGGAATTCTTTGCTCACCACACTCAAGCGACAATGTCAACCCAAAGAAGACGATCGCTTGAGACTCTCCATACAACACGACGGTTTGAAATCCCCTGTTTGGATCGAGTTTAGCACCCTGCAGAATTGCCAGCTTCCAAAGTCATGGACAAGATTCAACACGTGCAACAATCTAATGACCAGTTTGACATCACCGATGGAAAAGCCACACTCGACATGACCCACGTCTCTCCTCTTCAAGGGACCGGACAACGCAATAAGGTGTTATTGGTGAACGACCTTCGCAGCACCAAAAAGAGTCTCGTCCAAATTCACAATTCTCAAGACCAGATGTGTTTAGCCCGAGCCATCGTGGTGGGACGAACCTATGCTGACAAGAACGACACGGCAGAATGGAAAAGAGACTGGGAGAACATTCGAAAATCGAACCGAGCCAAACAACGAAGTGAAGCAGAACTCCTGTTGCAACAAGCCGGCCTGTCCAAAGACACGCTCTGTGGCATTCCTGAAATGCAAAACTTGCAAGATGTCCTAGCTCCACGCTACACCTTGAAAGTGCACCCTCAAGAAGTGCACGGGCCTCTGTTGTTTCGAGGGAAAGAGTTTAAGGATGGAAAATACATTCATGTATATTATCACGATGACCATTTCGATACCATTACCAGTATCACTGCATTCCTGGGATACAGTTATTACTGTGAGAAATGTGACTATGGCTATAAAAATCGAGAACAACACAAACATTGTGGATGTAAATGCTCAGGATGTTTGGCCTCTCAACCCTGTCTGGACGAAGGACAAGAACCAGTGCATTGTCCAGCTTGTCAGCGCACGTTTGTCAGTCCTGCCTGTTACCAACAACATTTGAAAACACAAGGTTCACAGAAGACTGTCAATTGCTGAGATTGTGCCCTACGTGTGGACAAGGCATACGTACCAACAGTGCCAAGGCACACGTATGTTCAGGAAAGAAAAAATGTCACATTTGTCACCACAAAAATACCAATCCCCACCAGAGAAAGAGGATGGACACAAGAAGAAAGGCAATTTCATCTTTTTCGATTCCGAATGCATGCAAGAGACTGGTATTCACATTCCTAATTTCTGCGTGGCTCATCGAGCGTGCGAGAAGTGTATTCAAGAATCTATCTTCAGTCATTGCCCTCACTGCAGCAAGATTCCGGGAGGGCGTGAAAAAATCTTTCGGGGACCGAACACGCTAGCCGATTTTGCCCAATGGGTCTTAGACCCCATCGACAAGACGTGGAGCCAAGAGGACATCGAACGTTACGGAGATTGTCATCGTCATGCCACGGTGATGGCTCACAATTTCTCCGGATACGATGGACAGTTTCTTTTGAGATACTATACGGAACAAGGCATCGAACGTCTTAAAGTCACTTTGAACGGAGCCAAAATCATTTTCATGCAAGTGGGACAAGTGCAGTTTAAAGATTCGATGAGTCACTTAGCCATGCCTTTGAGTCGAATGCCTAAAACATTTGGAATGACAGAAATGGCTAAAGGGTACTTTCCACACTTTTTCAATACGGAAGCCAATCAACACGCTGTTCTACACAATTTGCCTGAGGCTCACTATTACGACCCTGACAACATGCGTACCGAACAACGAAAAGCTTTCTACGCTTGGTACCAGGCTCACGCCTCCGACCCTTTCGACTTTCAGGAAGAAATGTTAAAGTATTGTCGTTCCGACGTGGATATTTTACGACGTTGCTGTGGAAAATTTCGAGAACTGTTCATGGAACACGGAGGGGTCGATCCTTTGAAAGAAGCTTGCACCATTGCCAAAGCGTATTCCTTAGTGTACCGGCAACGATTCATGCCTGAAAACACCGTAGCTGTCATCAGTCCTCAAACGACCAACTATGTCAAGCGTCAATACTCGGTCAAAGCCCTACGCTGGTTACATTACTTGTGCGACAAGGAAGACAAGTGGATTCAGCATGTCCGCAACGGAGGGGGTGAAAAGACCATCGGAACGCGTTCGGTCGATGGCTGGGACTTAGAAAACCCCAAGATCGTATACGAGTTTAACGGTTGCTTATTTCACGGATGTCCCGTCTGTTATCCTGACCGTGGCACTAAAAATCAGTTTTTACAACGAACCATGGAAGACTTGTACCAGGCCACTTGTCAGCGACGCCTAAAGTTAGAACAGGAAGGAGACCAAGTGGTGGAAATGTGGGAACACGAATACGATCACCGTTTGAAAACCGATCCCAAGTTTAAACGCCTCGTGGAAAGTTACCAGTTCATGGACCCCCTGAACCCGAGGGATAGTTTGTACGGAGGAAGGACCAATGCCACATGTTTTCTGTACCAAGCCGACGAAGAGAAAGGAGAAGAAATCAAATACTTGGACGTGTGTTCGCTGTATCCCTACGTGTGCAAATATTGTCACTTTCCTGCAGGACACCCACAATTGTTCACGGAACACATCGACCTGAAAAACATTCGACAATACAAAGGTCTGATCAAGTGCAAAGGCTTGCCTCCCACTAACTTGTACCATCCCGTGCTACCTCACCATTGCCAAGGCAAACTGATGTTTCCTTTGTGCCGTACTTGTGCCGAAACGTGCAACCAAGACCAACCTTGTCAGCACACCCAGGAAGAACGGGCCTTGACGGGGACGTGGGTCAGCGTAGAATTGTTCAAAGCTCTGGACATGGGATACCAACTGTTAGAAGTGTACGAAATTTGTCACTTTCCCAAGACACAACAATACCACAAGGGTGACCCCACGCAGAAAGGCATTTTCGCCGACTACGTGGATGCCTTTTTGAAACTGAAACAAGAAGCTTGAGGCTGTCCTTCCTGGTGTCACACTCCCGAAGACCAAAAGACATTCAAAGAGAAATACTGGGCACAAGAAGGCATCTCTTTAGATCACATCGAGAAAAACGAAGGCAGGCGATCGTTTGCCAAAGTGATGTTAAATTGCTTGTGTGGTAAAATGGCACAACGTCCGTGTTTACCCAAGACGGAGTATTTGACAGAACCTTCCCGCTCCTTCCAGATGATTCACGACAAAACCAAATTCATGAAACACGTGGACGTTGTTCGCGAGGATTTGATCTTGGTCAATTACGAAGAAGATCTGGACTTTGTACAAGACGACCCTTTTGGAAATGTCATCATTGCGGCTTACGTGACAGCTCATGCTCGCTTAAAATTGTACGAAGCTTTAGAACTGTTAGGGGAACGCGTCCTGTACTTTGACACGGACAGTTGCATTTACATCCATCACCCGAGTCAACAGCACCCTGACATCGAAGGAGACCGTTTAGGAGCCTGGACAGACGAGCATCCCGACGACAAGATTCTAAGTTTCGTCAGTGGCGGTCCAAACATTTACGGCTACGAATACCGGGACCCACAAGGAGAAGTGCACACGACGTGCAAAGTGAAAGGACTGACTCTGAATTATCGTAACAGTCGTGTGGTCAACTTTGGGGTATTGAAAGAAGCCTTGCAATCTGGAGAGGATGAACACTTTAAAGTGACCACCTATCAACCGAACAAGATTGTACGTTTACCCACTCACCACATCGTCAGTCGACCCTTGGAAAAAGTCTATCAAATCGTGTACCAGAAGCGAGTGCGACTTCACAATCATTTCACCTTACCGTATGGACAAGTCGGTATTGGTCTGTATATAAACAGGAACCCTAGGCAAGATCGATAGTTCATTGTGACTACGAAGACCAAGCGAACAAGATGAATACTTTCAGAGAAACACAAAACAAGTTTAGAAAGGCACAATTCAAGTGTGGGGCTTCTGAAGTGGAATGAGATTGTGAGCCCTGCGATGGGAACGATGCTGTACGCTGTGACCTTAGCGATGCCGTAAAGCATCATGGGAACTTTGTTCTCACTACCCCTATCATGGAAAGTGATGCTGTGCGTGTCAGACCTGAGGGATGCGAAAGCGATGCCGCTCGTCCTCTTGGACACTTTACTGAGTTTCGTTTTAAAGGTGGATTTTCACTTTCACGTCTACCCCGCTACGGATGTCATCCAGCCCTGAGCAAACTCCTGTCTATGTCACCCAACCCTCATCGAAACGAACCTGTGAAAGACGAATATTCGTTTCCTGTGCGTTTGTCGGAATACTGCGACTTTGAAAATCGTCTTCAATCGTTCAAAGGAAAATGGTCTAAGTATCTGGGAGGCCCGACCCCCGAAGAATTAGCAGAGCCGGATTTTTCTGCTTGGGCGAAGGAGATAAAGTCAAGTGCTTCAGTTGCGGTGTGTCACTTCACCACTGGGAACCGCAAGATTCGGCCTACGTAGAATATGCTCGATGGTCACCGAATTGTCATTACTTACCCTTAGTGGGACCGAGACATTGAAGTAACTTACCATGTCGTTGACGAAGAAGAAACCAGATTGGCTAGGAGTGAAATGTTGGACATCACCGAGACCGGTATTTAAACTTCATTTCGAAAACGATATTGAATCATTACCTAAAGAACTGCAAGAGAAGATTTACAAGGAAGTTTGGCAGGGACTTGCCAGAGTGAAATCTCAATGGGTGACTGTAGAACTTTTGTGCCGAGAAATTCACAAGAGGAAAGTGAAAAAAGTCAAGCAGTGTGTTAGATTTCTTTGGGTCAAGTGTACATTCGTCCTATTATATCACTCTTGACCGTTTACATCAAAAGAGTTCAGTGAGATTCTTGGACGTTACCCTGAATGGCAGTGGTCAGAAATTACTCACTATGTGGATTACTTTTGCTCTAGGAGAAGATTGTGAATTGTACGGACTGACCTATTCATGGATACTTTACAAGAGAACATTCGTGCTTTGCCTGTGGAGTTGAGAGAAAGGATTTACCGAGAGCTGGTCAAAATACAAGTCAAACGTAAAGAACAGTTGCATCCGTTACGTCACCAGATCTTTAACCACTGGTACCTGAATGGTATAAGAGGACTGATTCGTTAGAAATTGTTTCAGTGGTCAGACCTTGTTGAACACTTTCAGTTAGTGAATGAACTAAACGTTCGTAATTTCGGTTACTTTGAGATTCACCTAGTGCAACGTATTGAGGAAGACGAGTTAAAGGATTACCAACATATTTTACGTGGAATCTGCTTAGCAGAAGACGAAACATCTAGACAAGCTCTGACGTTTCGGTTACAGTATGCAAGATTTAGATTCCCTACTGGAGAACGAAGATGTCTAGTTAGAAAGTACCTTTATTGCTTCCGAAACAAAGAGACTATAAAATCAGGCTGCCATGCCACGGCTTATGTCATATGTAATTGAACAGATTCCGTGGAAGGAACTCATTGACCATATTCAAACCGTGGATCATTACCATCAATTATTACAAGAACTGTATCCATTCAATTTGGGTCGACAATTGGTGTGTGTCTTAGTGACTTGTTTTCTGGGATTTCGTTTACCAGCCGATTCCTTGTGGACTCTTTACGAACAGCACTTACTACCCCAATGGCCTTAAATGGTCACGAAAGACTCCTTTTGCTCAAAGCCTTGCGTTTTCATCTGGATACTTCTCGACCTCAACAGGAAAAAAAGATTCGTCAACCTTTAGCTACCGAAGACGTGTATGACGATGTGTGTGTCGCTTGTGACTTACACCCCCATTGGACAGATGTTCGTGACTGGAAAAAGGGGGGTTTTGAGGCTTGGACCCAAGAAGTGGCCCAGTATGCACAAGAGTTGCTCAAGGAAAAAAGTTACTTTTCAACCTGTGTTAGTGACAGTGCCAGAAGAGCCCGTCACCGAGAACAACCACTCGCTTCAGGACAGGACTGTCATGGACGTTCCTGAAAGGTCATTCCGGGAGTACACTTGTGTGACAATACCTCATGTAGAGACTGTAAGAACATTACACACTGTCCCTAGGATATCTTGGTAACCCAAAACATGTTGTACAGAGACTTGTTTATATTCCACTTTGATCGTTTTGATGTGTTTTTTATTGCTGTACATAACTATTTGGCTTTTATGTATTTTGTCTTTCGTGTTGTTCATATTTGAAACATTCAATAAACGTGTCCTGAAAAAAGTATATAAACTCTCGTCTTGTTTGTTTTCGTGTCACAAGTGACATTCCTAACACTATGGCTACCTCTACTGTCTCTGCTCCCTCTTCCTCTACTGTGAAAGTCATCGACGAACACTTAGATCGTGCCAGTTGGGAGGCTTTGTATCTTCGCCATCCCTTTAACATGCCCATTGCTGGACCTAGCGGTTCTGGCAAAACCGAATTCGTCAAGCGTTTGATCGAACACAAACATCATTTGATCGATCGTCCACCTCAACGCATCGTGTGGTGTTACAAAGAGTGGCAATCGGCGTACATCCTCTTGCGAGAAAGTCAAGGCGATTCCATCGTATTTGTGGAAGGCATTCATAAAGAAGACGACGGCATCGTTTCTGACTCCCGTCAAACCCATTTGGTCATTTTCGACGACATGTTAGGAGAAGACGAAGAAGAAATTAAACTGCGGTTCACGCGCAAAGGGCATCATCGTAATGCCAGTGTCGTTTACATTACTCAAAATGTGTTTCAACAAAGTAAAGCTCATCGCACCATCAGTCTCAATGCGCATTACGTGGTCTTGTTTAAAAGCCCTCGAAATAAATCGCAAGTGCAAGTCTTAGCCAAACAGTTAGGGACGCCTTGGCTGACTCAGGCGTACGACGATGCCACTCAAACTCCACACGCCTATTTACTCGTCGATTTGAAACCTACGATCCCCGATGATTTGCGATTTCGTACCCACTTGTTTCACGACTGGTGCCAAGACGGAGGGCCTGTCCTGTACACGTCTCCCTCCTCGACTTAATTTCATGCCACAAAAAAATCTATAAAAACCTCAGACACTTTTCGTCTGTCTCACACAGTTTGAACATGACGTCCCTTCAGTCGCATCTTCCCGTCAAATTGATTCGTGCCTTGTATGGCATCAGTCGAGAAAAAAATCCACAAACACGAGCTCGTGTCTTAGAAGCTAGTCTCAAAGAAGTCTTACGATGGTTCACGGTGACAGCACGTCAATTACTACAAGGGATCAGTCAGATTCCTCATCAAACCAAACGCTTTTTGATCGAAACAAAGTCGCTTTGACCCAACTGGCCGATCCTCGCATCGACACTCAAACCAAAAAACAAATCATTTTGAAACCTGGAGGGAGCGGTACTCTAGGAGGGGTCATCATTCGCTCTCTCTTAAGATGGGATCCTAATGCCACCAAAGTTCTACCCAAGAAAAAAGTCAAACGAGGCTCCAAGAAGTAGAAAAAGACCAGGTCCCCAAGGAGAACTTCTCCAGTGGCGGGACCCTCCTCTTACCAGACACCAACCCGGAAAAAGAAAAGAAGCCCCCAGAAAAAGAAACAGAGAAAAAGTCCCCAGAAAAAGAAAAGTCCACAGAAGAAAACTAGTCGCAGGAGAGGCACTTCGGCCAGGACGCAACCTTACACTCGCAAACCACGACCTGCCACGGCGGTGACAGCGTCTCCGGCAGCCTCGAGTTCATCCACTTCTCCGTTGATGACACCAAGAACTGAAGAGTACTTGGAGACGTTGATCACACCAAGAACTTCTCCGTTGATGACCCAAGAACTTCCCCAGTGGCAGGACCTTCCAATTTAGTGGCAGTGGCTGCTGCTCACAAAGTACCTTCTCCCAAAATCAAAGTCCAAGAAAGATCGGGCATGTTACAAAGTTTACTGGATTTGTCCAAGCAAGAACTGGCTCGATTTAGTCCGTTGTGTACCCCTGCACGACGTGTCATGCCTGTCCTGAAGTTGATACGACGTAAAGACAATCAGTGGCGACGCGTTCCAATATAACAAAAGGTGCGTGACCAAGTCGGGGTATCAGTGTTTTGGTGCTCCTGAAGATTCAAAGATGTCACCTTCCAAAAAACATCCCTCTTCTAAACAACCCCAAGGAAAGAAAAGGAAAGGACTGCCACCACGTTTAGTCAAACATGGGGACACGTTATCTGTCCTGTCCAAAGCTTCTCCACCCCTACGAAAAAACCTCATTCAATCAACTTCCAAAGAGGTCATCGATACCGTGTGCGAATGTTGTTTGAACGTCTTGAAAGGCACGATCCCTTTGTCCAAACACCAGAAACAATGCTTAGGCAAACATCGTCACGTTCTTCGCCAAATGGTTCAAAAGAAAATTCCCATTCGTGAAAAGAAGAAGATGTTGGTCCAACGTGGAGGCATTTTACCCCTCTTGCTAGGCCCCTTGCTGAAAGGAGTCTTGGGAACCATGTTGGGAGGACTGGTGGGAGCAAGATAAAAAGGCCCTCGGAAGTCCCAAGATCTCAGAATCGACCCCTGACAACCCCATGGAAGGACGAAAACTAGCTTTAGTGCCTTACAAACGATGGATGGAATACCATCGTTGGCAAGAACAACGCACCCCGCATTTACCTCCCAATCCCCATTTGAGGGAGATGTCCCAGTTACAACACGAATTGCAGTCCTTGATGGATCGCCAAGATTTGTCCGAAACAGAAAAATCGCAAAAGTACGGTCAACTCTTTCAACGACTGCAACTCTTTCACCAGAAAGCTTTAGACGAAACAGCTCTACCCACTCTGAAAGATTTTAAGACCTTGATGAAAAGTTCAGCACCATCACCAGTACCACCACCACCACTACCAGTGACCAAGACAGAAAAAGGAGAAGAAGAAGAAGGGTTTCAAACTTCACCAGATAAAGTACGCAAGTTAACAACACCACCTACCTCCAGAATTGGATGGATTAAAAAGATGATGACCACCCCTTCTTCATCAGAAGAGAAAAAGAAAGTGCAGACAGAAGTGAAGACAGAAGTGAAACAAGAACCGATATCCCCTGTTCCGACATCCTCCTCTGCGACACCTATTGTTGGTCGCACACGCAAAGCATTGCAATCCAAGAAAGTACCCCAAGAGAAAAAGAGTAGCATCTTCCAAGAGTGGGTGCCTTATTAACACACAAACCAACAAATGGAAAAAGTCTTAGCCAGCATTTACTACGATCCGTCCCATCCTGCAGGTTACGCAGGAGTTCAAAAATTGTATCGTGCTGCCAAAACGCGACTGAAAAGTCTCCGTTTACCTCAAGTGCAACGATGGTTACAAGAACAAGCTACCTACACTTTACACAAACCCATTCGACGCAAGTTTGCCAGAAGTCGCACCCGAGTGGAAGGCATCGATCATCAATGGCAAGCCGATTTAGCCGATGTCTCTCATTTGGCCAGCTACAATCGCGGCTACAAATATTTGTTTTGTGTCATCGACGTCTTTTCCAAATTTGCCTGGGTCGTACCCTTGACTTCCAAATCGAGCAGCGAGTTAGTGCGAGCCCTGCAACGAGTGTTGAAACAAAGTGGTCGTCGCCCTCTTCGATAGCAAACGGACAAAGGCACCGAATTTCTGAACCAAGCTTTAAAAAAAGAATTAAAGAAACGTGACATTCATTTTTTTACCACCGAGAATCCCGAAACCAAAGCCAGCATCGTGGAACGTTTTCAACGCACTTTGAAAGAACGTATGTGGAAATATTTTACGCATCACCACACTCTGAAGTACATCGACATCTTACCGCACCTGGTGCAAGCGTACAACCAATCTTACCATCGAAGCATCGGACGTGCCCCTCAAGAAGTGACTCCCGAGAACGAAGTGTTGGTGTTTGAGCGCCTGTTTGGTACGTCCCCGACGAGGGGTGTCCCCAAGAAAAGTGGAGTGTTGGCCGTAGGAGATTGGGTGCGCATTGGCAAAACCAAACGCACTTTCGACAAAGGTTACTTACCTAACTGGACGACCGAATTGTTTCGTGTCACTGGACGAGTGCATGGCCGTCATCCTGCCGTCTATAAATTGGAAGACATGAACGGAGAAGTACTCAAAGGAACGTTTTATTTGCCCGAGTTACAACGTGTCACCAAAAAAGAAGACGACGTGTACGACATCGAAAGCATTCTCGAACGCAGAACCCGTAAAGTGGGCAAACGACGTGTCAAAGAAGTCAAAGTACGTTGGAAAGGATATCCACCCAGTTTTGATTCTTGGATCGAGGCTTCGCAAGTCATCGACTATAAAAAGAAGTGACCATCATGCCCTTTCACACAGACGCAGCTACGTCGACCACTGCTTCACCCAGTTCTTCTCTGCAAGATTTACAAAAACAACCCTTGTGGGTGTGGTGGGGACAACGTGTGCCTAAAATGCAAATCGTCTTTTTCTGCCAAATCTTCGTGGTGTATTGTGTCATCGGTGCAGCCATTGACAATTTGAGTTTGCAACAAGGAGACAAACAGTTGTGGACCATTTTATTGAGCAGCTGCATCGGTTACCTGCTTCCCAATCCCTCCCTGAAATTCTCCTCGAACCGGAACAACGGGAACCTTGTGTCCAGTGCCAGTGTCAGTCACCACTCCAATAACAACAACAACCCTATTTTGGGCGGAGACACGCCTCTGACGTCCAGTAACCCCTCGGACAGCCACAGAACTCTGGAATTATGAGTCACCAAAACCAATTTTACTTAACCTTACCTAGTGACAGTTCCATGGAGGTGTTTCCCAACAACACGTTGTGCTGTTACACGGCCAAATTACCTCAGGCCATCCCATTAGATCACGAAGCCCATTGGGAAGTGGCTTTAGTAGAAATCATTCACCCGACTCAAGTCCTTAGTGTCCTTCCTTATCAAAATTTTTTTTGATGTGGAAGTTCATGACGAACAATTGCAACAGTACTTGGGTACCTATGGCAAATATGACAAGAAAACCCCTGGCACAAAAAATCAAAAGTACACCACCTATCACTTGTTCGTTCCCCCAGGCTATTATTTTAGTGGTCAACATTTGGTGAGCACCATAACCTCCAGGTTTAATATCGTGTTTCTGAAAGCTTTGGAAAGTGTCAAAAAAAGTGTCACCATGGAATACCACAAAGCAGCTCGTCGCTTCTTGATGAAATTTGACGGGAGTAAAATCGTGTCCATTTTATTTTGTCCTGAATTGTTTGACATGTTGGGCGGAGACATGGACATGAGAAAGGCCATGCTCAAGAAAAACGAATTACCAATCATTTACGACAACGAGTCTTTTAGCAAGTTATTTCGTGCCCCGGTAGAACTGAACCAAGGACTGAATTTGATGTTTGTGTACTCCGATGTGGTAGAGTACAACGTGGTGGGACACACCTCTGTAGCGTTACTGCGTGTCATTCCTTTCAAAGTGGATTCTGCCACGACCGCTGACGAGGAAGGTGGAAACACTTACCACGTTCACCGCGAATTTGTACATCCTCACCATTTGCCTGTCAGTAAGTCTTATTTGGACACGGTCAACATTGCTATAAAAGGAGATCTGGGACAAAATATTTCAGTCACCAAAGGAAAAGTCACGGTGAAACTCCATTTTCGAAAACGGTTCTCTCACGACTCGTAAGTCATGTATCCAGTGTACCGAGGGGTTGCTCGATAGCGAGGACACGGTTTAGGAGATATGCTGAAATCGGCCTTTCGTTCGGTGGCCCCGGTGTTGAAACCGATGGTGACACGTGGATTGCACGCCTTGAAAGATGCGTCACTGACACAAGGCAAGGAATTTCTCCAAAATGTCATCATCGACAAACAAAATCCTAAAGAAGCCTTCATGAGGGCAGGCAAAAATGTCTTGTTGCAAACGGGCAAAGACCTTTTGGGCCGACGAGAAACACCTATAAATGACCTGCACGCTACCGAGTCAGGTATTCAGCAAGGACAAGGCAGAAAGAGACGACGAAGAAAACACCCTTTCACCAGACGTCACACGTCTAAAGCTAGAAATTCAAAGAAAAGAAGAACTGTTCGAGACTTAAACGTTTCCGATTTTTGAGAAAGAGAAAAAAATGATGCACCGAGAGTCTTGCGCCTATTCCAAGTCGGAACTGGATCTGTTTGCCATGCCCCCCACCATGATGACCGTGCAAGAATCCCAGTGGGTGGAATTTCATCCCGTCTCCTCTTTGACGGATTCCGCTCTCATCGAGTTTGAACTCAAAGGACAACCCGAAGATTACATCAATCTGAATAACAGTTACCTGTATTTGAAAGTGAAAGTGATCAAAACGGACGACACCAATCCAGGAGGCGATGCTAGAGTATCTCCTGTCAACAATTTCATGCATTCCTTGTTCAGCGAAGTGGACTTGTACTTGAATAACAAACTGGTCAGCAGCAGCATGGATACTTACCCATATCGTGCCTACTTGGAAAATCTCATGACGTACGGAAAAGAAGCCAAGAATACTCATCTGGATGCTTGCGTGGTATGGAAACCTGACACGGTAGGTGTAGGCACGTTTAGCGACACAGTCCTGACAGAAGATGACAGTCCTCACAATGTGGGGTTTAACGACCGTCGTAAGAAAATTCTGTAAGGGCGAAGTTTAGAACTGATGGATCGTTTACATTTGGACATGAGGTTACAAGAAAAGTATTTGCTGAACGGGGTGGATATCCGTCTGAGACTGAATCGTAGCAGTGCCGCTTTCCATTTGATGGCCCATGCCAATGAATACAAAACTATCATTCAACAAGCCCGATTTTACGTGCGTCGTTTGGAAGCGTTACCTAAAGTGGCAAACGACGTCAGTCAGATGTTGAGCAGAACGACCGCCAAGTATCCGATACGACGCGTAGAAGTGAAAACGTTCACCATTCCCGCTGGACAGCGATCCATGATCGAAGATCATCTGTTCCAAGGACAGTTACCCAAGCGTTTGATTGTTGGTATCGTCAGGAATTCAGCCTTCAACGGAACCCACGATCAAAATCCTTTTGAGTTTCAACATTACAATGTGTCCAAGATCGAAGTCAGTCGCGACGGCAAGACCTTGTGTACCCGACCCTTTGAGCCTAACTTTGGTGTCGCGAAGAATTATTTGAAATCGTACTTGTCCCTGTACGAAGCCACCGGACAGTTAGGAACCAACACCAGTCACGGTATTTCGTACGACGATTATGCAGGAGGCTATGCTTTGTGGGGTTTTGATTTCACTCCAGACCAAGGTAGCGACGAGGGACATTTCCACCCTATAAAATCGGGTCAGATTCGTGTGGAACTTCAGTTTGCAAATCCACCTCCAGATCACACAGTGAACGTCCTCCTGTATGCAGAATTTGACAATACCATAGAAATCAACAGTTTGAGAGAAGTCATTCTAGACTATTAGAAGCCATGGAAGACTGTTATCCCTCTTTACCTAGTGGAGAAACTTTGGAGATGGAATGTGAGGAGACCGGGGAAGAAGAATCTCAAGACAAAGACGAAGAAGTTATCATGATGAAGTCAAGATGGCCAGAACAAGAAGCCCATTTAGTCTGCTGTTGTGCCAAACACTTGGTCGAAAAAATGACGGAATTGATCAAGAAAGATTGCTATGGATGTCAAAACGATCATCCCAGTCAAATTCAACACGAGAAATGTCTGATGTTAAGTCAAGAAGAAAAATTGAACGAGTATCTGGACGAAACTTGGAGTCTCATCTCGGACGAAGTCGTGTTGCATCAGTGGTATAAAGACTTGCGTGAACATTCTTGTCTACCATTAACCACTCAAGAGATCCATCGTATCGAAGCTCTTCTGAATCAGAGTGGGGAGACGAAGCTAAACGCCTTTTACTTGTCAGACATTTTCAAGCAAAAAGTCAGGATCGAATTGGTCACTTATCATTACCTGTGAAGAAGAAAACCACACAAATCAATGGATACCTGGGAACTTTATTACCTTTTGAACCACAGTTCGTATACGGCTTCTTGGAATCCTGTCGTCTGTGCTAAAGATGAACTCCCTCATCGCAAACTTCAAGACCATCTAGCTTATGTCATCTCCCAGGAACCCACTGGGTAACCGTTTACTTTCCTCAAGAAGGATGTGTGGAATATTTCGATTCGTACGGATTGCCCCCTTTGGAAGACGATATCATTGACTTTATGAGAAGAAATGCTCAGACCACCCGATTCAATAATGTGAAATTACAAGGCACAGATTCCTTGGTGGGTGGACAATATTGTGTGTATTTTCTCCATTATCGCAGCCTGGGCTATTCCTTAGAACATTTAGTGACTCATTTTGATCCTCGTTCTTCTTCTAGAAATGATGTGAAAGTAGATCAATGGTTTTGTGACCATTATGCTTATCTTTTGTCTCAAGCTAGGAAACGTAGTGTCCATCAATGGCCTAATGACTTCCAACAGTGGAAATCACAATTTCATTCACAACGTTGTCAGCCCTGTTTAAAGTAGAGTGTTAATTGAAAAAAAATGTTTGATGTTATATTGTTGAGTTATTGTTAAAAAATCTTAGAGTTGTTTGTTAGTGTTAAGTGATTTTGAACAAAAAATGTTGTGTTTTGCAAAGAATGCCTTTGTCTTTTGTTTGGCTATAAGAATTTTGATTCATGCTCTTTGACTTCTTAATATTCCTCTCATGGCACTCATTGAACGTTTCGGCTCGAAAACCGTGGAGGGATGTTTTCCTTCACGTCCGCGCTTTGACTTTAAGGCCGGGGTAGCCTCCAGTCTAACCATCCATTGTCGACTCATCCTCCTACGAAGATGTGCTCCAAACTAGCTAAGCTAAACGAAGCCTACGTAAATTTGCATAGGGTCAGACACAGTCTGATACCGAAGCCAGAAGAGATAGAGAATGTGAGAATGTTAAAAGTCACTGAAGACCTGATAGAAGAGCTCTTCAGAGAATAAGTGAACAGGGAGAAAGAAGAATGGACAAAGAAGTACAGACTTCAGAAACAGCAGAGAGAGAGCAGCAACAGCAGCAACAACAGCAGCAGCAGAAACCTGAACCTGACAGAGGCTTTGTCGATTGTCGTATCGACACCAAAGAGTTCTTCTCTTTCCGAAGAAGCAGACCTATCGTCAGAAAGTCTATCGTCAGAGGACGTCGCATTGTTAGAAACTAAAAGATTGTCATAGCAAGCAAAAAACCCAGCCCTTTTCAGGGCTACCCAATACTCTAGAAAAGAAATAACAATCCATTTGCCAATGTGTGTATGTAGAATAGTGTGAATATAAACACTGACTCTTTTTTATAGTGCGAGTGTATGTGTTTGTGTATATGATTGTGTGTTTGTAAGTGCTCACGGCCCTGGAAGTATCATCATCCAGCGGCGATGAAGCTGATGAACCTGCACGACCTAAACAGAGTGGAAAAAAGGAAGGCTCTGTCTACCGGAATATGGGACTGGGAAAGGCAATTGATGATATCAAAAAAGCGGGCCACTTCGTCAATGCCACAAGGCCAGGTGTCCTAATGTGACGTCATCGCTGCCGACCAATCGTAGCGGGAGTCACATACTGCTTGGTTTGACACCTGGGGCATTTCGATTCAACTAAGAAACACGAGTGTGTGGTGTGACTATTCCCACTCATGTTTATCAGCCTTTCAGTCAGGTTGTTAAGGACTAGTTAGTCCTACACCTGAGTGGCTAAATTAAAAAGTACTCTTTGAATACATAAAAGCCTGGGGGATGAGGCTCCTTTTCCTTCCTCCAGGAGTAATTAAAAATCACGCAGTGCGTGAATAAACAAGTGGTACATGTTTAAAAGAACGAAAACCAATATAATCCAACTAACTAACTAACGTACGTACGTTTGTGTGGATAGTAGATTAAGATCATGTTTTTTGCTGTTTGACGTGTGGGGAGAGTAGATTTGGGGTTTGATTTGATTGCTTTGCGTATGTGGATAGTATATTATTGATTAAATGAAAATTTTTTAGAATAGTGATGGGTAGTATAAAAAAGTCAGTGAGTGTTTCTTTTAAGTCCGCGCGTTGTTTGGTCATGATCTAGGTAAGATCAATTTTGTTTTAGGGGATGTTTTCCTTCACGTCCGCGCTTTTAGTATAAATTGAAAATCGCTCGGCAGTCTAGCTACCCTTGTTGGTTGATCAAGAGAATGAACACCAGAATTGTAAAGCTTCTAGAACTCCAGATGCACCTGGAATATGCCAGGCGCATACTAAATGAACTGGCCGCGGAGGCCATTGTCGAAGAGGGAAGGATAAAAGAGGAGGAGGAAAGAAGAAAAAAAGGAGAGGAGGAAAAGGAGAGAGGAAATTTCAGAATCCCAGAGACAGAAAATTGGGATTCTGAAGCCACTTATCCCGCCTCTGCTCTCCCCCAAAAAAGAGTGAAAAGAGACTGGGGAAGAAGATATGTGTGTGGTGCCAGGCCAGGAAGGTGCCAGCATTAGATATGTGCATTTGGAGTTAAAAACAAACAGCCCTTTTCAGGGCTACCCAAACCTTTAGAAAAGAAATAGTAATCGATTTGCCAATGTGTGTATGTAGAGTAGAGTGAATATAAACACTGACTCTTTTTTTCTCTGTGTGTGTGTGTGTGTGTGTGTGTGTGTGTGTGTTTGTGTTTGTAAGCGCTCACGTACGTTTGTGTGGATAGTAGATTTTTGGGTTTCATTATAATGCTTTGCGTGTGTGGATAGTAGATTTGGGGTTTGTTAATTGCTGCTTCACTTATGTGGATAGTAGATCATAAGAAATGAGAAAAGTAGGGGATGTTTTCCTTCACGTCCGCACGTTTTAAGTGATGATCTAGGTAATATAACTTTTGGGCTTTAGGGGGATGTTTTCCATCACGTCCGCGCTTTTCGTATAAGAACCCACAGTATTCGTCGTTCAAACCATTCTACAGAGAATAAAAAAGAAGATGGCTTCAAACCAACTTGATAAAATGAAAACATTGCAAGACGTCCTGGACAATTTGGGTATGATGGAGCAAATGTTAGTGAGGCTAAACGAGGATCACTATTCTTATTGTCCCCATCGAGTGAAGATGGAGATCAACAATTTAAGAAAAGTAAAGGACATGATCAATGCTCTGATGAAAGAAATAAAGGAGGAGAAGGAGGGTGAAGAGGAAAGGATAAGGATGAGAGAATGGAACGAAAAAATTGAAGAAGAAGAAGAAAATGAGAAGAGGAAGAAAGAAGAGGAGGAGAAGCAGAAAGAAGAGAAAAAGAAGAAAAAGGAGGAAGAAAAGAAAGAAAAGAAGAGAAAAAGTGTAGGACAGAAAATAAGAAGCTGGTGGAGAAATAGAAGAAATTAGAAGAAGAAGAAAACCAAAGGCCCTTTTCAGGGCCACCCACATCTCTCGAAAAGAGATAGACTTTCAATTGCCTACCCGATTTTTTTCGTTTTTATTTTATTTTATTTTTTTTTTTTTTTTATCTTTTTAAAAAAAAACAAAAAAAATCCCATGTTCAATTCCCCTTGTCCCTAGAATTGCTTTTTTCTCCCATGTTAAATTTCCCTTGTCCCTAGACTGACCCAAAATAGATTCCCATGTTAATTCCCATTGTCCCCAAAGTGCCGGGCCAGTTTTCCCCATGTTAAATTTACATAGTCCCCAAAGTGCCGGGACCTTGTTTTTAATGGTAAGTCCCATTGTCCCTGAATCGCCCCCATTCACTACTGTCGTGTACTGACCTAGTTCCGCTTGCAGCTCTGGATAAGCCATACCAGTTGGTATCGTGGCTAAAATCCGTCCCCTTTACAATGTTACTAACTCTCCCATGTGGATAAGCAGTGAAAAAAAAGCAAATCCTGCACTGCCGAAATAGCTGACTTTTATCTGGCGTATGGGTGGCCATAGAAGACGGTCCGGTTAATAACGATACCGGCCGCTAAACGGCCGCTAGTCGGACAGATTTCTCACTGAAATCTCCGTCATAGTAAGGGTATGTCGGCTAAACGAACAGATCTGTCACCAAGATCACAGTAAATCCTAGTTTGCTGGATCGTTTTATCAATAAAGTTCCCTAGCTTGGACGGTTAGATGGCATTCATCGGTACCGGCCGATCCATGGGCCTGACTGGACTGACAGAGTTCTCACTGTAATCTCCACCATTGTAAGGTTATGTTGCCGACACAACGGATACACGTTGGATCTGTCACTCAGATCCACGTAAATCTTAGTTGGCCGGATTGGTGTATCAAAGACAATGCCCCTATTCTGGAAAGGCGATGACGGCAGAGCTGTTTCATGAAATGGATTCATCGAATCCAATACAACCCCTATGCATCCAGACTTAGAGGCCTGATGGCCATTCGTGGACATGCGGAGGGACTTAAGTTCGCTAAGCAGCCCAAACCCGGGCGGATATTTTCCCAATTAGACCGAAGCTGCAAGCGACGAGCTTTAGGTTGGGGGGGGGGGGGTAACCCAAAGTCCCAAAGGATGCGAATTGGAGGTTGACTTAAGATGTATACTGAGGACGTCCACATTATCTCACTGGACTTTTTCTGCCTTTCCTTCTCTTCGATGGATTCTGTACTATTGCTGTAAACTTTGTATTTCATACATTTTTTTTGACATTTGTACTGGAACTACACAAGAAGATAAAACAAGCTTATCAATATAGCATGTTCATAACTCGCTAATACTGTAGCCATACTTCCACTATCCACGTATTACACACTCTGCATAGCACAGACGATGTACTCTTTGAACATGCACTACAAGAATAATGGCTGACTTCTCTTGCTTTGAACATTTGCATTTCATACATTTAGTTGACATTTTCATTGAAACGACACAAGAATAGAAAACAAAGCATACATTAGTAATTCAGTATGTTACTAAGTCGCAAATTCCAGCCCGTTACTAAGGGAGCAAGCGAAATAGTCTTTGTCGCGTTAACTGGTTAATGACACCATGAGTTCAACGATAGCGTGTTGACACGTGGTCTTAAATAGACGAAGTCCATAAAGGTGGTGACAAAGTCACTCAAATCAGGAAGAAATAGTTAAAATAATGTATATAACCTGTAGAAGATTGATTGTCCAACAAAATCAATCCAAATTTAAAGTTTTACGGTCCAAATTTAGCACTAAGATAGCTTGATCTGTCGGAGGTAAAATGTACAATGTTATCGGTGCAGCAAGCAAGCTATAAATCCTGCGACACATGGCGGTGGCAAGGGGAGGTAATGTGCATTAGTTATTGTCTTTTTTTCAAAATGAGATAGAGAGCGACGATTTTTATATTTTGGTATGGCTGGAATCGAGAGCGTAGCGGGCTAATATTCTAACTGAATATGATTGGGGAACATATTTAAAAGGGAATATAATGTGAAACGTGTAGGAGAGATCACCTCTGTAAAGCACCATCCTGTATATAAAACTATCTTAGTTTTAGTTTACCTGTATGTATTTGTCATTTGATTGTAAATGCCATATTCGACCATTCGTCCAATGGCTGACCATTACATATATATATATATATATATATATATATATATATATATATATATATATATATATATATATATATGTAAACTTTATAATGAATCTTTATATGCATATATATATATATATATATATATATATATATATATATATATATATATATATATATATATATATATATATATATATATATATATATATATATATATATCTGCATATAAAGATTCATTATAAAGTTTACATATGGGTTTGGTTCTGAAGGAATCTTCGTATACTTCTGACGGAATAATTTCCATATCCATGTTTTATGTATATCTGTATGTAATGTAGCAATTATTATTTTGAATACCCCATTCTCTTTTTTCATCCGGGTCGACCCTTTTGTGATATACTCCTGGCGACGTGTCTGATCAATGTTAATATCAAACATTTATAAACACGTTAATCCACGTTTCCCAGGGTCATCAAGTCACTCAAAGGTCACTAAAGTGTCCTATTGCAAAATCGTATGATACATGCAACAACCCTGTTAGGTGTATAGAAGTAATTATTGTTAAGGAAGTCATCGTAATTAAAGTTAAATACTGTATTCAGAGTATATGTCATAAATATACGCAAGGATGTGCTGCTTACTTCATCCTAATAACTCCAGGCATAAAACACTTCAAGTATTTCAACAAAGTCCAAGAGGCCATGTAAATTACAATCTTATGCAACGATTCCATTTACAATAAGGTTTATTACTCACAACAAAGCCATCTTAACGTCAACTGCATTAGTCCGATACATCAAACCCCCAAATATGTGTTTGATAATGACAGACGATATATCGGTCTGATGTCACATGCTTATTAAAATGTGCAATTCTGCTGCCTGCACATCTTTTCGGGGCACGCCTTTATACAGTTAAGTCCCTACCAGTATTTTATAACAGTCGTATCTGGCGCGAAATTCAAAATGGAAACAGGGCAATGGGTTTTGCTATTTCACGTGGGTTTACAAGTCGTCAAATATCTTGAAATAGTGTATGCATATGAACAAAGTAACCCTTAAGCCGATGGTATCTCAACAGCTACGAGAAATACCAGTAAGTGTAAATAAAATGTACACTGATGTGTGCAGACAAAAGTGTCTGCAGATTTTTGAAGGTTTTAAAAACATAACAGCTAGTAAATATCATTATAGGTGTGGGACTAATTTATCGGCCTACAACTGAATCTGTCTGTCCGTGTCTCTAATACCCCGCTATTATTATATTCTTTGTCGACGTTTAATAGAAAGCATACACAATATTGATGTTTGATACGGTTCTATCCAGTTAATGGATATGAATTTGTGAACTATGCTGACAAATGAAATCACGTAGCAATGTTGTTCGCAAAAGAGACACATATTTATGAAATTTTGCAGTTGACACAAGAAACATGAATTTATGAAATTGTGCTGTTCACATATGAGGTATGAATTGATGAAAATACAATAATGAACATGAAGTAATGGTACCATATTAGTCGTATTGTTAAGTATATCTGATTTAATTCATATTTATTTTATGATTTTATAATGTAAATTTATTCACTGGAGATTATATTTTTCCAGAAAATCGGTTGACCTGAATCATTCTTAGTAAACAAAGTTCTATTTTTATTTTAAAATGATTCGTTGTTGTCAAGGTCATGATGGGACTACGTGGGTTAAGAAGTAAACACTTTTTTAAAATTTTTATTCCGGGAATAAAATTATTGGTCTAATCAAGGCCATATTCTGTGTACATGATATAAACACTATCACGTGACCCCCTTCTGATTTCGCAACTTGGGGGAATTTCGAAACTGCGTCTTATAATACCATATAACCTTTGTTTGTTTGTTTGAGAGAGAGAGAGAGAGAGAGAGAGAGAGAGAGAGATCAGTTTTGGGCTGTTTATACTGATGTCAAGTTTTCTTTGTTGTAGCCAGATTCTGAGTTATTTATCTTCAGTTCATTTGGATTTCAAAAGGATTAATTCTTTATTCTCTGGAAATACTTTGAGGAATGCTCACAAAGAAATTTTGGAAAGACATTGCTTACAAATTTAATTTGGATTTCCAACACCTGAGTGCCATTATTTGTATTCCTACAAGGCACTGTTGATATGCACAGTACTGACTACATCATCCGTCATCGTCATCCATCTGGGATTTTCCAGCAGGGTTCGTACTTGAAATTATTAGAACATTTATTACTAGGACTTTTGCAATTTAATTCGTGGATTATTCTTTGATTATTTTTGGATTTGATTCTTGAAATCTTAAGTTCTTCTCCATTTGTCATTTTTACAGAATTTTCCAGGAAAATAGATTATTTGTTAAATTTTAAAAAGCTAGTTGTTTTCACTCTTTCTGTGTTACTGTTTATCCGAGCCTAAACACGTAACAGTATAAGGACAGTAGGGCATACTACATTAAGGACAAAAATAATCAAACCTACAGTATTCCTTCTAGTCTGCCAACCAATCCGTCAGAATCTCACTTTCAAGAAGGCAAAGGACGAGGGAAAGCTCGCAGACTGAGGCGTTTCACTCATGGCTTTATATACCCAATCGAATTCACAATTAATATTATGCATCATGCTCTGAAAATCAGATCGTAATATAGACAACTGAAGCGTATGCTACATAGCCAGAAATGTCTAGCTTGCTTTGATATAAACACCATTATACATATTATGGATGCCTACACAAAAACAGACCGGCTTAAACATTAAAACTGTCTCCGTTACTGGCTGACTATATTTAATTACGTGATAGAAACGTTCATACATGAATCTAAATATAGCAAGAGTAATCGCACAGGATTATAAAAGCTATATTTTTCTTATCGTTTAATATATATTTAACCCAGATTATCTATTCAGATAAAGCACTACAGTAATCCTAGGCAGATACTAAATCAGATAGCATTGTGTTTGTGAGGTTTGACCTTAAATAAATTTATAAAAAGATTTAAATCATCCGTATAGAATAAAAACAAGTACGTATATGATAATCACGTATATCTACAGCTGAAAAAATACTATCTCAAACGAGACAGCATCCTGCCAAAGCATCAATTAATCTGACCATACAGAAAATATATAACACAATAAACTGGTACGTGGCCACTTGAGGATTGTGAGTTCATAAAGCCGTCTCTTCGCACGTGGCACAACAAGTCCGTCAACCATGTACATAAAGGTATACATGTCATAATTGTTTGACATAACTATAGATTCACTATGCTTAATGGTGTACGTTGCAATATGACCCCTGCTACATTTACTTTAAAATACATTACAATTGTAACTTTGTGAACAAAATTATGACGGTGTGTCCTTGGAAAGGCACGTTACTCTGCTTGCCTCAGTACGATCGAAGTGCCCATGTGCAGTAAAACACAGACAATACAGACAAACCCTGTCTCTTTCAATACATGAACCAAAAAGGTACACTGTAATGTACCTACTCAGACTCTTGATAGTTTGTATCGTTTTCGGTTTCGTCATATCGTTATTTGTATCTTAATTATTGCGTACCACTTGGTACATTACCTACTAGGCGATTTAGTTTTTAATTCATCAAACCGTATACCTGAATATAGACAGATTTAGCAACCTCAACCAATCAAAAGTGATACAATTTTGCCACTGTAGACAAAACTGAAGATGCACTTTTCTGAACAGGAATGAGATGAACAATACAGTTTGTTCACAGAAAAAGATAGCTTTGGTCGAATAAATTTAAAGATGATCAAAATTCATTTAAAATATTTTAAGCTATCCAACGACTAAATTGGCACGTTTGTCAACGAAACAGGTATAAATCAAGGTAAGAATAACACTCGCAAGATTTATCCTCTATTGAAGTATGTCGTAGAGCACAGATGTACAATAAGATCATATATGGGTAAGGAAGGAATCCAGTCTTTTGCAATGGAATGTAACGACACATGCTTCAGACCGATTTATGGAGCAAAGTTGTACAATAATATAACGATGCATCTCGTACTATCCTCACAACTCAAATGATCTCTTAATGCGTATACCATCATCACTACACAAAATAGTTCTTGAAACGAATACCATCCTTACTACACAAAATAGTTCTTAAAACCTTGAAATAAATACCATCCTCACAACGCAGAATACCTCTTAATAGGAATACCATCACTACAGAAAATAGTTATTGAAACGAATATTATCCTCACTAAACAAAATAGTTCCTGAAACGAATACCATCCTCACTACACATAAGATCTCTTAATACGTATACCATCCTCACTGCATAAAATAGTTCTAGAAATGAATATCATCCTCACTACACAAAATAGATCTTGAAACGAATACCATCCTCACTACATAAAATACTACTTCATACGAATATCATCCTCACTACATTTAATTAAAAAATAGCATGTAGTGGATAAACTCAAGAGTATGACCTTGTATGACCTTATGTTTAGAAGATGGAGTTAAATCGGATCACAAACAGCATTCAGGAAATGTATGAATAAACTCAAGTTTGTTTAAAGGAATTTAAAATGTATTAATTTGAAGAAAGGCACAATCTTCATTACAAAGCCATAGTTGATTTACATTGTGTCAACTTTAATGACAAGGTTACCTGAATATCTCTCGCATGAACATGTTGCTTCATTCATACAATTCTCATAATACTTCCTTCGAATCTGCGCACAAATACTGACTACGCGTCTACAGAGGAAATGCAGAGCATGAATAGAAACAATGGAGATTCCATTCAGAGCATGAATAGAAACAATAGAAATTCCATTATCGCATTCGTCATAGAGGACTTTTCGTTGTTTATAACGTTATGTTTCGTAAATCATGTGGCACATTTAAATCTGTAACATATTCCGATAATAAAATATTCTATATTTAATTATATTTTACATATATTGTTAAAGTCGAGTTGAATTTGTGCACCAAGGTTCGCCATATTAACACTTTTACTTTCGGTTCGAGTATGGATATAACTGACACTCATTTCGATTTCTTTATTTTATATTAACCAAAACCTGTCACTAAAGTAGCAGGAGTTGCAAATTCAAACGCGCTTCGTTTTAATTTTGCCTCAAGAAAATGACGATCGTAAAACACACAGACAAAAACACCAATTCTCGAAAATGGCATAGTTGAATGCAAGTATGAAACCTCTTTCATATAAAGGTTTCATATCTAATTCATATCACCAGTGCAGAAATTACCAAAGCTACTCACCAGTATTGCATTTGATACACAAGTGTTTTTAAATATATTTTATTTGAAATGTTTCAAAATATATTTTTTTATAACTAGCCCTACTTGCATTATATGTATGTTATATCAAGCGACTGTCTACGAGATGATGAACGTAAGACCTCAAGGTCCTCCGCTTATTAATTGATTGATTGTTTGGTGCCATATTTATAGAGGTTGTACATTTAGCAAGTCTATCATATAGACCTCAATGTATTTATTACAAACTAGCAGTAATGAATATTCAGGAGAGTAAAGGCTTAGGGGATAGGCAGGGTTACTTCAAGCTTTGGGGGTTGGGTGTGGTGGGGGCAGGCCACTTAATATATAGATCTACAAATAAACCATGAAAGCGGTCCTTAAATTGTCCTTTACAAATGTATAGTTATTAAAACTATATTTGACTAAGTATTATACGGTTTAGACCAATATATAGTTTCACGGCAATCAGGGGGACACCCATGATAAATGGGCCCAAGGCACCCTGCCCCCTGTGCCCATCTTATTCTGGCACCGTGGATATGCACAGTGCATATAATTCAAATCAAACATTAATATGATCATCCAATGCATTAGTATGCCAATACAGTTATACCGATATATTAAGCCTATTTACGCTAACAAACACACAGTACACAAATTATATTCCCCTTTTCCATGTAGCTAATCCATTCATCTCTGAGCTTAACCAATGCACTCAGACTAGAGCTATGGGTTCGAAAGCCTAATAACCTTGCGTACAAGAAAATGGCAGACAACATTTTTTCAAATAGTTTGGTAACAACACGGAGGGCTGAGGTCTGTACATGGAGGGATCAGTTTAGTTACCCCATTTATGTATAGGGGTAACTTAATCTAGTTTGTTTGCACGACGATTTGAGTTAACCAGTTTAGATTCAAAGTTACAATAGCTCAATAAAAGATTCGTCAATTACAGAGACATAGTTTTGTTTCTAATATTTCAGGATTTAAGCCATGAATGCAGTTTGATTTATTTGTGTCCAACACTACAAGACGCGTCCACACATCATCTAAAGATATTAATGGTTGACAGAAGCTGGTACAAGGGGCATCCATTCATTTGCAAATAATCTAAGTTGATCATAGTCGTTGCAGGAAAGAAGATTCCGTGAGAATATGTTTAGAAGCAGAAGGAAAAAAAACCTGTTCAGCAATATCATGAAGATGAGTAATTATGACATCAATGAGGCCCCGTTCATTGAGGAGGTTAGTGTTGCTCTCAGTGCGAAGGCTACAAATATGATTCTAGGCTGGTTTATTGAGAACGAATGACTGTGCCAAATGAATTGTGTTCAACGTAAAATGTACAGAAACTTCGATATTTACTGTAGGATTGCTCTATCTAGCACTTTTTGAAGGGATACTTTCTCGATTTCATTTCTATTATGGGATGCAAAGGTTGTCGCCGTGTTCGTAAGCGCTTTGCCTGTGAAAGCGGTAGTTGTCTGTACCCGTGATGTTGTTTAGTCTGTTCCTGTTTCAAGACATGAGCCTTTTGAAATGATATGCTCTATGGGACTCACTATACTAATGATGTTGAAAAATGCGAACCAGTCTAGAAATGGGTGAAAATAAAATAGAGCATATGGGTTTGGCTTGCCAGGATTGGTTGATAATCAAAGTTAGATTTTAGTAAGAAAGAATATTTTGAGAGCTTACCCTGGTTGTTACTAAAACAACAGAGACATTGTTTTAATGATAGAATTTCAGTCTCTTCAGAGTCATGTGTTTGGAAGACTCGTTACTGAAATCAACACGACTTTTTGATGCGGTATTGAAAGCACATGTTTCAAACAATTGTAGATCCAGACAATGCTCCGGCTCATATATTTCTCTACATATAAGCTGTCATCAAGGATGTGTCTATGCTGATAAATATAAATTTGATCATGGGGACTATAAATTCGAAGTTATTGAATTTTTAATATCGTGGTGTTTGCATAGGTTTATTATGGGAACTGAATTAGTACCGTGATTCTTATATTTATGTGGATTATCTAAAATTCTCGGAACAATTCATTTTGGGTACCAATATAGGTGTAATATCAGTTCTACCACCAAGCCCCTCCCCGTCTCTTGTCCAGTGAAGCAAAATCGGACAGCTTTATTCATTTCAGACATCTGATTTGGCTCTCAATTCAAGGTAATTGTATATGGAAAGGGTTTAGGCCTCAAAACTGAACTTTTCTTCCTCACACATACACAGGGAAGTGGTTTATCTTATTAACTGACGTGAAAACAACATTTGTATAATGACTTGAGGAGTACTTATGACATCAAATTACATCACGGCGGTCTTAAATTAGTTATTGTGCAAAACATATTACAAGGCAGCGGTCTTGAAATAGTTTCCGTGAAAAGCACATTACATAGCAGCAATCTCAAATTAGTTATATATCATATATCATTTTTATCTCGTATCTGATGATCACGTCAACATTTGAAACAATCAATCACAATGAATCAATTTGGTTGTAATTATCAGTGAATATATTTTGAATGAACCACGTAAAATGAAACGTTCTGGAGTGACTAATCATGGGAAGACATTGTTTGCACATATCTTTGAAAGGTGAATGAGAGTATAGCGAACCTTGTTAATAAAAGACACTCAATGGCCAATAAAACAGTGTCCTCTGAGTACGGGTGTAGTTGTAAAGATACTTTTATTCCAGAAGACACATTAGTTTGTAACTGCACTACTAGCCCACAAAGCAGGGATTTGGGTTCTGTCTGTGTTTTATCGTTTACACAATATCAAGCTGTGAGTCAATCAGACATCCCTTCTTTTTATCAAGTAAAGGCAACATTAGATGAAAGGAAAAGTTACGAAGGCGAAAATAAGAATGTAAAGATAATGTTTCTACTAGATACACTATTTATATGAAATAAATTATTACAAACGCGATAAAATAGAGATGAGCAGTGGTGGTGATTAACGATGGTTAGCAAGTCGATCTGCATATTTAGGTCTCTTATTTGATCCCTTATATACAGACTCACGTCGTCTCTAACCCATTATCAGGGTCCTGTATCTTGTTCCTCATTTGTTTTTCTCACAATATACCTCTCTCTCTCTCTCTCTCTCTCTCTCTCTCTCTCTCTCTCTCTCTATATATATATATATATATATATATATACATTTGTTAGAAAAATGCGTCAACAGAAAAGAATCAATTTATTATTTACAAAAAGAAAAAAAGGAAAAATGTTTTCCCTGTAGGGAATGATAAATCCTAACACCTCCCTCACCTCAAAATACACAGGGTGCACAGAGTACACAAATGTAGAGAACTATATTTTTTCCTCTTCGCAGAAAAAATAAACATTTCCCGGGATGATCAAAATGTCATACCTTTTGACTGAATTCCTATGGATAATAATACGACCATACTTAATATTTTAATTTAATATTTTAAGCATTTTCCAAAGCCTGAGTTAAGTGTTTGAGCTCAAGGGTTCAGAGTCTTCCGTTCCCCACGTGTTGTGCCAAAAAAAGTTATTTAACAATATAGTTGCTACTTAGTTGTACATTATCGACTTTAAACATAAATTATGAAAAAAATTACTAATAGAATTCAAATTGTAAGCGTCGATTGCAAACTAGCTGGAACAATCATATTATTAAGTTAATACTGACGAAATTTTACAAAACGTTAATATTTTTCAGACATGTAGCGGTAAATGAATTAAAGTTAAAAGCATAACACCCAGTTAAATTTGGATGTAACCTTGTCAGTCCTAATTATAGTTCTAATTCTCACAATCACTCGTCTGTGGGCAACACATAAGAACTTGGTTTGATTGGAATAGGTACAAACTGAAAGTAACAACCTCTTGACAAGGTGTGAAATCTTGACAAGGTGTGAAATCAATCATACGTGTTAGTTATCAGGCCAACAAATAAAAACTAAAATAAAAATATTGCATTAGATTTGAAATGAAGAAAAGTAATAATGATTTACCAGTTCTGAGTCGATTGGTATCTTTATCAAATTGTAGTGGTGGATGTTTGCTTCCTTGAATGTTGACAATTAACATGGTTATGTGAATTCTGCCCAGTTTTTATATTTGCGAATTTCATGGTATTGAGTGTGCACTCGTTCACACCTTTTGAAAATGATACATAACGGACTAACCTACCTAAATAGAAAGGACAACAATTGTCAGTTCTCTAAATGAAAATAGTTTCTTTCAGGAGAATCACACATAAAATCAGCATGTGCTTATTCTTGAGCGCTCAAATCTACCAGTTCCGAATCGACACGCATTCGTGATTAAAATGCTAGCGAGATTTTGTTTTATATATTAACTACATTTATTTTCTCACGACGGTAACATTGAAGGTCTGTCAACGTTCTTCTATAATTATTGTCATCGTGGGGACAATTTGCTCGACAGGCTAGCATTGTTCAGCTGCAATACATGCATGCACTTCCAACCAAGCATTATACTTTACTGGAAATAACGTCATACAGTCTTGAAATATCGTCACACAATCTTGGAAAATACCTTCCGGGGGAATTTTTAACTGTGCGTTCCGTGGGTTTGGTACCAGGCTCATTTATAAATAGAGCTATTTCCCCTTTGCTTCCTGCCTCTAACGGAGGTTGTCATCCAAGAACTGTTACGCTGACATGTGCGTCCTTATCAAATAACAGTTGGGACAGCTCTCTTCATCATTGAGTCAATACTGGTTTAATGTAATTGCTAGGGAATATAACCAGGGTGGACTCAGCCTTGAATTCCACTTCATCGTTGCAGAAACAGCCGTTGGCTAATTTAACGATTGACGGTGACGTTTCTTTTAGTTTTCGCGTGCTAATGCTAATACCTCCATGCTGGCATCAAGTTGCTAGTAGTGTATCAGGTGCCCGCTTTCACGCCGATATTCGGTGACAAATTGAAAATAATTTCAGTCGATGTTAGCATTAGCTTTCCTCTCATCTGTATATTCCGCATTACCATCACTTACAGATTTAATCACGTGTACACACACACACACACACACACACACACACACACATATATATATATATATATATATATATATATATATATATATATATATATATATATATATATATCTTAAGTACCCATCTGAATTGATATCAAATGCTTTAAACTGAAGTTCATTTCCAAAGTCTAATGATTTCGATACTGTGTATGTGAAAAATCTATATTGAACAACATCACCGTGTATGACGACGATACGTTATACTGGTAACATAAGACTAAGATGCCGTTGACTATGTATCAACAATTGCACCTGTGCTTCTCTCAACTCTGGAATATCCGCGAGCAACGGAAATTTTCCACCTTATTTTCATTTGTGCCACCTTTGACTTCGATAACTTTTATATCACTGAGATGGTTTTTTGGTTGGGTCTTACATACAAGCACGGATGTTTATATGTACGTCGCTGTCATCCTTTGATCATTATTCCACGACTTTCTATCTCTTCTACTTGTTTTTGTTTTCTGTTACGCCTGTCACTCTTTAACAGTTTTTATTTATTTGCCCAACCAAAATTTACAAAATTTAAAACAGTAGAGAGGGTCGTACTTGAAAATGCAAAACGTCCTAATTCCCCTTACTCTACTGAGACCTTTAAGCCTGTGTTTACTTTCTATCTCAATATATGCTTCCAATCAGAACTGAACTGAACATATTTTACTGCATGACACACCGTATATGTATGACGTTAAACTCAGTCGAAGTAGATAAGATACAAAGCAACATAGAAGTTCGCATACAAGTGTCTATTAAATTATTAGTAAAGGAGTTAAACAATACATGGGGAATAAGTATTAAATGTCTACTTTATGTTGATCTATGTCACCCGTGTCTGAATGTACCCATGAAATATAAAAAAATAATACCGCCGAAAAGGCGAGGAGACGGGGAAATTTTGAACTGCGCGAGGTGGTCTCATTATGTCAGATTATAGAAGATGAGTAGGTTGTGTCAATAGTTTTGTTTTCTCTTTTACTGACAAGCACAAATCCCGGTGCCTGCAGCAGCTCTAATCTAATCATTTGTCAATAAAAATACAGTCGGTCAATAATTACTCATGAATGCTGAACACCAAAGTAGCTTGAATAACAGAAGTATCATTTTTGTATCGATTCTTCATCGCCTTGTCTCAGCATCTGCATCGATGTGGCAGACTTATTGATATACCAATGCATCGATGAATCGTTTCGCCTTTAGTTACAATCGGAACATTGTCAGCCTTTTCTGTCGCAGCATATATGATGCACTTAGCGAGGGGCGAAGCACCAACCCTATCAAACTTAGGTGGCAAAGGAAAGTTTCGTAAATTTGCCCCTGTCAGATATCTGATCTTAAGAATATGGTGTGACTTTTTGAGCTATTATTGCATAATAATGCAAGATATGGATATATTTATGAATTTGGTCTTTCCTGCTTGTGCTGTTCTTGAAATCGATGTGATGCATGTACACCTCATGTAGGCACTACACAGTATGTAGCCAGTGAAATATTAATAGTCGGTTCGGAAGAAGACCTAGCCACTTATATTAGTAGACACGTTGGTGTAAGGCATGTAGAATATCTCAAAAATTATCTGGATGACAACTATTTGGAATTGTATCAAGCTATGAAGTACACAATGTTTTTCAAGATTATCACCATGGGAAACGGCTTGTGTTTGCACTGTGAGCATCACATGTTTTCAAAAATGGCATTCAGACATGAAAATGCATGTATAAATTTGGGGTGGGTATATCAACTTTTTATTCTATGAATTTCCACTGACTCGTCAGGTCAAGTGTATGATATTCTCATGCTTTGCTTTATTAAACCTATCCAAAATATGGATCCTTTTGATCTGACTCATGTATTTTATTTGCTATGAATTTGTATGTTAGGCAGGTGTATGCAACATTAAATTTGTGCATCTCTTGCGTCCTTATGAGTATTCTTGCATGTACTTCCGAAATCAATTCTCGGTGTGACGGAAATAGCCGAACTATATTCCGATTTACTTTCAGAGGACAGCGCTACGCAAGTCTCGTTCAGCCTTACTCTCGTGTGGCTGTGTCATCTTAAACAATTATGTTCTTCCAGAAGTGAACTGCACTTTGGATAGCCCCAAATTGCATAGTCTCATTTTTTAGATCCTATTCTCTCTCGTCCAGAAATACGTGTCACACTTCCTGTATGACTTAAGTTGAAACGGATTTAACATACTTAAGCACACACCAGTTTGAGTGTAGTGACTCGGCATATAGCAATGGCTAACGTCTGGCTTCTTGTACCCTGGTGCATTGTTTTTATCTGTTGCCATGGAAAGTATATCTTGCCTGACATTCACAACAGCTATTTGAGGGATACGAGACAATCAGGTTGGTACGAAGAATAAAATATACGATTAAAATATGTTGTCATGGAAAAGTTATTAACGAACTGTACGTTGACTTAGCGATTATTCAGGATATGTATAACTGAGCGGTTAACGAAATAATCGCATGCTGGACATTAGCCGTAGATTCGACGGAATAAGATATGTCTGCCTTGAAATACTGTGCTTCTGAAAGATAAGTAGTTAATATGAAATATGCTTTATGTCTATGCTATATATATATATATATATATATATATATATATATATATATATATATATATATATATATATATATATATATATATATATATATAACTTAAGAGAAAAACATATATACGCGTATTAATGGTATTCATGTAAACTTGGTGCTGGTGCCAACTTATCTCATACAGCAAGCGAATTCCAACTGCATACACACATGCTGTTAAGTATATTTAATTTGTATTGTGTCATTGACTTTTGTTCCTAATGCATGCGAATATTATAATTGTCTAATTGTTACACTTTTACTATTAATGTTGATGTCAGTAATTGAGAAAGAAACTGATCTTTCTGATTTTCTTAAAAGTCTACCGCTTGTTCTTCAGCTCAATTGGACAACGACGAGAACCAAAAATATGCAACTAAAGAACCTGCTGATAAATGGGATTGCGGGGTGTCCCTGTCGGGACCTACCGGGGAAGTCATCCTGCCTACAACGGAGGAAAATGGATCCCATTTCTACCATCCAAACTATAAATGTCGTTGGAGCATTTCCGTGTCAACTGGTAGGGCTATCTTGCTGTCATCATTATACTTTGACTTGGAGGAAAGTCCAAACGGATGCGAGTAAGTATCGAGTTTTTTTTCTTACAACTACGAAAATATTATCAGTGGGCCAATCAGTATTAGCATTTGAACCATAAACACACAAAAATCCTTCTTTAGAGAATGGTGCCTTATTATATTCTTTCTTTTATTCTCTTAATGGTAGATTTATTCGCGCTAAATTTGAACTAGGAATACCATGTTCCGTGACGTTAATGTCTAGTTACATATAGTACATATACTGATACAAATTGTCATTGTTAAATGAATGCTTAAAAAAGGGTAAACGGAATTGTATTATTATTATTATTATTATTATTATTATTGTTATTATTATTTATCATTATTATTATTATTATTATTATTATTATTATTATTATTATTATTATTATTAGAGAGAGAGAGAGAGTGCAAAGTTCTGAATATGTAGAAGAGTTGACGACGACCTTAAGTTTGCGTTGTATTTTCAAAATAAGGAATAAAATAAAGCCGATATAAATCTTTTACTTACCCCTTAGGCAGGTTATTAAAGAAAGCAATGTATTTTGTTATGTGAAGGTTTCCATTTTTGAAAAGAATTTGAAGTGAACACATTCAATCAAATGTTCGGCAGCAGTCCTAGTTCTGACCATTCAAAACATTTTGATGACAGGTTGGTGCGATGTTCTTCGTCTTGTTTTGGACTTATAAGATTGTCTCATTCACATCGTAAGGCAAGAACAATCTTTGAAACATATTTTGAGTTTCATCAAGTATTAAACAAAGAAATGAAAACACCACCCACTGAAATGTCGCATGAAGTTTGTCAAACAGCACTGGAAAAGAGGAGAGCTCAATTTTCAATAGTTGTCTTTAATCTTTTTCTGTTAAGTTGTTAAATGAAATAAATAATATATCCAGGACCGTGTTCCAAATAGAAATTCATAATTAGAATGCATTCTTATCAAGCGTGTAGAAAGTGATTATCCTGGAATAAACATGTTTTACCCATTTCTGTGGTTTAGGGGGGGGGGGGGGCTATGTATCGCACCACGCAGTATCCATTCTAAATTTGATAGAATAAACTCATACATAAAAATGTAGTTGTGTATTGAATAGGTATATCAAGTCGAATTACCCATTGACGGAAGTGTCTGACTTTCTCCTATAATGCTTATTTCGTCTAAATTTTGTTTGCAAGGACATTGAGATTACTATTGTTTTAAGGAAGGAGTTGACCTATTCAAGGTGGTTTATCGAACTTTTGAAATGAGAGATTATGTATGTATGTATGTATGTATGTATGTATGTATGCACGTACGTACGTACGTACGCGTGCGTGCGTGCGTGTGTGTGTGAGAGAGAAAGACGTTATAACCAGGTCTAATTTATCGCATGTGGTACACAAAATAACGAGTGGCGAAGTGTAATATATCCAGTTTTAACATAGGAAAATAAATATTTTTTTTCTATTATACCAAACATAATCCAGGATCACAGTGTAGAAGAATAATCTCACACTCCGGAATATGAAACGTTCACCCATCCACTTTTTGTAAATTCACCTCACTTTCAAAGGTTGATCATATACATATATGTAGTCCAAGAAAGCGATAGGAGTGGGTTGACCTAATCTGTCACAGTAAATTACATTTTTGTCATTTTGTAAACTATTTTACCCTATCTGAAAACAACTCATCTCATCGGGTTTATTGTTGTTGTCAAGGCAATAACGGAAATAAACTCCAGAGAGATACTAGCGGCTGAAAATCTTTTTGCAGTTTTATTGGAATGGATGGATTTTGTTTGTGTGTTGATCCAACTCAATCTTGCTTTTCTGTATATGTTGGACTGGATGTATTTGATCAATTTAGTGCAGTAAGGAAAATGTGATTTCAGTTGGAAATGTAGTCCAAATAACAGTACAATTTCGGTGCGCATCAGGTTTTCCGCGACATGGGTCATGTCATTCTGATTTGCAGAACTAAGAAAGTACATTTTGAGGAAATTCAATATGCATAAATGTAAGTATATTTATTGCCATTCTTATTACCAGCTAAAGAAGACATATGTTTATGCCCTGTCACTTTCATCTCAGGAGGGACCCCAGCTATGACCTGTATCATACAGGTGTGTCTTCTATCGCTAGCCAAACATTGTATCAATATAGTTAAATGGGAAAATTGCAAGGTAGCTGTCCACGTAGCCTGCATAAATAATAATTTTTCGTTGTCTTGGCTTATTGGCTCTAAGACTCTTAATTTTATATTAAAACCTTCTTTTTTTTCTCGAATTTAGTGTTTAGATTGACTAGTACAATGGTTCGTCTATAATAGATATGCGACATCCCCTGGCCTCAATATACTTTTCTGTGCTATTTTTGTGGACATTATTGAGCACTGGTCATAGTGAACCAGTCCAGTTGAGAAAAGATACGAATAATTCTCCTAAATAAATGATCAGAATGGTATTTTGAATTACTGCGTCTCTCGTGTTTGTTGTTGATATTACTAATTTCACTTTAATTCTCTTGCTTGTTTGAAAGTTTTTTTGTGTGACTCAGTGAACTCGTCGAAATTGTCAACATTATCATCTCTACCTTCATATGGACGAAACAGCTTATTTAGTTTATTCACAAAAAATTTAATTATTCGAAAAGCTAAAGCATGTGCTACAGGAATGCTCACTGTTTGTTTGCAAAGACATTGTTTATAACCAGTTCCTGATACATCATTCTAGTTTTAGACGTATATGTTGTGCAATATGAAGCAGTGAACGATTCTGACAACGCAAATTTATCCGAGAAAAAAAATGAACGTATCATAATTGTTATTTAAAAACAACAATACGTCATCCGTTTCTTTCTAAACATCTTTTGTTTGAAGAAGCATACAGTCGATGCGAAACTAGTTGCACAGATGTATCAGCGTTTGTATCCTCTTTCATTTCAATATATATATATATATATATATATATATATATATATATATATATATATATATATATATATATAATTTATTAATGTATTATGTAGGTGGGGCGACTATCTTGAAATAAGAGATGGTTCTGACCAGAAGAGCATAACGTCGACCAGCCTGTGTGGGTGTGGCCCAGTGACCTACATTTCCATGACCAATAAGTTGTTTCTAAACTTTCATTCAGATGAATCTTATGAGGGATGGGGCTTTCATTTCCAGTACAAAGAAGTTCCCATCCTGACTCCGCGTAAGGGATTTTCATATTTCTTATATCTATTTTCCTTATTTACAAACAAGCATTGGATGATGAAAATCAAAGTCATTTAATTCTGATTAATTTGTTCGTCTTTCCTGCATCATTTAAATGTATTGGTAATTCGGGTGACTGCAGTGCTTTAGTGTTTTATTCTCTTATCAAACTTTTCTCGAGATATATTGCTACAGTTGGGTTTGTTTTTTCTTTTTGTTTTATAAAGACCCAATATTTGCATCCCTTTATCCCATTTATCGAAACTCAGTTATGTCTGAATTTCTAAATTTTAGTATTTAAACTAATTTATTATACAGAGTTCAAAATTTCGATCACCGACCCACTTGCTCACCAAATAAAGTATATACTGATCGTTCCTTAATATAATTGATCATGCTAAAATGAAACATCATTCAGTTGAATTTCTAATTCGCTATTTATTATTCATTAATATCAACGCCAAATAATGACAACCTTTTTATGATAAAGACTCACAAGAAGTCCGAAGTTCAAAATGGATTATCTGTATCTAATTCATCATCAGATCGAGGTTCATGTTAGCTCTGCTTCTGAGGAACCAACTTTCCGTTTTGACTTCACGTATGCCCCACAATGATATGTATGGAGCTAGCAATTTGTCATTGGAAGGGTGATCTGTGTTTTCACACCCATCAATGAATACCTTACCCCGCGCAATTTCTCGTTTCTCCGAATACAGAGTAACACATAACATCACAACCTCTCCTGGTTTATGCTTCAGTCAATATCACATCCGGAGCTGCGGCTGCCCTAACGATACAATTTAGACCTGACATTTACCACTTTATTTTATTTACTTCTTGTTTCTAAACTAGTGATATTATCACGAAAAAGTTTGTTATAACAACACAAGGGTTAAAATGGTATAAATTTTTCTAATCGTCTTCAATATGACCTATTCAAATTGAAATAGAGACTGTGAAACGAATGAAACAAAATGTACAACATGTATGCAGCATGTGAAAACATGAACGAGATTTGTTAATGCTTTACAGCAGAGACTACTGAACTATTACATAATATATTTTGTAATTATCCAGTAAAGAAATATTGAGCATTTATAAATCATCACCAATGCAATTTACTAAATCTATAATCTGTTAAATTCAAGGGGAAAACAGGTGTCTTAAACACCGACAAATGAATAAAAATAGTACTTAGCTCAGTGCATCTTGGATGTATCTCTATACTCAACTGGTTTTTGTAGTTGATTGAGAATCAACTCTTTCGATACCACACGACTTTACAAAATGTTATGCTCACGTCACACGTGATTCCATTCGATATGAATAAACTTTAGGCAGTAAAATATAAATCATCTACATTAAACGATCTAACTAGTGCTAACTTATTTGAAAATAAATGTACAACATTTTTGGAAATGTACGTCGACACCGGCAACAATACTTACGCCGCAGGTGCAGGCATTTTCGTCTTTGTATCTGAGGTGTCATTGCAGATAATCTTTGAAAACACACTCGATATTTTTTGCTAGAGTACTGAATAATATACACTGGCAAACAGTTCCTCAGTTTTAACAGCCTTCAAATCAATCATCTGTTTTGTTTTGTTAAGGACATCTGTTAGGTATCTGTGCGCTAAATCGTCTGTGGTGTTTCAGGTACGCCTACACATTTTCGAACTCTGCTATGCCAATTATTTGATCCTCGATTATGAATGTCACAGCAATGTCAACATATCTCAAACATGCTTCGATTTCCTATTCGTCGATGAAACAATGCACGCTGCTGAACAACGCCATTGTGCCTTACTGAGCAAATCCAACCGTCTCATTGCAGTTTTAGTCCGCATGAGCGTTAACATTTTGTACATGTTTTCCATCAATTTCCAAAAGCGCTTTAAAGGCAAGAAAATGCCTAGACGTTGCATCCACTTGTAATCCTATTCTGTCCTTACATTTACGAATAATACTGAAAACCACTTTTACTTCGATTTATCATTACATGTACGTTCACGTTATCGGTGGTATCGGGTACTTCTTTGAAATGAGACATTCATTGCTCTTGTACATTATCGGTTTCGCCTAATCCATTTTCACTGCTCACGTCCAGGTTTAGTCTACAACTGTAATCAGCTTCACATTATCGCATTTGAAATCATCGAATCAGCTAGATGTTGTTGAGCAGTTTCATTGTTGCTGCTGATGCAAGAGTAATGCTTTTTGGTGTTGATCAAGTCAGTAATTGTTGCAGCCGATATCAAATCAATGTACCAGTCACAATCGCAGATTTGTCAACCGCAGCAACATTTTTGATGGTATCAACGACTTAAATTGCAATTGTTTAGCGATTGGTGCGTCCAGCCCTTGATGCGCTTTTAAACACCTACTGGTCAACATTATAAAGTATATTTCCATAATATTTCATGTAAATATGCCCTCTCCCGTTAACAACATGCACGTGTGTCACACGTCCACGCACACTAGTCGTATAATTTAAATGTCAGGTGGATGTCTAAGGTACAGTTTTATTGGTAGGTCTTACTGTGGAGTTTCAATGTATGCCTGTCCTGGTCCAAAAGAGTAAGTAAATATGTTCAACTCGCGATTGAGGCATGGAAGGTACACGGTTGTCTCCGGAGTAACTCAGAACAAAGAGCCCTGGGTAAATTCCGGGAAAACACGAAAGATATATTGCCTCAAGATGCGATATTTTGTGAAACCTAAGTGTCTGTTCGGTGACTACCAATGATGGCGTCATTCGTAGGATTAACCTGAATCGTTGAGGCGATCCTGACAATGTCTTGTGTGATATGATATCCAGTGTTTGCGTGTGCAGATTTAAGGGTCTACGTTCTTTAGAATCTCTACTTTAATTGAATCAATCTTCAACGAGTTCGTGAAAAATCCAATAATCTTCAAACTGATGTCGCTGTTGCACGAAAACACACCCGCGGTATTCACGCGAGGTGTCCCTTGTCAAAATAAAATGTAGATGTGTTATCTCCCTCAATCCTTATGGGTTTTGGTTATCGTTTTCTAGGAGATGATCGACTAGGGTGTTATTGCCTGGGTCAAGTAAACAATACAAAAAATTATAAAATTAATAGATGGAATAACATAGACCTGAACGTAGATATCAAATATAATAACACGAGCCCCCGTATATATAAAAAGTACAATTTATTCTACTGCATAAACAAAATAAAATCGAACATGAAATGTAAACGATTCACTTTCTCTCAGAAATATACTTACAAATGTATGCAAAACTCAGCTGGCCTTTCTGTTATACAGATGGAACAATTCCTATCATACAATCTAGTGACTGATCGAACTCATATTGCTGATATGAGATGATCACAAGTGTTTCCGGGCATTCCAAAAACATAAGTCGGCATTTCCATATTCCCTTATACCTTTCCTTCTCTCTCGCTCCTATTCTCATCGGGTTATCAACCTCTTGGATGCAGAATGTACTCTTTTTCCAATGGGAAATTCAGGTATGGAGCCATTTTCCTTCAAATACAAAAATAAAACCCAACCTAAATACGTGTCAGGTTTTTTTTCTTCTCTTGGGATCAAACAATATTCCAATATTCTGCGTCAAATATCGTCTATCGGAAGAATCCAACAAAACTAGCTATGGCCATTTCGTACCTAATGAGCACTCACTACAGTATTAACTTGAATTTATGTCTTTCTAGCTGCTCTAGTATTACAGCTGAGACCGTGACATAATTAGTCCTCTCCGATACTATTACGGCCCCCTGTGGCTATACATTTCCCAGCTGAACTATGTCAATTGGCACAGCTGCCTCGATTCTCGGCTGAAGAGAATTTACAACATAATTACACATGAATTAATGGTCTTCATACCACGTTACATCTACGTTACTTTCCTAATTATCAATTCTTTGAAATATATTTCCAGGCAAAGGAAAATCAAAATCCATCATAAGGATATAGCAATTTAAGACAGATGTCTTTAATATTTACATAATTTGTATCAGAACAAATGATTAAGCTCTTACACTACATGATTTCTGTTACTCACGAATAACCAAATCGTTCCCTTTCATATAACACATTATTAACCTGAATAAATTCAACAGTAATTACAAAACATACATCAATGAACACATTATATATGCAGTTGAGACTAACCTTGCCTTCCCAAGTCTGTGTAATTGTTTGGTGTAGAAAATATCGCATTAATTTCTGTTTCATGGATGAGATCATGGTCATCGAGGTAATGCTAGGGATTGTATTTGCAACAACACTCTGCATATCTTTTGCTTAAGACACTGTTTCAACCACTTCAGAATGCATCATCGGTATCGTAATATACATCAGAGAGATGTTCACAGATTTCATGCACTAGCGCGCGAAATGTCCCCATGAAAATGATATCATTGGTGATTCGTATGATGGCACAGGCTCAGGTGCAATTGCTTGCAATTTGACTCTTTTTTCGTTTCCTCGCATCGACTTTTTGTCATAATTTCTTCATGAGAAGTTTTTCATCGATAAACATCTTTAGTGTTAATTGCATTGATGATACGTTGATAAGGTGTTCACGCGGAACCGGAGGATTGTTGTCTATTAGTAATCTCTCTGTAATATCCACTTGTACAATACATTTTATAACGACGTCAGTATGTTGGTGTGTGCAGCAGGATCTTATCTCAGTTGGGTGGTTCGTTATAAATGGCATGTATAAGATTGGTGGAATATTTTCGTTTATCTTTCTATCTTCTTTGTAGAATACTTGCAGGCTTTTGCGATCACAACAGTGTCATTTATATCTCCTCTAGTTGTAGCTAAGCCTTATTGGAATCTCTCCATCTGCTGCAGCAACTGTTCAATGGATCGGACTGTCCTGATAATCTGGGAAAATTTTCTCGCGGTATTGTATTGGTGTTCAGGCATCGCATCGTCGTGCACAACATGATCATTCAATGTTGTCAGTGACAGGTGTTCATTAATTGTGGAATTGAATTCATTAATGGATGATTTGCTTCTTGAAGAGGACGCAAGCTCTTTCGTAAAATCCTTGAGTACGTCATAACACAGCTGACGGTGAAATCATATACATCCTATATGGCATTAACGATCTCATAATCAGATTAAAAAAGAAGTAGCAAATTTAGTTTGGAAAGATGTTACTGTACTTGGGCGGTTTTAGACTTTGCATTTGCAGAGAAGTCAAAGACGATGAATTTCTTTTTCGTGAAGCCATGTTAAATATCAATTGTTGTATAACTCCCTCATGCCTTATACTGTGTGCGATGCAAAATGAAACTCATACCGTAGTATCAACTGGATATCAAACACATACTAGTGGAGTTGCAATCACGAGAACATGTGTTCGATAATATGGAGGAAAGAAATTCATGTTAGTTGTATCATTCAGGTTAATCGTCCTCATTCGGGAAGGGTCTGCAAACCAATCGACAGTCATAACTCTACCACGTTAACAAAGATACCCTGAACGCCATGGAGTAAATCTTTTGGTGTAAGAGAATACATTCATTGCGGATCTGGAACACGACTGAATATACAACTTGTTTCTAACAATCAGACTAAAGTAGGGAACAAAAATATAAAACTTGTCGATGATGCAAATTACCAATATGACCTCGAGTACAAAACACCAGGTGATATCTGTGCGCATCGACGTGCCGATATAGATCTTAACCATGGCTTTGACGAAGAGCTGTCATACTTACAGAGAAGTAATCGCTAGATGGGTCATAAAAGGAGGAAATTTACGGATCTTATGATCCGTCCATGGTCGATAACACTCCAGTTATTGGTGGACAATAATCATTCATTGGAAGTCAAACCGAAAATTGCAATAGAACCAAAATGAGTAATAAAAGCGTATTTGTCTGCAATTTATTTTAGTCAGCGCGGTTATTGGAAAGATGGTGCTGTTGTTAAATGATCATCCACGGGGCTGCTGAAGCACAATTACTCAAACCAAAGCTGTAGAAAATTAACGAAGTTCATCACGCAGATCTTTTGTTTCTTCCACATGATGAGGTATACAGACACAAAACTAAGTACGCGTAAACTATCGTACCTCTTTCAGCTGATACAAACAAGCGGAGTCGTTGAAGTCTAAAGGTTCACTAGGTATCGCAGATGTTCTCAAGCGTATTGATGATACAGGTTTACTGCTAGCTAAAATAGTCACGATTTTTGCAAATGGACTCAAGCGAAGATTTACCAGGAGCCGTTGCTTCGTTGTTAACAAAACATAGGGTGCTTTGATCGTTTCGGAAATGCTGATATCGATCGCGATTAGGCTATTGAAAGATTCCACCGTACATTTGCAGGGCTCTTGTTCAGATATCAGTAGCTGCAGGAATGTGTAATGAATGATATTTTGAATGCTCGCATACTAGAGTGATTTAGGATGGATGAGTGATCTCTGGAATGGCTAACACGACTTCAGTCGATAATATCAGCGTTTAGCAATGGAATCACACGCGTAATTGGGTTAAACTCTGATGATGTGATTAGACAGATGACTGTTTCCGTTACTGATAAATCAATTTCAGAACCACCCTTATAGACTCCCTCGGAAACAATATAATTCAGTATCTGTATGCACCAGTTGAAGTTGAAAGCAGGCAACGTCGTGCTATAGACTAGTTATGGTTTATACATTCACGATCTCGGACTGGGTTGATTTTACCGGACTGTCAACACGTTGACATCAGGCGTTGTCAGCGAACTGACGACGTTTAGCAAGCAGAGCATTTGTGGTTGAGGAGATGCATGTCATTCTCTGGGATACGGATCGCACACTAAGGTTTATTCTGAAATTGTAAGTTGGTTCACAATCACTTAGATCCAATGAGCATAAGTAAAGCTACCATCCGTCGCTTGGTTGCAAACGAAAACAAACTCAACTTGGTGCAACGATATACACCTATATGATGTTTCTTTGACCGGATCATATTTGCTTTGTGCGCGAATTCGTGTCGTTCGCTAAAATTAGTTCACATAATATCATGCTAAAGATCCTTCGTTACATCAACCCGGGGACTTCCATTAATCTTCTTAATCTTCTGTCCGGATCCTTCGTTACATCAACCCGGGGACTTCCCTTAATCTTCTTAATCTTCTGTCCGGATCCTTCTTTACATCAACCCAGGGACTTCACATAATCTTCTGTCCGGATTTGGAGCATTCAGACTCTAGTTTCTTCTACAATTGAGTACATTAACAGTCCCATATTTCCATAATAGGCTTACCGGAGCAGTTATCATTACTAAAAAACAAATGATCTTTTGGATAATCGCTGGTGACGAATTGCCTTATCCACGTCCACACCATAGGTTGTGATGTTCATGAAACACGAGTCTCTCTATTCGTGTACATTATGTTGATGTTGTCACCTTACGGAGATTTAATCTAACTCATACACCAAGGGCTTTGACAGGTTTAATAGAAAGGTTCCAATAGAGATTGTCTTTTACAGCTTCAGTTTTGATTTTGTTATATATTGGACAGCATAGGTTCCACCCTCATATAATTTGCGTGACTCAAACGCGAGATCATCGACAATTCTGAAAAATTTTTCTTGCTTACTGTACCTAACGATATCTAAACGATTTACCTTTTGCAGATTATCCGTTGTTTTTCCAAACACAGCATTGTTCATCAGTTTAAAGAAATCTTTTGCAAGCGCAATGGATGCTTCGGTACGCAGATTTTGTATTAATATGTGTGTAGGTCTCCATTGATGAGCTCTGGCGAAACTGTAACACTCGATGAATTTTACATGCAAGCATCTCCAGCCGTAAATCCATCTGCAGGTTTCGTACGTTGACTACGTAATTTCTCATATTCCGAAGATTCGGGAGAAGCTTAATACATTCTCTAAAGTTGTGTTTAAATTGGTCAACCATTACATTTTGATAATGGGATATCCACCCGCTGGTCAATACCGACGTTACCAGGGTCAACGCATAATAGCTATGGATGTGGTGAAGTTCAACATGGTAGTCCAATAAAGCTTCATAAAAATTAACCGATGTCATCGTTATTATTTTATGAACGTATCTGGCTTTGTATCTCCAAAGCTATGAGATCAATCCGCTGAAACCTGCTAACTAGCATGACCTGTATAATGACCAATATATATAATTTATTTAGGTAAAGATATATGATATAGCTGTTTCGGATAGTGGGATCTAAAAATCCACCAGAAGATTGTTGGATCTATTGTATTGGTAGTTTGGCATAGAAATTCCGACCCGGACACCATGTTCTACGAATATGTGATGGTTTGTATCTATGAGCTGTTCCAACTCGACCTTGGCTTAAAGCATCAATGCGTCACAGGCCATTCCAGTATCACTAAACATCTCTCAAAGACCGCGAGAAAAAACATATCTATCTCCAGGTTTAGATCATGATAATTACCAATGTTTTTGCAAATAAATACAGTCCAGACATAAATTACATGCATTTCGTTTCAATATAAATTTTCCCACCATGGCAACGGTTTCGTTATTTTTTGAAAGAATTCATATGCTCATTACAAACTTGCAATTTATTATTCATTAAATGCGCCGCCACATCGGCGTGTAGTTTTAAAACTATCATTAGCATTTCTAGCACGGTGGCTCTCTAGTTTGTCCAGGGAAGAGTTTAGAAATTGCAGCTAATCAATAAACTGCAAGTCACCCAGCTGAAACGTAATGCTTTATTCCTTCGTGTTGGGAATGACACTTATTGAAGCATTCGACGCTTTTGCGACTGTTAGCATTGCTAGTTTATCATCATATCCTCGCATATTATAAAGCACTATGGTAATTCGTATTTTGTTTGCGGTTGATGTGCGTTGTGTACAGCTACTCTGTACGTACCTGTGATATGACAGTGATCTCGAACGTTTCCATCAGTTGAGCTAAAGCGCAATTATAGATCCGTTAGTCATAGTCGTAACGTACTCGTTTCGACGTAGTGTCATGGAGCGATTTAATCAATACCTATACATGTATGGGGGCGCAAGCGATATGGGCGCTTATTAAGGTGGCCGTTCAATTTTCCCATCGTATATAATACGATAAAACCTGCACTGGATACGTTTCGCAACCTGAACTAAAATTTCAGTAAGGGCCACTGGAGCATGTAAGAATTCATGGTGCATGATTGGAATGTTTTCGAGTGGCTATGGCATGATAGTGTACTTTGGTTTTTCACTATTTCCACCACGGTAAAAGTCATGCTCATCAAGCAGCTGAGGCGTGTTAAATAAATACAGGACTGGTCGACACGGATATTTTATACCGTGGTGTTTACTATGTCGGTACAGTAACCGGAAAGATTCTCGACCTATAAGTGACGATACAGCGACTCTGAATTATTCATGTCTCTGAATTATTCATGTCTCTATGCCACCTGGGTGTGAACTTGAAGTTTTATTTTCTACATGTAGGGATTGTTTCAATGCATAAAAGACGTTGCCCCAGACGAACACGTAAACTGCAATAACAAGGTGAAGTTCTTCAAACTGTTCTGTATGGTCTTAGTAACATGTACAGTAAATTATTTATTATCACATTTGAGTTCATCCTAGTATTTCTGGTATTTACGCGGCTAGTCAGTTGTTGCTCGATGGTTGTAACGCAGACAAAATAGAAACTGATATAGTCATCATTTGTTGCATTTATCACTGACCGCGGCGAAACATACTTTGGCCTTTTAATATAATTAGACTTCCAAAATGGTAAATTTGGGGCTGTACGTAATTGAACTATAGTGAGTTGCCTTAGTTGAATCATAGCAGGAATTCTGGTATAAAAGGGATATCATTCTCTAATTGCAAATAGTTAATATTAATAAATCTTAAATGTCTTTATTTTACCAGGTTTATAAACTATAATTGTTTGAATCTTGATTATTATTTCATCGACTTTAATATATTTTTTCTCAGCGATGTTGACATCGTCCTGTTTTGCTATTGCAATAGGTTCCATATTTGTTACGTTGGTGAGTCTTTGTCTCTGCGGACGATAATACACCCAAACAGATCCGCTTGGTCGGCAAATATGGTTAGGTGACTTTACTCTGATACCACAGCGAGGCCATCAGGTAACGCGAGCAAATGTGATTCGCAATATCCATAATGGCATATTCTACAGCATAGTTTATATTTTGCAAGGCATACACCATGGCATTGACTTTTATTCATATATATGATTACCGCATTAGATACACGTATGAATCCTTTTGCATTACTAAACGCACCAATTGGCTATATTTTCGCCATTTATATAATATTTGCTGCAATAATTCTCTTATATAGCATATTCTAAAGCATTAGTTTCTACGAGATTTTTTTATATAGAAATATAGCCACAATCAATACATACTATTCTCACAGGAAGAAAACAATCTCCATGAAAGATATATAATACAGAGACAATTTATACTAATATATTCTGCTAGCTATATATTCTCACTCACAGCAAACAATCTCTGCAAAATATATTTTATGCAACATAGTTATGATTAATAATAACAGTGGTCAGTAGCTACTGCCGAGCTTTGGGCGCATGATGGTAACTTCATTTGAAGACGCCGCAGTAAGGTTTACGCTGAAAAAAGTTCCTGCTCAAAATAGTTTTGGTTCTGAGTTTGATACTGCATATACTAAAGCAACATTGTTTGCATTTAGGATGGCAAGGTTGTTGTCGGTGTTGCGTCCATTTCCATAGCCTTAGTAATTGTATAATTCTATTTTCAAAGAATTAATAATTGTATGTCCCAAAAATTAGTAATGGCTAAATCTTTTCAGTCTAGCCGATTTTACATTGACTTTAACGTTAGAATTATCTGTTACAAACGACATTGTAGCCATACCGCGTGCCCTCGTATGTGTCGCGCGGGTATATGTTTGTAAAGTCGTGTCGTATAGAAGGCTTTCACCAAAATCAGTCGGCGAAATATAATCGCCCACGTGTCAATCTGAAAAAGTGAATTACACACTACATTACAAAGGAAACAATTATGTACTAAGAATAAATTTACAACATACAAGAAAGTGAAGTGAAAAACGTAGGGACATTTCACAACTAGACTAATGGACAACACTTTTTCCTTGGTATATAGGTGTCATTTATAAATGTGTTCAATATGAAAAGTAGATTGATCAAAGGGATATTCGATTGCTGTCAATTGCTGTCTGTAAAAGGGATATTCGATTGCTGTTAATTGCTGTCTGTAAAAGGGATATTTGATTGCTGCCAATTGCTGTCTGTAAAAGGGGTATTTGATTGATGTCAAGTGCTGTCTGTAAAAGGGATATTTGATTGCTGCCAATTGCTGTCTGTAAAAGGGATATTTGATTGATGTCAATAGCTGTCTGTAAAAGGGATATTTGATTGCTGTCAATTGCTGTCTGTAAAAGGGATATTTGATTGCTGTCAATTGTTGTCTGTAAAAGCGATATTTGATTGCTGTCAATTGCTGTCTGTAAAAGGGATATTTGATTGATGTCAATTGCTGTCTGTAAAAGGGATATTTGATTGCTGTCAATTGCTGTTTGTAAAAGGGATATTTGATTGCTGTCAATTGCTGTCTGTAAAAGGGATATTTGATTGCTGCCAATTGCTGTCTGTAAAAGGGATATTTGATTGATGTCAATTGCTGTCTGTAAAAGGGATATTTGATTGCTGCCAATTGCTGTCTGTAAAAGGGATATTCGATTGCTGTTAATTGCTGTCTGTAAAAGGGATATTTGATTGCTGTCAATTGCTGTCTGTAAAAGGGATATTTGATTGCTGCCAATTGCTGTCTGTAAAAGGGATACTTTAATGCTGTCCTTATAATCAGAGGTTATATTGTTGTATATCATAGCAAAAGAGATTCGATATTTGAAATTTCAATTTATCCTAGCTATCTGAGAATAACTTTAACAGGTTATGTATTATCCTTGTAGTTATCGGAGACTCAAAAGTTAAGTACGTCCCATATAATAATCTGAGACTAACTGGCCGGTTATATACTGTGCCTGTAGCTATCTGAGACTAACCTACAGCCTATGTAATGTGCTTATATGAAACTAAGTTACAAGTTATAACAGTATCTGTAAACATCTGAGATAACTTACAGATTATATGCTGTCCTTGAAATAATATGATAGTAACGTACAGGTCTTGTACTCTCCCTATAATTATTGAAGAGTAAGTTACGGTTAGGTATTATTCCATAAGTTATCTGAGTAATTTACAGGTTCTGTACTGTCCCGTAGTTATATGAGTCTAACGTATATGTTATACACTGTCCCGTAGTTACCCCAGACTAGCTGACGATCATGCACAGTTCTTGTAGTTATCTGAGACTAACGTGCAGGTTATACATCACAGTCCATGTATTTATGCTAAAAATTGTTTATAAGCTGCAAATTGATTAAATGCATGTTGTCTTGGGTTAAAATTGCTTGAATGCCTAGACAGTTTTAATATCAACTCATGTCTTTATTCAGCTCTTTGTTTATTTCAGACAACACATTAGTTTGTAACAGCACTATGAGATTGGATTTGGGTTCTGTCGTTAATACAAGATATCAGGGTACCAATCAATCAGACTTGTCTTGCTTTTATCGAATACAGGTAATATTAGATTAAAGAGAAATTTGCAAAACACACATATAGGAATTTAAATATGCGTTACATGTTAGAAATAAGATTTAAATGAAAGAATGATTCTAATGATGACAAATTAGACTTGACATATAAGGTTGTTACAAAAGTCGTTTTACAACTTTACGATCCGATTTAGTGTCATGTGCTTGCGTTAGCTTTCACCCATCAATGTTCAGATGCCTGAAATTGGTTAGTCTTTGAGTCACGTACACGGACGCGCCATAGCCTGTATCATGTAGAGCAATACGTACCCAGTTGCAAGAAACTGCGTCGACTGTACTAAATCAACTGTATAGTTTTACTACAAAAATAAAATAAAATAAAGGAAACTAACTTCTCCAGTGTACGCTATGATTATCTACACCCCCTTCCAGTTCAACCAACCCACATTCAACCTCAAAAACAAATACAGTGAGCCAATGTAGAGAACATCGTCCGTGCGCATCAGAGACGATTTCTATGAGATAAGCCCATGTTCTCAAACATCAATTATTAACTTCATTTTGTCATAAATAGGAACGTGTCAGAGTGGGGTCACACTCACAGAACTCCTTATTTTCTTTATATGCATATGAAAATGACCATACAAGGTTTGGTATTGTCACCAGAAAAGAAGATAGTTTTGTTGAAGGATGTTTCGAATGAAAGTGATGAGTAACTAATACACGTACATTATTAAGTAAAAACTCCATACATTTGCTTGAGATTTGAATTGAAACAACGGAATTACAATTGACCAATTTCAAATATATTTTTAAATACACCAATGTGCATTGCTTGATGCTTTAATTGCGGTATTAATGTATACACACAGTTGAAGATGAACTTGTTCTATATAATATATGGTTGAGTGTATGTTCATTATATTATCAATCCATATTTACATGGAGCGTTTTTAACATTTGGTTCACAGGCACCAGAACATCACGTGGTTTGGATGGAGCAGATTAAGATTGAGGGTGACAGCGTCTTAAAGATCTATGACGGCAAACATACGCGTGAGTTATTATACTTAAACACACATACACTCAAAGAAACAAGGATTTTGCTTTAGATTATAATTGAAACAAAGGAATAATGATTTACCAGTTTAAAGACTCTTTGCATATTCGTCAAGTAGTATTGCTTGATTTATTGAGTGTAGATATTGGCATATGATCTGAAAGTGAAATTCTGCCAGGTGTTCTGTGTTTGACTTTCACAATCATGAATGGAAATTGCAAATTTTCGTATATATATATATATATATATATATATATATATATATATATATATATATATATATATATACATATCTGAAAGGCAAGTAATTGTGTATAATTTCCAGTTTAACCAACCAACCATATATATGTATATATATATATATATATATATATATATATATATATATATATATATATATATAGTCTATTACTTCCGATACGGCTTTTTTTACAGGTTTCACGTGAAACATTTTCACTTTGCTAACTATAAATATGAAGATAATGGTCATCGCCATGTGGAAGGAATGCAACTAATATATAACAATTATAAATGTATTCCATATTACTGTGACATCGTTCTTTCATATATCATGCTACAATGAGCACGCACCATACGTAATTAAACTGTGTTTTAAAGAATTCATGATAACTGTTTCATAATATAACATGTAGTCCGATAAATCAGCCCCAGACCTGTATTGATAATGATGGCTGCTTTGGGACTGATCTCGCCTATTATTTAAATCGTGTAATGCATTGCAAACATACTTGTCAGCATACATCAGTGTACATTTTTGGCACTTTGGGATATCATTCGAGGCTGTAGCGTTACGGTCGGCTGAAGGATGCTTTCAGTTTATATGCACATACTATTTTTCTGGATCAAAATCCTATGTTTTACAACTTGAAAATCCAAGTGGAATGACAACACTCTACTATTCGTATCGTGAGGGAAAACATGGAAGTATCATTTTCATAAGATATTGTGAGTAACAACCTGGAATTCCAGATTGTTGCTCTTTTTCTTCAGAAACTTCATTGTGAAGTTTGCTGTTTGTTTTAAATCACTCTTGATCACAACATATCTTCAGAGATTTTCTTTGGTATATAGACATAATTTATTCCTTGCATGATATTATTTTATAATATCTTTCCGACTTTTAGGGCGAGTTCATTGAGATCGTTTGCCCTTTTTGAAGCCGAATAGGGCATATCACACAATGTTAACACCCTCTGTGTGTTTTAAATTTTTGCATGATTTTGCATGCCATTATTTGAAAAGTATTAAACTTGCAGAGCATAAAGCATGACGAACTGAATATGACCTGTCTCTCGAGGTTTCTTACTCTTGCAAACTTGAAATTGACCGAATCTAAGTTTATAAGTTCAGCTTGTCCCGAATGTTGAGCAAGTCGATGTATGGATCGCGCGGTGAAACTGTTTGAAAATGAAAATAAGGCTCTTTGTGAATATATCTTAACAGTAGTTGTTCATTTAATTGGTGGTAAGGTGCTGGGATTTAAAAAAAGATTTGGCAGTAACCTGGGCTTATAAATGTTATTAATTTATTTTGTTTCAAATGGAGGAGGTACAAGCTTTTGAAAAATTAAACATGGTTGTCTTTTGTATGTCTTAGATTCTCAGCAAATATTATAAATGTGACATGATATGCAGACAGACCATAAGCGTTTGGATTAATATTACCTATCCCTGCCTTCGCTCCTGTGGCTTATACATATCGAATGTTGCATAATGAAGGCGGGTGTGCATGGTTAATGATTGATACGCTGCAGAACTGTACCTCTTGCGTTAACCGCACCACCTTAGCCACCTCACTCAACCACACCCAGTCCCCCACCACACCTTATACGTCCGTTTGTTATTTGTCGCTGTAGGTGCTGGCGAAGCAGTTTAAATCTTGATCAGTCAAGATAAGTGTTAATTAAACTAAGTTCTGACATGATAAATCCAGATAAGCTCCATATTTACCTATACACGTTTCAACGTTACATCTTCCATAGAACCCATTGGGAATACGGCCATTTTTTATTTCATATTCACAAAGTATCACATAGCATCATACATATTGTAAAATTTCCATTGATTTTCGTAGGGTGAAACAAATTGTTAATTCCCACTGATCGCCATTGTGTGCCATTTATCCCATATCATCCCCAATAGCTACTTATGTGTTGTAGTTGCAATCTAAATGACATGCAAACATTCGTAATATTTATTTGTCTAAATAAAAACTAATTTGATATATTTTGTCTTCAGAATTTAACTGATATAAACGTTTTAACAGTTATGATCACTGTTGCCATCCTTAACAAGGTATTTGTAACAAGGTATTTGTAGGGTTTTGAGATGCAAATATCGACATTTATATCATCTTCATATTCGACAGAAATAGAACACATTATGATCACTGTTCAATGTATCTTACCTATTAACTGGTTTTATGTCTTTTTATTGAATTAAATTGTTCATTTAATATATTGCATATGCTCTTAACAATAATTATATCAATTTCACGACATCAGTCCTCTATAAAATATGAATTCTACAACTTATAATTAATATTTCAAGATCCAGATTCGAAAGCTATTTTAAGATTCACACGAAACTAACAAAAGTAGAAAAGATCAAATTACCTTTTGCTTTAATGTTCTCCAGCAAATTGTTTACATTATATTTCAGAGTAACGTATTTAATTGCAGATTAATTGTCAATAGATTTGTCACTGCTAGATTTTACACAAAAAGTTCCTTTTTAACATCCTTCCTCGTAATAGTTCTCAGATAACTAACCCGGGCCTTCGGTCTTTTTATATCGCGTTCCATGGTTGAGGAATGTCTCGAAAAAGATATCAACAACTCCGGATTCCAAGAAAAACTTATTCCAAAGTGTCGCCTAACATAGACACAAAGGTGAAAATGGCTACATACGGTTGGGTTGTGTAATTGTATATAGATTTTATTATGTGCACTTAATCTGCATTGTTTGTTGGCTATATTCATGATTATATGTTATATATGACCAAATTTTGTGATTGACCTTTGGTCAGTAATCGATTTAAGGACCCACCTGACCAGTGACTATTATTATGTAAGCATCAAAATACATAGCTAATATTTATCTATGTCAAGAGGTTACGTATTCAGATCATTATTAAAGGAAGAAAACAACTTTTCTTATATCTGAATTTAGAACATTTGTTTCCTTCTTGAAAATTCCTGATCTTGTTGACACATTAGAATGTTTGATAAAGAAAGTTGACCCTCATCCAGTTTATGTTATTGTATCGATGCTCTTTATGTTAATGGTGCTTACTTTACACTTACACATTACTATAAACTTACTTATTCTTACCTTACCATCCAAAGTGGACTAGTCTTATTGCTGTGTTCAGTTTTAATATGAGAGTATTTTGTTTTTAAATTATTCACTGGAATGACAAAGTGTTCTTTGATTTTCAGACTGAATGAATATATGGGATCATTGTGAATTAATTCAAGGATATTTCAGATTATATCATTGTAATACATAAAAGCTGTTGGCACATTATCACACTTGAGGCTATTGGCATATCAGCACGTTAAATACTGGAATGTTTCTGACCTTTATTGGAATTCATTTTGAACTCTATTCATTTGGACTTGTGATAGAACCTTTAGGACTATTTTAGATTTAACTCACAATACTATAAGTTCTTCTAAATTTTTACCTTGTACTCTAGGGAACAAAATTACTTGTTGAATTTTACAAAACTCATTTGTTTTCTCTCTTTTCTGTTACTGAGCTTAAGGCCATAGATTCGTAACATTTTACATGCTATTAAATATAGGATTTGATACGGATATAGTCTGTAAGTATAGCTGAAAGGATCGTTCAGCAGACCGTAACTCAAGAGCCTTGTTTTAACTTTCATTAACTTGTTCTCGAATTTCATCCATGTTTTCAGTGAGGTTCAAAATGTTATTAGAAACGTACGTAATTGCGGATCTCTTTCATGAATGGTTTATGTGCATACATGACGGTTTCTTGCTTGGTATTTCACATATCTGTTCATACATGACTGTTTCGTGATTGGCTTTACATACATTAGGCTGAGATTATGGCGCATGACTAATGTTTTTGAAAACATAGACCTTGAATGTGGTTGATGATTTTAAAATATTAAAATAAATTATACAGATATCAGGTCAATACAAAACGATAGTTATTCATATAGTTTGCTATTTAGGAATTTTCTGAATGAAGATATGCCATTTAGATTTCCGATATTTTTGTCACTTTTTATTCAAATATTAGTAATGAAATCGCCGGTTGTGCATGCTTTTGCATTTTATTAAATTTTGCCTTGCATTTCAGATGTTAATATTCTGAAGGTCTTGAGTAATGGTGCGACTGGAAGTCAGATGTCTTCGGACCGCAGTGTTCTTCTCCAGTACAAGGAGAGTCAGTCTAAGGAAGACAAGAAGTTCAAGATTACCTTTTCAGTTAAAGAGGAAGTCGAACAATCCACTCCTCCTCCTTCCTTACAACCTCCTCCAAAGGTCGAAGGTGATGCATGTACGCTTGTGTGTTTCATCTATTTTCGTACCATCCTATTTCTCATGCCCTGTCTATTGCGATATCAACACCAACGAACATCAAAAAGTCTGATCTTTAATGTCATGACAAGTACTGTCACGACGGGATAAAACGTCAAAAAGTCTAATCTTTTAATGTCATGACAAGTACTGTCACGACGGGATAAAAGACAGGTATGTCAGCTAAAAGAAAGAAAATAAACATAAAGCTCTAATGAAAAGGAAATACTGTAGAAGAGCAAAAGTATTAAGCGAATCTTGCCACATGTACAAACTAGTATGATTAAATGTGTAATGCTGGAATGACTAATTATATGAGAAATAAAATAAACATCATTTGCAGTAATAAAAAGGAAAGATAAAAGTAATGTGTGCATAGGTTCAAAAGCACGAACCTTTGCGTAAATAACAACATTACACTTAGTAAACCGCGATTTTCTCGTCCGTCCACTAAATGCTGTTCATCCACATATACGAACACCTTTTTTGAGTAACTAGTGCAAAACAACGAGAAGGGAAACACGTACACAAATGTCCAGAGGCCGGGAATATATATATATATATATATATATATATATATATATATATATATATATATATATATATATATATATATATATATATATATTATTTCGCTACACTCGTTCAGGTTGGATGTTGCGCAGACGGTGGCAATACTAAACTATGCTGTAGATTGATATTATTTATTGCTGGGTACCTTGTTAATTTGCGTTTGAAAGTTAATTTTAGTCTTTCCTTGAATTACTTGTACGTTAGTGTTTTCAAAATTGGACATGTAGTTTTAATCGGAGCAACTTCTTATTTGGCTGCATTTTGTTCCTATGTTTAGTTATTAACGCCATTTTTCATCACTAGATAGGCTATACATGGCGGCCAGTATAAATCGTTGAGAAAGAACCGGGGAAAACCCTGGAAAAAAAACACCGACACACGAAAAGCTACCGGCAAGCTTTCTCGCATTGGCCGAGTCCGAGACTCTAACCCACTCAGACTGAGGTGAGATGACAGTGATCCGTAACGGCAAGCGCTTTAGACCACTAGGCCACTCGGCCCCCTTTTATGTTTAGCAGCTCGGATAGTAGAAAATTTGACTTGCAAATGTATACATGATTTTTCTTTGATGCATGAAATGATGCTTAATATCTGACGCTGCGCATGTATCTTATAAATATCAGTCAAGGTCCATTGCATAGTGATTAGTAACGGTGTACGTTTGGTAATAATAGTATCCTCACCTACAATCATAACAATGCTAGTTATACACCTGGAGCGGAGGTAAAGTCTGATTTTTAGCCGTAAACCTAAATAATCTACTTTTCTCTTTCCTTGTCATTGTTGCATTTAGATGGATAAAAATATTATTTTATTTGATATGTCGAGCTAGCTGCATGACAATATAGGTAAATTTAAAGTATAACTGTGTGGTTTATGTTAATAAAACAAAACCGAAATGATGGATTATTTTTATGGTATAATATACTGATCAATAATGACTGAAATCCACGCTGACATCATAAGCGCTCTCACATTGCTTACAAGTAATCCATGAGCTCGGCGGCCTTCTGAGGTTTATATTGAACTCTTTGACAGAAATTATCAGTGCTGTTTCAGCACGTCCCATCTCTGACAGGTGAATTATCCATATACAATACGATCAGCAGAAGCTTCCTGAATATACAACACTAGTGCACCTACTACAGTGATACTTAGACCATTGGCATCATTGCCAGAGTTCGATGAGTCTACCTGCCCGTCGTTGGACATTAAAATATAAGTAAAAATGAACCTGCACAAAAATGAGATTAAAGGGAGAGAAGATATTAAAAAAGCGACGAACTGCAATGATAAGAAAATACTTTCGAATAGACGAGAAGAGATCGCGAGACTTGCATAGTAATGCTCCGTCGGACTAGCAACATACATAAAATCTACCCTAATACTGTAATCAAACGTGTGAATGATTTTTGTTTACCATGACAAAGTCTTTTTTTAAATACTTTTTATGGAGATACCCACTAACTTGAAAATTAAGATAACCTTCCTTCTTTAAACATTACTGGGGAAACTAAAATATTTTCAGCCGCAAAGTCTAGAATTATCTAACGAAAGGCTATGGCAATGCAGTTAAAATTCAAAATCAGTAAGGCCAGTGGAAGTAAAATATCGTTCTTCGTAGTAAGACATCACTAGGTGACGACAGATTGTGAACAATCTTATACACAGTAAGAGCCTGATTTAATCTTGAAGGTAAACCTGATAGTTCTGTATTCTACAGCTTCTAATCTACACCAAGACATGTCTCAAATCAAGTGTCCATCAGAAAATCAATTCCCCGGCAATGTTATTCTGGATGGGTCATCCTCGTGTTGGTGTCCCGATAGTAGACAGTTACGATGCTACATACCTGTATTCACCCTACCGGTAGGTTTGAAATCTCGGCAAAAAGGAAACGTTTTATAAGGATATTTGCACGAGAAAGTCCACATTAACACTTACCGTTTCCACAAATCCTCTACGGTTAGTTTTTCAAAAGTTATTTTTTCTATTATTCAAATTCATATTTACATTGTATTTATGCCTTATTTATTACCAAGGATGTTTTGTTTGTTCAACGTTTACTATGAATGTCGTTGTGGTTTATTAAGGAAAGAACACAACTCTTTCATTTTCTTACACGTATAATGCGTGTTCTTCAGCCCCATCCGACTACGATTATGGCGAAGAGGTAGCTGATAAAAAACCTGTGGTTAAATGGAATTGTGGGGTCTCCCTGTCGGGACCTACCGGGGAAGTCATCCTGCCCACAGTAGAGGAAAATGGTGCCCATTTCTATCATCCGAACTATAAATGTCGTTGGAGCCTTTCCGTGAGTGATAGTAGGGCTATCATGCTGTCATCATTATACTTTGACGTGGAGGAAAGCCCACATGCTTGCGAGTAAGTATCGGGTTCTTTTCTTCCAACGAAGAATGGTGTCCTGCCGTTTTTCCTCATCTATTCGCTTAATGGTAGATTTATTCGCGCTCGAGTTGAACTAGGAATACGACTCGTGTCCATATCACGTGACGTTAATTTCTAGTTACATACAGCAGATGTACTGATATGAAATTGTCACTGTAAATTTAAATGATAAATAGTAAAAGCCTGAAAAATAATTAGTAAGCAAAGAGGAAAGAGGAATATATTCGTTTTCTTCTTCTTCTTCTTCTTCTTCTTCTTCTTCTTATTATTATTATTATGATCATTATTTTTATTATTATTATTATTATTGAAGTATATGCCGTACATGTTTTGTTTTTCAGATGTGGATAAATCAAGTTAGTAACACCGTACAATATTCAGTATCAAAACATTAACTTGTCAAGAAAAAAGACTTATTACACTGGTCAACAGTGAAATCATTACTGACTTGAAAAGGCCCTAATCTGTAGTATTTTGGTGTGCCGAACACGAATATAACCGTGAAAAATTTGTATTGGCTCTCGTTTTGAAGATATTCATATACCTCATTTTCTATGTTTCACTGTGTAAATTTCTCCAGTAGGACTGCAGCAACATCCGGAATAATGATGTAACATTGCATAATACCATCATGCTCACATCATCCACAGTTGATTGCATCATTTTCTGATGCAATGCAATACTAATGCCATGCGGCTGCTGAAGTAAGTTGACGTCAGCAGTGTACTATACATGTGTAGGCCTATTATACTAATGCCAGGCGGCTGCTGAAGCTGACGTAAGCAGTGTACTATATAAAGCCCAATCAGATAGGTTCAGCATTTAAAATATTTTAGACGTTGTGCGAGACAGTTCAAGCTACTGTTACATAAAACTTATTATTTTATCCATTTACGTACAATAAAGAACAGTAATGCCTCGAAAGTGTGTTAATACCGCGGACAATTTTTGCTATATTTGTGGGGAAGTGACATTTGCCAACCAGAAGAAAAGTATCAATTCTCAAGTGAAGAAGGCATATCATCTTTACTTCGGATGCAAGGTTGGTGACCAAGACAAGCCTTGGGCTCCGCATATATGCTGTGCTACATGTACAACACAGCTTTCACAGTGGTTGAATTGCAAAAGGTCATCAATGCCGTTTGCAGTCCCAATGGTGTGGAGAGAGCCAAGCAACCACCTAAATGACTGTTACTTCTGCTTGGTTCCTCCTCTTTCCGGCGGAATAACGAAGCGAAAGAAGTCGAGAATAGTCTACCCAAACATTCCGTCTGCATTGAGACCAGTTCCACATGGTGAGGGACTTCCTATTCCAGAACCTCCAGCAGAATATTCTCTTGATTCATCTGACGAAGACAAAGGTGAGTCGACCTGTTCTTCTCCTGGTCCATCAGCATGCAGTGATCCAGATTTTCACTGTGGTGCATCATCAACCCCACACAGAATAACACAGGAAGAACTAAATGACCTGATTCGTGATTTGGACTTATCAAAGAACAAGGCAGAATTGCTAGGATCAAGACTCCAAAAATGGAATCTTCTAGAAGAAGATGTCACAATTACTGCATATCGAAAGCGCCACCAGCAATTGGAGCCTTTCTTCAGAAAGGAAAGTAATCTGATATTCTGTTCCGATATTGAGGGCCTCATGAATGCTTTAAAAATCACTCATGACCCACAAGAATGGAGACTATTTGTGGACTCTTCGAAACTGAGTCTCAAGGCTGTGCTTTTGCACAATGGAAACATTCTTCCATCTATTCCAGTAGCGTATGCTGTCCACATGAAAGAGACATACGATAACTTAAGGCAGCTACTGAATTCCATTGAGTATAACAAGTACAGCTGGCACCTCTGTGGTGATTTGAAGGTAGTTGCCCTTTTAATGGGACTGCAGCAAGGATATACAAAATACATGTGTTTCTTATGCGAGTGGGATAGCCGAGCAAGGGAAATGCACTACATGAGGAAGGAATGGACTCACAGGCAGAATGTAGCCATTGGAGAGAAGAATATCCAACACCCAGCTCTGGTTGAGGCTCAGAAAATCTTGCTACCACCCCTTCACATCAAACTAGGTTTGATGAAGAACTTCGTGAAAGCCATTGACCGGACTTTGCCAGCATTCCGATACCTGCATGAAAAATTCCCTCGACTCAGCGAAGCAAAGATTAAAGAGGGAGTTTTTGTGGGTCCTCAGATTCGAGAGCTTTTCAAAGATGACCGGTTCAACAACTTGCTGGAAGGTGACGCGAAACAAGCATGGAATGCTTTTCGCCTAGTTTCTACAAACTTCCTCGGAAATGTTAGGGCAGAAAACTATAAGGAACTAGTAGAAGACATGTTGATGAAGTATAAGAAACTTGGCTGCAATATGTCTCTAAAGATTCACTTCCTTCATTCCCATTTGGATTTCTTTCCTAGCAACTGTGGTATTGTTAGTGATGAACACGGCGAACGTTTTCATCAAGATATCGCAACAATGGAACAAAGATACCAGGGAAAATGGTCCACTACAATGCTGGCTGACTACTGCTGGACACTCCTCAGAGATGCTCCCGAACAGCTGTACAAGAGACAGGCGAAGAAATCTAAGATGTAGTCAATGACTTGATTTTTTATAGGTAGGCTATTACAGTTGACCTTTTACTATTGGAATGCATTTCGTTATGTAAACATTAATTTCTTGCAGATTACAAAAAAACTAGAGCCAATTTTGCAATTTGACTGTCATATTCGTGTTCAGCACATAAAAATTGATAAGAATTGACTAATTTTATTTCAGTAACATGACTTTTGTAAAAATTTGTTGTCCAGTGTTATCGCAGTTATTTGTAGGACGATATTTTGAAATGACACTAACTTCACTTAATCATAAAGGGCTACGCTTTGCTACAAAAAAATCTTGTGTCACTTGACATCGCATGACATTCATCTTCTTCGAAATTTCTTTTCCTCTTAAACCTCATATCCACGGCTATTTCAAAACAGATGCAGATGAGGATTTGCTGTTACTGAAAGCACGTACTACTTATTCGTCCAGTCATCCATTTACTTCTTATATTTGTCTATATGAATGTCTCTGTCTGTCAGTCCGTCTATCTGAATGCATGCACGTATGTAGATGAATGGAAAGATAGAGCAACAGATTATGTAAAAGTTGGTCTCCATTGGAAGGTATAAAATGATATAATATGTGTCACATCCTCTAAAAGCAAAACAACAGGGCAGTATGTTGCCTAAACAACACATGGTCACATCATACAGACATGTAGTTGTGTGTACATCATTAGGTCGACAAGTGTCCGGCTCTCTCGTGTAATGTTCATTTGGTCGAAACATTGTTTGAAAGGATATAGACAATATAAATGTTTTAAGGTATGAATTTACATATGAAGGGTGGTTGATGGAACTGTTTGAAAGGAGAAAGAGTATGTTTACTTGTGTGTGTGTTTCTGTGTGTGTGTGTGTGTATGTGTGTGTGTGTGTGTGTGTGTGAGAGAGAGAGAGAGAGAGAGAGAGAGGTGGACACTCCCTCAAGTTGCGTTTCACCTTTCGCTTTTATTATTTTTTTGTGTGTGTCTCTCTCATTATTCTCATGCAGCATCTACATAGATTTTTGAGAGAAAAAAGAGGAAAGAGAATTTTTGTTAAGACCGAATGTCGTGATATATTTTTCTTCATGTCATCATTATGCTTTCCTTTTCTTTAGCAATGGATAATTACTTCAAAGTTATGTAACAGTTTCTTAATGAATTTTAAAGGTGGGACTATCTTGAAATAAGAGATGGTTCTGACAACAACAATAGCCAAACGACGACCAGCCTTTGTGGATATGGCCCAGTGACCTACATTTCCATGACCAATAAGTTGTTTCTGTACTTCGATTCAGACGAATCTTATGAGAGTAAGGGTTTTCATTTCGAGTACAAAGAAGTTCCTCTCTTGTCTCCATGTAAGGAATCTCACATTTCTTTTCTCTATTTCTGTATATATATATATATATATATATATATATATATATATATATATATATATATATATATATATATATATGCATAAGATGACAACAACAAAAATGTGTCAATAAAGTTTGATGTAGATGTAAATGTAGATATTCCCTCTGCCGTTTGGATATAAACCAGATGGTCATTCAGGTTACTGGTGTTTCATTCTGAGAAAAATTGTCTAATTGGGTAGTGGTCTCATTATGAAGGGAAATTTGGTCATTGATATAGAAAAAGGACGTACACGTCCATTGTTGCAGTTGGGGGTTGATCTGTATTGTATTAAATGCTACCAACACTACCTAATCACTATGATTCATGCTTTTTGTGATCGAGATGTAATAAACGCATTTTCTGTAAAGCAAGGACCCATTACACTAGCGGAACGATTTAATAGTACACTAGCGGAACGATTTAATAGTACACTAGAGGAAAGATTATAATGACATTAGTTCGAACTGCAGTTTTTAATGAATCCTACCCAGCGTGCTCAGACTCCTACCCAGCGTGCTCACACTCTAGAGCAATCTTGGCTGGCAGAGCGGTCTCTTTAGTGGGTAACACGGCTTCAGTTTGGTCATAGCAGCGTTGAATCAGGAATTCAGAAACGCACTTGGGTTAAAACCTGCTGAGGCGATTAGACAAAATACTTTTGACTGTTACCGATAAATCAGTTAGACTCACTCAGAAGCAAGTTGCTTTTGGCATATATATATATATATATATATATATATATATATATATATATATATATATATATATATATATGCATCGGGGATGTTATAAGTAGTTACTTATGGGAATATTTCAAATTATTCAAGGACTTGGTCACTGAAAAAATTATATACAAAACTTCAAGGACTTTTCTGATATTCTGCTTTCGTAGAATCTACCTTAAAGCAAACACGTTTGGATTATTCAGTGGTGCTGTCACGTTAGTACATAAGCAGATTAAAACCTTGATGATAAATAATTTTGGATATCTTCCGGATTAATGTAAAGATGATAGCACAATTTATGATATATTTCTAGGAATTCATCAATTGTAAGTTATTCATAACTCTTTCACTTTTTGTTTGATTTTCTTTTTTAGTGAATAACATTGCAGACTCTTTAACAATATGTATTGCATTAAGGCAAGATAGTCATGTGATTTTTCCTGGGACTTCGAAAACACTCCATTATTATGGTAGTGTCGATCCCACATTAGATATGCTCATACATATTTCCTAATTACTATTTCCATCCATTGGTGAACGTTTTGCTATTTAAATAATACTTGCCGCCATAATTCTAAAAAATTTTTTACGTAATAGGAAGCAATTATTAGGGAATATATTGCACAGAAATTTTGCCACAATAAATATAATATTGTCACACAAAAAATATTCTTCATGAAATATATTATATAGAATAAGTACAATTAATAATAATATATTCTGCTAGCTATAATATATATATATATATATATATATATATATATATATATATATATATATATATATATATTCTCACTAAAGGGAGACAATCCTAGCATAACATATTTTATACAGTATAGAAGTGATCAATTATAGCAGTGGCTGGTGGGTACATATGCATATTGAGGCTGTTGTGGCGCCTCATGGTAACCTCGCGTGGTGGTGCCGCACGGAGGTTTACGCTAGCAGACTTTGTTGCACAAAATCGTTCAGGTTCCAGAAGAATATTTAGAATGACATCGCATATACAAAGGCAATATTGTCTGCACCTGCAATGGTAGCGCTGTAGTCGGAATCGTCGTGCATTTCTAAAGAAACAGTAATTGCATAAAAGTGTAATGTATAAAGGGGTTAAATACGAAAAGAGATTTTTGATTGTTGTACTTAGGATCAGAGGTTTTTCTGTTACATGTCTTAGAAACATAGATTCTATTTTTGGAGCTTTAATTTATCCTAGTTATCTCAGACTAAATGTTACAGTTTATGTACTGTCCCTCTATTTATCCGAGGCTACATTTTACATGTTTGCTGGCACTGTAGTTATTTTAGAAAAACTGTTACAGTTTATGTACTGTCACTGTATTTATCCGAGGCTACATTTTACATATTTGCTGGCACTGTAGTTATCTCAGACTAACTGTTACAGTTTATGTACTGTCCCTGTATTTATCCGAGGCTATGTTTTACATGTTTGCTGGCACTCTAGTTCTCTGGGGTTAACTGTTACAGTTTATGTACTATCCCTGTATTTATCCGAGGCTACGTTTTACATATTTGCTGGTACTGTAGTTATCTCAGACTAACTGTTACAGTTTATGTACTGTCCCTGTATTTATCCGAGGCTATGTTTTACATGTTTGCTGGCACTGTAGTTCTCTGAGGTTAACTGTTACAGTTTATGTACTATCCCTGCATTTATCCGAGGTTACGTTTTACATGTTTGCTGGTACCGTAGTTATCTGAGACTAACTGTTACAGTTCATGTACTGTCCCTGTATTTATCCGAGGCTTTGTTTTACATGTTTGCTGGCACTGTAGTTCTCTGAGGTTAACTGTTACAGTTTATGTACTATCCCTGCATTTATCCGAGGCTACGTTTTACATGTTTGCTGGCACTGTAGTTATCTCAGACTAACTATTACAGTTTAAGTAATGTCCTTGTATTTATCCGAGGCTACGTTTTACATGCTGCTGGCACTGTAGTTATCTGAGACTAAATGGCAGGTGTTGATTGTGCCTTTAATGACACGAGATTAACTATTATAAGTTATGCACAGTTGCTGTAGTTATCTGAGACTAACTGACAGGTTATGTATTGTCCTTGCAATTATCTAAGACTAACGGCTTACGTACAGTCCCTGTAGCTATGCTTAACATTGTTTCTCAGTTGCAAATGTATCAAGTACATGTTGTCTTGTGCTAATATTGCTTGAATGCCCATACATTGTTAATATCAATTCATGACTTTATTCAGGTCTTTTTTTTATTGCAGACGACACTTTAGTTTGTAACAGCACTATCCGTGGTGAACAATCAGATTCAAGTTCTATCGTTAATACAGAATATCAGGGCGCCAACCAATCAGAAATGTCCTGTTTTTATAGAATACAGGTAATTTTAGATTAAAACTAAAGTTACTAAACGAAAATATAGGAATTTAAACATGCGTTATCTGCTAGAAATAATATTTATATAAAAATAAATGTTTGTAACGATAAAAAATATACTTCATTGCCCAAAGGGAATTGGGAAAAATGGTCGCGTCTGTCTGATAATGGTCAATGGTCAATTTACCTCCCAGGGTCTCGTTACGCATTGTAACGCCTATCAAGCATTAAAGAGCGACGTGAAACCCCAAAGAACAGCAACGAAATTACAACAAAAGGTTTTGGTCAATTAAGAGGGGGCTTGGAGGGTGGGGTGGCGTGAGATGGTTGGGCGGTATACCTGTAACATGTTTCACCCTATATACAAGAGTGGTTTATTTGTTAAGTCATTGGAGTAAATAAATTTCCATCTGATGTGGACATAAACTGGTCTCTAAAATGACAGAAAGTTATCGAACCAACTAAACCATATTTGCATAGTAAAATAACACACACGATCTATATAACGTTTCTTACTCCGTGATGCAATTCCGACCCTAACAAATATTTGTTTATGTCTTCTGTAGTCTAATGATCCAAATCAAATCGTGCAAATATTTGGTCAGAAAAAAACTCAACTAGTTCATAACTACAGCCAAATAAATGCAAGTCAGCACCGGTAAATATCGTCAATTTTCAGCGAACATATACATCCAGCACAGTCTCTGCACCCAGTAATTAACTCTCCAGAGAAATATCCAACAACTCGAATGTCATTTTTTTTTGTCTGCCAGATATGTCTTCTTGCTACACCACATATGTCTACATTTGTGGTGAATGTTTGTTGAGGAATAAATACACGTTTTGGTGGAAACAGTCTAAACAGTCACATCCAAATTCATGTATAGGCTTATGGTGTTTCCACTAAGCCAGCAGACCTAACCAAGTGAACTATGTAACAACACCTAGGAATTTCCAACGGTGCTCCAGTTTCGAAAATTATTCTGTTCGTGAAATGGTCTATTGACAAGAACGGCATTCGCTTTTGTAATTATTATTTGCTAAAAATACTTCTTAATGATAGCTGTTTTAACATTGTTCAATAGCGCTACCACTCTCGTCTGGGACTATTTTTTCACGCGCAAGAATTGAAAGGTACGAGGTCAAAATCAGAATGAAATACTAAAAATTAGGTTCGTCCTTCTCTTTCTTTCCACTCGAAATGAAAACTATGTGATAAAAAGAATCTCAGTAATGATTTATTACCGAATTTATAAAACTCATTAAATAATGTCCAGCGTCAAAATTATTTAAATCGTTTCAATATTCAATCCTCGCTAATTCGAGATCCAGCATTTACGATTGTCTAGTTTCAAATCTAGTTGAAACACATCAATGTACACATATATTTATAGTGAATCTCGCTCTGTTTAATAAATTGTTCCCTATATTTTCATATAGATTTTTCAGCCCATATTTATGTTTAATTCTCTTAAACTTTCATCCGCAGGCACCAGAAAAGCACGTGGTTTGGTTGGAACAGATTAAGATTGAAAGTAACAGCGCCTTAACGATCTATGACGGCAAACACACGCGTGAGTGATTAGATTTTAAAACACACGCCCACACAAACATACAAATTTTGCCTATATTTGAATTGAGACAAATAAATAATTATTCACACGTTTTAAATCTATTTGCCTATGTTTCAAATTGTATTGCTTGATTTGTTTACTCGAGTGAGAGTATTGGCATGAGATACGAAACTACCAAATCTACCCGAGTTTCATATTTACAAATTTCATGATCCAAAGTATACCCCAATACGCTGCTTTTTAGAATGTCAATTAATGGACAATCTTGCATAAACAGAGAGTTCAGCAGTAACAAATCTTCTAAAAGGATATGCTTATTTATATTCAATCCAATTAAAAAGCTTCATAAAAATAAGAAAGGTTATACAAAAATTATTCACAATAACTTGGCTTCCGGATCATTTAATGACAGTCACAGCACGAAGACTCACTTACCACGTTTATAATTCGGGGAAAGTCTTTCACACGAAAACACACACTATTTGACTTAGTGGCAGTTCACAGTTGCATACTGTTTACCTAGTAATTATTTATGTCATCTACAGGAACTATATGTATTTCGAAAAGGAGTTTACTTGCAGCCTGATGTGCTTGCATTCCTGGGTTACCTCGTGTAATCCGCTTAAAAAAATATTTTCTTGCTTAAAAATCATTTTTCTTTATGTAACTATTGATTTTCTTTTTTCATGATATAACGTGATGCACACATATAAACTCGCTTGTTAGTAGAATCAAACTTCAAACAAAACATGATCCTTTGTGTCCCGTAGCATAATGCGCCTGCTGACCAGGCTCTATGTTGTTTAATTTACTGACTGAGGACTCTTAACAAACTCCACGGACCTAGAATTTTTGGCTCAAAATGCGTCGGCAGACCTGGCTCTGTGAAGTTTGCAGCTAAACTGGACAGGAGAGTATATATATATATATATATATATATATATATATATATATATATATATATATATATAAATATATATAATCTTCAGATCTCGTGTCACGGCTCCATACAAGGCTTTATTTCGACTGGCTTTACCCATAAAATGTAATCATTTTGAATTAGAAATATGAAGGTAATGGTCATTATCACGGGGAAAGAAAGGTAACAATTATGCAACAACTATAAATTTAATCTATTATATCAGTGAAACCCCGGGGTTTCATATATCATGTTAATCACAGATAATAACGTTCCGTATGTAAATTGATTGTAGTTAAAAGAGTCCATAAAACGATTTCATAATATAACTCAGTCCTATAAATCAGCCTTCTAACATGTACAGATAGTGACTGGTTCTTTGGGACTGATCTCATCTATTCTTATAATTGTGCAACTGAATGCAGACAGATTTATCCGCACCCATCGGTGTGCAAGTTTTACACTTACTGATTATCGCTCGCTGTGCATGAGATACGGTCGACTGAAGGCTCATTTCATCGATATAAACATAATTTTCTGGATCAAATCCAATGTTTGACAACTTGTAAATCCATTTAGGATAACACTACTTCTGCCTGCTGTAGCCATTTCTATTTTCGTGGCTATTTTAGGTGACAACATGGAACAATCCTTTCCTTCAGAAATTATGATCATAAAATATTATAGAAATTTCATTGACGTGCAGAAATAATGTATTACTCATATGATATAAATTTATAATTTAAAAATATTGAAAATATTTACATTTTACCTTTTCTTGGGACGAGTTCACTGCTATCGTTTGTCTTTTTTGAAGCCAAAATATGTCCTCAATGTCAACATCATTAGCGTGACTTAAATTGTTGCTTGATGACTGTTTGCATTTCGTGGGAATGAACGCATGAAAAGATATTTTAAAGATAGTGTCTGCTGCTTTCCTGCTTTCTAACGCATTTCTTAAACTGCTTTAATTACTTTTAATCGTTTGGGTCTAGAAAGGATACAGTGAAGGTGGGACTGACATATAGACTGTTATTATCAACTAGTGGCCATATTATGGGACCTATTCTGAGCTGTTGCATGATGATGCATGTCATTTGTAGCATCTGGGGCACGACAAATATATATATTATAAAGGGATTGCTATTATCAACGGGCAAAGCCGTTTTACCAAGCACACCTGTTAAAGCATATTCACGAGTTTTAATATTAACATTTATCACACAAACACACTGAAATCGCAACATGCATCAACACAACCTTTGACAAGCAGACTTTGTAGAGTCGGCATGCGCGGCATAGATCATCGGAACTCATAAAATGTAAACGGCTAGATTGGGACTTGAAAGTCTGTAGATAGGGTATACATACAAATATTACGATCGAAATGAAACTGATAAGTTAAAGTGTAAATATATTTTCCTTATTTGTCAAAGCTTGTTTCAAACAGTAAATATTGATACTATCGAAACCATTCTTGACAAAGTTCGTTCCTTTTGATGCAGGGTCATGATTTAATAACTTACAGGACATTGCTCGGTCTCTTTTGTAAGAAATCCTGTTTACTTTCAATAACGAAAAGAGTTAGAATTGTATATGAAATTCATTGTTTTAAATACCGACTTGAGCGAACTCTGAGTGTAGCATTAGATGTAACACCCCTTGTCATTCTTCTTGGTCACAAGACTATTAGACATAAATCACCTGTATAACGTAGTTAAGATACCAGCCTGAATATCCCTAACAAGAAGCTTGCTTTTAAATTGTACAATTCTATGGGACCATACGCTTGTGATTGACTCGTTTGCGGTCGCTTTTCAAACCTCTATCAGCAATGATGAAGCCACCTTTGTCCTGACAGATACACTTGTTAAGGTCAGAAGTAACGTTTAAGAGGGATGTTTGAAGTTACAAAACAAGTACGATTACGTGATCCAAATATCAAACTCGGCTAAATTATTTAACGACGGTGTTAGTGTTGATCAAGCATGCAAAACATTTGCATCTACTCTTGTAGATCTTGTTTAAACATGTATCCTAATGAAAAGGGGCAAGATTAGCTCACGTGATAAACCAGTTTTCATCAAAACATGACAAAAGAGACAGGTTGTGAACTAAGGTCATCAGAGGCAAACCTCAAACCAATATATACAATTTAAGAACCAATGATTCAGAATTATACATCCGAAGAAATAAAGCAGTCAAAAGAAGAAAAAAAACCATTTCTTTTAAATCTTTATTAAAATTTGGCTTCCTTGAAATCTTCGAATCCTCGAATGTGTTGGAATAGTATAAGGCAGGAAGTACATTCTGCAAAGGCACTGAAACCAGACTTGGCAACAATTGATCAAGGACAATGTGAGCTGCTGAACTCTTTATATTTGCTATATTACACGTTTAAAACTATAATACATAGTTATCGCATTTTAAGGTTAGAAATCATATTAATTTGTTGACATTATTATATTTAAACAAAATATTACATATGTAATAACTATTTTTTGACCCAAAGAAACCCGTTTGACTCAATCAAATTATTAATTAACCGTTAAAAATATAGTTGAAGAAATTATATTGCCCTTGCTAATATTAGTTAATAACACACTTGAAGCCAGTATGTTCCCCACCCAGTGGAAGCTAGCACATGTCATGCCGATTTAAAAGATAGGAGACAAAACTCTATCGTCAAATTATAAGCCATTGTCTCTATGAGCTGTGTCCAAGGATTTTCGTTGAAATGTATTCAAACATCGATATAATTTGTTGCGTGAAAATGATTGGATACGTACGTACCCGTCTGAATTTCTTCTAGACCGGTCAGCAAATAATCAATTAATTGAACTAAAATCACAGAATAAGTTCTTTTGTTTCCAATGAAATCACGCTCTTAACATTCATTGATGCCAGTAAAGCGTTTTAATAAGTATGGATTAACTGGTTGATTCGTTTAAAAAAGAATGAATTGCCCGTAAACTTCTGTTATGACGCAAGAAATACTTTAAAGACTGCTACCAGAGTTTTCCATTGAAATTCAGTATGAAAAAATATCAACTGAGGTTCCGTACTCGGGTCTTTGCTATTTCTGATTGATGTCAATGGGGATAGCAAACACCATGAATTCGCATGCGAGAATATTTGCTGATGATACTTTTCTTGACAAACAATGCATCGACAAACGACTGGCGTGTTACTCTTAACAATTGGAAATATATAGTTAATGAACCAGTCAGACTGACTAAATTATAATTTGAAAATATGAACTTGCTTCCTGTTAAGAGTACGACATTAACCTCAGCACCTAAAAGGATTGCTCATATAAGAATGATTATTCAGAACGCATTTAAATATCTATATTGCGCGCGACTAAAAGCTCTTGTAGCATGACAGCTTTTGTAAAACTATATAACCTATTCATACTCACAATATTAGAACATACTTTCTCTGGGATAATTTGTCTATTGTAGAGTCAGAAAGATTAGAGAAAAATTAAATTTTAAGCTGGACGTATCGTTACCCATTTATTGCCCTAGAGAGTCTGGTTATGAAGAAGCTGGATGGGAAAAGCTTGCAGAACGAAGGAAAAAAAGAACAGATTATTAATAATCAAGAACCTAACCAATTAAGCGACCTTCTTCACAAAGGAGATAAGAATCGTATCATTATTATATAGGTAACTCACAAAACATCAAACTAATCTATACCAGACTGTATTTTTCTTTCGGACCGCTCCTGTTGCCTAGTGGTTCGGATGCGGTAAGTCATGGGTTCTAACCCGGGCCGAGTCATACAAAAGACTTATAAAATTGGCACTAACAGCTGTTTCGTTAGATGCTCAGCATTAAGAGGTTAGTGTTAGGACCGGTCGGCCTGGTGTCAGGATAATGTGATTCGGTGGGATGTCATGTTACATGTCTGCAGTATGATGCCCCAGTGTTAGACATCACTATAAACTGCCACACTGCAGACATCTTAGCGATATGACTGAAAATTGTTAAACCTACGTTCAGAATTCAAATCCCACACCCACAGACACACGCACATACATAAATATTTTTCTTTCTTCATTCTACGACTAGTCTTTGGAACTTTTTCCATGAAGATATTAAAAATATATTTCAATCTTTAAAGAATCGTTTATCTTATTCAACTGGCAGTCCATCAAATTATTTTGATATTGACAAACGTTGCCTTAATATTCTACATACTAAATTTAGACTACTAAATTTAGACACAAATGTGATTTCCTCAAATCCGATCGTTCACAGAGGGAATTTAGTTGTCTGCATGTGACTGATCAAGAAGATGTTGAAATGTTTTCAGTTGTCTTTTTCTATACTCAGTGATACCAGCTCTTTAGTTCTATCGTTCAAAACATTATTTACCTATATTTTTATTATTGAAAGGCGATGTCTAAGTAAGTAAAGAAACCAAGCCTGGCATAGTCCTTAATGTTCAGTAATATATCAACGAAACTAGATTTTGTACTACTTACAATTCTATTTTTATATGTATTAAATTATGAGATAAACGGAAATAGACAAAAACTTACGTAAACCAATGTAATATATTTCATGTCGCTCCAATACCCACTTCTATATCCCCCTTTTTCTCATTAGTTGTTTACTTACTGAACATCAATTCTAAATTTGTATGTTTAAAACGATTACTATTATCTTTCTGCGCGAGAAAATGCGAGACTGACCTTAGTATTGACTACAAAAGCAAAATTACAGACTATTGTGTGAAAATAAACGATCGAAAGTTTAAAAAAACTGCAGGTAGCTATGTAATAGAAGAATGCATTACATATAAGCACTGAATAAATATGATGATAATGTCACTATTGTGAGATCGCAGAGGATAAAACTTGCAGAACATAAAGCATTGTGAGTCAAACACTACCTGTCTCACGCTCTCCCTGACTCACTCTTAAATTTGTATCTCCTCGCTGGCAAGTATTTTGTAATATTGAATCCGAGTTGAATTTCAGCTTGTCCCGAGCCTCGGGCAAGTGGATTTTTAAAGCCCAGACCGTAAAATGTTAATTGTCGAAGATGAAAATCAGACTGTTTGTTAATATGTGGTAATGGTTCACTTAATACGTGGTAAGGTGTTCCATTTTGGAAAATAATTGTCAGTAACGTTGGGCTTGTGGACTTATCGATTTATTTTGTTTCAGCTGCAGAGGGAGAAGGGGAGGGTATTTGTTTATGAAAAATGAATTAAGGTTGTTTCTTGGTATGCCACATTGGCGCAGCGAATACAAATCACATACTAATCACACGTGACTGCATGTTTGTAACATTATCGGCTGGAAAGACCATATGAGTGAGTATTAGCCATCCTTACAATTCCTCCTCTGTTTGGCATGTAAATAATGATTGTTAAATAGTGAAGATGTATGTGTATGCATGGTCAGTTAGTGATTCTCTTCATGATTGTATCCTCCACTTTAACCACTACCACCGATCAGTCACTTCAATCCACCCACCACCTCACTTTACACGTCCGTTTGCTGTTTGTAGATGTAGGTGTTGGCGAGTCAGGAAAAGTTTTTGTCACTCAAGATAGGCGTTGACTCGTGGAGTTCCACACTAATAAATCCAGACAAGGTCCACATTTACCAGTAGACCTTTTAACGTTAGTTCGTCCATAGAAACCATCGGATAAAGGGACATATTTAGTGTTAAATTCCCATAGATTTCCAGAGGATCATATTTAATGTTAAATTCCACTGATCCCAAATAGGGTCAAATTTATTCCGATAGGTCTCCATAGTGTCTCCTTTATCCCTCATCATCCCCAGTAACTATTTACATGCTTGTAATAGTTATCAAAACGATACGTAATACATTCATAACATTTATTTGTCAAAATTGAATTTGAAACAAATTTGCATCAATATTTAATTAAAATATACGTTTCAACTGTTATGTTCAATATTGTCTTACTTAACAAGATATTGATTAGGTTTCGAATGCAAATATGAACATTCCTATCGCGTTCATATAGAATAGGGAAAAAAAAGATATTATGTTAATAATTCAGTTTATCTTATCAATTTATCTGTTTTATTTTGATTAATTAAATTATTAATTTAATATATATGCAACAATAATCATATAAATTTCATGAAAATGTCTGTATAAAAATATACATTTTACGATATAATTACTTGTTAATGTGAAACTCATTAACCTTTTTTAAAATGTTGTAGGAATGATAAATTACCTTGTTCTCTAATTTATACTACTTCTTCAGCAAATTTGCACATGAAATCAAAACCTCGTTATGTTTCTATTATGTACATTAAATGCACTGTTCACATAATATTTTACAGTAACAGATATAGCTACAGTTGATTTGTCAGTTTATTTGTTAAATTTTACAAAAAGAAAAAAAAAAAATCCCCTTGTGAACATTCTCCATAGTAAACTTGCTCAGGGAACTAACTCTATGTTCCGGTCTATTAATATCACTTTTCCTGGTCGTGTAATTTCCCATGAAAGAACGTTGCAACTCTGGATTCCAAGAAAATAGCCTCGAAAATTCGAAAGGGCTAAAGTTGGTGCGGTTATTTCATTTCCCTTAGATTTACAAGTTACCAAACATAGAATATGATCTGGAAAAAATATGTACATATCGCTGAAATGACCATTCAACCCAACGTAACTCTAGAACCGTGACAACTACCGGTTAGCATATAAAACGTGCATCGATGTGTGTGGACAAGTCTGTCTGCATTAAATTGCACGATTTAAATAAGAGAAGATATCAGCCCTAAAGTGTCCATGAGTTTCAGTGCAGGTTTGGAAACTGATTTAAAAAAACAGCACTTTTAGTAAAACATCTAGTATTTATTTCTTTACCATTATGTACGGGACTGCTGAAGATTTGTCATGGTATTGTCGGCTGAAGGAGAGTTGACTCTGTGTCATGGGTTACATGTAGTTGTTCACTGAATGTGCTGTAAACTTCCTTTAAATCGGGTAATGAAATGAGTATATAAGTAATTGTATGTGATATGTTTAGAGCTTAATCGAGACTTTTCATAAGCTATGAACCCAGTAGTAATGTATTTGAGAATACATTTCCGATTTCCACAATGGTATTTGTCGATTTATGTTTTATACACGATCTGTTCCACATATCTTAAAAAAGAAAAGTTGAATTTTATCAAGTTAGGATCATTTGCAGTGCACGTAGCATTATTTCCATTTTCAACGACTTTGCGATGACTATACTTCCCAAGGAAGATGATGAGATTGTTCAAGTAAGATATCGCACGCGAGCATCAACATCAGGACCTTAAGAAATACAAATAATGCTGTAGGATCTTCTAGGCAACGACATTTTACATTAAGGCTTGAGCTAAGTGTAATGATTTCGGTACGAGTAAACCGCGCATAAAAACCTATCTCTAATTTACATGAAGTAATAAAAGTAATTCATAAAGAATTCTTATTGAAGATACATAGAAAATATATCTCATATTTCAGCTTCACAGAAGATGGCACAGATTACATAAATTTTTGTTAATGGAATCCCAGATGTTATAAGAAACATGATTTATGTGCATACGTGATTGTTTCTTGTCTGGTGTTTGGAATATTATTTGATACATGGTTTTAATGCACACAGGTCACTTTCGTGATTGATATTACACATTTCTTCGATGTGTGGTTTCTGCGCACACACGTCTATCTCGTGCTTGGTATCCAATACATTACTATGATAATACGCTTACTAAATATTTTCGAAAATAGTATCCTTCATCGGAAAGGCAGGCTGCGATTTATTATAACGCATCAGACAGGAACTATCAATAACGGTGTATAGTTTTCTCAAAACGTAGTCACTAAAAATGGCGGATTATTTCAGAGGAATAAAACAAATATCACGATTGTGGAAAACTTCTCTCTAGGACAACTATTTACCCCATCGTTTCCAGTTTAGGAATTTTCTTGTGAAGAGGTGCCATTCATCTTTATGACATATTTGTCTCTCTTTATTGGAATGATAGCAATGAAATCGGTTTTATAGATTTTTGCTTCCACTTCAGATGGTACTCCTCTGAAAGTCATCAGTAAGGGTGAGACTGGAAGTCTGATGTCTTCAGACCGCAATATTCTTCTTCATTACAAGGGAAGCCAGTCTAAGGGAGACAAGAAGTTCCAGACTGACTTTTCCTTTATCAAGAAATATGAACAAATCATGCCTCCTCCTACCTTGCTACATCCTTTCGAGTTCGAGGGTGACGCAGGTACGTTTATAAGTGTTTCTTCTACTTCTGTCCCTATCCTACGTGTCTTTCCCTAACCTACGTGTCTTTCCCTATCCTACGTGTCTTGCCCTATCCTACGTGTCTTGTCCTATTGAGTGTACGGTGTATGAGAGTCTGTATGTATGTGTGATAACTTATAGAGCATAGTGTATTGAAATCTTCATATATGTGTGGTAACTTATTATTGTGTGTATCATAATCTGTATATATATATATATATATATATATATATATATATATATATATATATATATATATATATATATATATATATATATATATATATATAATGTGTGGCAACTTATGCAATGTACTGCACATCAGAATCTGTACATATGTGTGGTAACGTGCATAAAGTGTACAGTACACCATATTCTTTATATATTCTTAAACATATTTATATATTTATGCTTTTTGCTCATGTTAAACACCTTAGAGAACATTTTTTATGAAGAGTGTACAGTTTATCAGAATATTTATATATGTGTTGTAATTTAATAAAGAGTGTAAAGTGTATCAGTCTGTATACATATATGGTAATTGATTGAGCATATTGTATTGGATCTTTACATATGTGTGGTAACTTATTATAGTGTGTAAAGTATATCAGAATCTGTATATACGTGTGGTAAATTAGTATAGCGTGTACAGCGTATTAGAATCTTTACATATATAGCTTAGATCCAAGTCTCTTCTTCTGTGGCTAATTTTTGTCCCATTTTTAACGCCTCAGACTGCACAAAATTTTAATTGCAATTGTATACATGAATTTTCTTTGATGTATGAAATGATGCTTAATATCAGACGCTGCGCATCTATCTTATAAATATCAGTCAAGTTCCATTGCAAAGTAATTAGTAACGGTGTACGTTTTGGTAAGAGTATCCTCACCTACAATCATTACAATGCTGTTTATTCATATGGACCAAGGGTAAAGTCTGATGCACAGACGTAACCCTCTTTACTGCTTTCTTGTTGCATGTAGTTTGATAAAAAAATCTTTTATTTGATACATCGGGCTACCTAAAGATAAGAATAGAAGTAAATGTACAACAAAACGTTGGAGAATTGTTTTAGGAAGTAAAATATATACATATATTTTTTTTTACTGATACTGGTGAAAACCCTGCTGTCGTTGCAAGCTCTCTCACAGTACTTACAAGAAGCAAGTTATTGAAATACTATAACTTCCGGAAATATATAATATTTCAACTTGTAACCGATAAAGAAAAATTTAGTAACGGGACAGAAATACGAGTAACGTGAGTTCGTGAAAAATGAAGTGCATGAAAGGTTTGTAGAAATATTTTTTAATCCACTGTGCTGCCTTCGGAGGATTATATTTCACTCTTCCGTAGAAATTATCAGTGCTATTCCATCAAATCCAATCTCTCACAAGTAGGGCACCTGTTGCAATGTCATCTAGAGGAAAAGAAATGCATCATTGCCAGAGTCTCATCTTAAAATCTACATAAAAAGCACAAATCTCTGCACAAAATTGAGATGAATAAGAGAGCAGAACCCTTAAACAAGGATGAACTGCACAATGACGAGCAAATTCTTTCGACGATGAAAACAAAAGACCTGATTACTAGAGAAGCTTTTCGCTTATTCTGTCTAGCTGCATACATAAAGTCTACTCCAATTGTGATAGAAAGTACTATTGATTTTATTGACCATAACAGAACCTTTGAAATTCGTATTGTAGATATACACATCGACTTGAAAATGAACAACGGCCTCCTGCATTCAACGTTCTTTGTGACACTATAATATTTTATTCTAGAAGAAGTGGCAATTAGGTATATCTGCCGCAAGGTCCAGAATCGGCCGACGAAGCACTAAGGCTGATGAAATGCTAAGGCGACGCAGTTAAGATTACAATTCAGCAAGGTCAATCAAAGTTAAATATCATTCTTACTAGTATGATATCACTAAATGATGACAGTTTGTGGAACAAAACACAACTAATCTACCACCGGTTAGAGCTTGATGTAACCCTTGAAGTCTCATCCGAAGACAGTCTTGATAGTTCTGTATCCTCCAGTTTATATGTTAAACCCAGACAATTGCAATTCAAGTGTCCATCTGAATATCAAGCAACCAGCATCATTATTCTAGATGGATCAACATCGAGTGTGCTGCCTCATCTGATAAGTTTCATCGCTTGGTTCATATACATTGCATGATATGACTATAGAGTTCGATATGGTATTATGAAGAGATGCATAACTATTTCAGAATGTTTGGTTCAAGAAATATACTTTTCATTCGCATGGATTCTGTGTCAGCTATATCATGGTATCGCGTTTTGTTAGCAGTTTTGTAAATCTGTAAACAGTGAATTCTGAGTGGTGTCCACGTTCCAACTGGGCTGGTACCTGGATATGCGGGTGGATGCTTGTTGCCTGAAGGAATTCACAGTATATTTTATGTGTCATGAAACCAGTTTATTCCATGGCTAAAGTGGTTTTCTCAGCGATCTGACACGAAAGAGCACGCCCGAAAACACCTCTAAGCAAAATACTTTTAAGCTGATCAGAAATTTCCAAACTATGTCTATTAACAATATATTCAACAGATCATATGTTGAGATCTGATGTGCATGAAAAGGTTATAGAAATAGGTTGAAATTCATTAGATGCGCTGCTTTCTGAGACTTATATTATACTCTTCCATGGAAATTAGCATGCTTGTTTCCATTTGGTGTACTTATTCTTCTTTAAATTTGTACATGGTGCAGAACAAGTGGTTCAGTTTAGGATAGGTATTTTTTTCTGAGTACAATTAAAACTACGTGTATTTGTTACTCACAATTTATAGATGCCAGGGCTTCTGATATGGCCACATAATCCATTTCATAACCATTAAAAAATCAAAAGTGTACGTATTCAGATTAGGTCTGTGCAAGCTATACAATGGCAATCGTATGCAACCACTCAGCAGTTAAACTGAGCTTCTGGAAATGCATTCCGGACCCACACTATTATTTTAGGTGGCTTATATTTCAAATGCTGCTAGGTTAAAGAAATTGGAAAGATGTATTGGGATGGTGGTTGAAAAGACCTTTGGATGTAGTCGGATGTCCATCGAGGGTGTGAAGTGGAACTTATGCTGACCAGTAAACAACTAAATCGAGCTGTACAATGGCAAAGACAGGCCTGTAAATCTTTCTGGAGATGTCAATCTGTGCATCTATGAGATGGTGTGAAACAACCGGGCGTGAATCACAAACACCACATTTGACATAATCTTATGAATTCACAAGCTTCATTAGCGAAAGACAATTACGCTGCTCAAGGGTTGGATAAAAAATTCCACATGTTAATGTAAAATATCTTACAGAGATTCACAGGTGGATTTGTGCGAAGTTGCCCACCTTCAAAAACAGGGACATATTTCTATAACTTGTCCAGAAAAGCTCGCAAAATATCATACCTAAACGTGAGGGCGACTAGGGTAAGCGTTTGAGCAGCCTAAGAAATATTACTCTGCCTGAAATCGCTCCATATATTGACCTATTTATTTGTTAGAGATGCAGAGACTGCTATAATAACTCAAACCCGCTTTGATTCTGGGCAATATGCAGTTAGTGACGTCGACTTTGTGACAACATTCAATGTCCATACAAAGGAGAAAGTTACTAAGGTATTGTATGTAGTCTAAAGTCATAAAACATTAACACACATCTCTACAGTTATGGCCGAAACCCTTGAAATACGCAGTACATCCATCTGTCTCTCTGTTACAAAAATGGCACTAATAGCTGCATCGCTAGGCGCTCAGCATTATGATGTTAGTGTTAGGACAGGTCAGCATGGTGTCAGGATAAAATACGTGACTGGGTGGGACATCATGCTACATATCTGCGGCATGGTGCCCCAGTTCTAGACAACACAATAAACTGCCACACTGCAGACATCGTAGCAATATGACTGAACATTTGTTAAAGCTACGTTAAGAATCCAAATCGCACGCACACACACACACACACACACACACAAACACACACACACATTGTCTCTGTCTCTCTCTGTATGTCTATCTATCTATCTGTGTGTGTGTGTGTGTGTGTGTGTGTGTGTGTGTTTATGGACAGCAAATTGTCCTTCAGTGAATAAAGACCGCAGCTTCTCCTAGGCGTTCCCTACAACTGGTCTACAGACATAAAAAAAATTGGGGGAGGAAGAAAATAACAACTTGTAATGTTAATACCAATCCAGAAATTGTGTTACGTGGAGGCTTAAGTCTTGACAAATGCAAGGATCATGCTACCGTATACATTGTGATTAGTCATCGAATGGAAACGGTCTCCAATGTTCTCTTTTGTAATGATGGCACAGTTATAAAATCAAACAAGCAGAATACTGTCACAAATCGGATGAACTCCAGGAATTTGGCAAGGCTAAACAGGTGTCTTTTAAATACTTTAAATGATCAAAGTAATGTTGCGCATTTCAATGTCACAACTATAGTATTCGTTTTTAATAAAAGTGAATAGATCCTTTCTTGGAGACTTGGGCCTATACATTAATAACACACCCCAGCCTCTGTCATTGTTTCTTTTCAATCATTTTTTTTCAACTGTGTTGGACATAGATACATATTTATCCAGTTCGGTCCTGACGTTATCAATGCCAATGTTACTTTCATTAGTAGACCGCTGCAATGGACTAGTGGTTTGAGCGTCCGCCTCTGAAGCAGGAGGTCGCGTGTCTGAACTCCGGCCACGACCTCCGGCCCAGTCCTGGCTGTGTCAGACCAAAGACTTATAAAAATGGTACTCGCAGCTGCCTTGCTCAGCATTAAGAAGTTAGTGTTAGGACTGGTCGGCCTGGTGTCAGGATAATGTGACTGGGTGGAACATAATGCTACATGTCTGTGTCATGATGAACCAGTGCTTGACATCACTATAAACAGCCACACTGCAGACATGACTGAAACATTGTTAAAGATACATTAAAAATCCCAAATACACACACACACACACACACATACACACACACACACACGCACACACACATTCAAAACACACATATTAATATAACTTTCCTGGAGGCAAATAAAATCATACGTCAACTCATATCGCTTAAGTTATAATCACATCATTATTGGTCAAGATCATCTAGAAGCCACGACATGAATGTGATGTGATGTGATTTGGAGTTTTAACGTAGCTTTAACAATTTTTCATTCATATCGCTATAATGTCTGCACTTTGGCAGTTTATAGTGATGTCTAATACTGGGGCATCATTCCGCAGACATGTAGCATAACAGCCCACCCAGTCACATTATTCTGACACCAGGTCGACCAGTCCTAACACTAACCTCTTAATGTGAGCACTTAGCGAGGCAACTGTTAGTGCCATTTTTTAAAATAAGTATTTGGTATGACTCGGCCATGGTTCGAACCCATGACCTCCCACATCCGAGGCGGACGCCCTAACCACTAGGCCACTGGAGCGGTCCGCCATGAATGTTACATGATTCTTGGAGTCGTCGCTATTCATTCTGTCCTAAAATATACTTGCAAGCAAGATCACAAATTACTAAACATGTACAACGTCTTTCAATGCTATGCTAATCTTGGAAAATTATTATGTAATCTTGGAAAATTATATGTAATCGTACGTACGTATGTACAAAATGCACGTATGTATACCATTTGCATATGTGTATAGAAGGCATGTATGTGTGCATGCATCTATTCATATATTAATCCATCTTTCTGCCTCTCTGATAGTGTTTGTCTACCTATCTACGCATTTATCAATTTATTTCGCTATTTTCGTATCTGCTTTTTAATATATAAGTTGTTATTCAGAGAAATGTGGATCCATCAATTTATACAGCCATGATAAGTCTGTATGGACGATTACTTTATGATTAAACCTTTAGATGGTAAGTATATGAAAATATTTTTACTTCACATAAAATGAGTTATGCGTTCTTCCTCTTGTTTTAGACTGCAGTAATTATTCTGAAGATTCTCCAGAACTACAAATCAAGTCACCGCGTGATACGTTTGGCCTATACCCGGACAAGAAACACTGTGTTAATGTGTTCCAGAATAAACTGGATCCAAGTGCGGTAATCCAGGCAGAGTTCCTCAGTTTTGATTTAGAGGAGTCGGAGAACTGCACTCATGACTATATGGCCATATACTTTGGTGTGAGGAAAGGTATGAAGAGGGATATCCATTGAATGGGTTATATTCAAACTGAACTATAGGCATAGCGGAGATAACTCATTTACGTAGTATTTCGTTTGAGTTTGTTCCCTTTAAAGCATCTTTAAAGAAATATAATTTATAATAAGCACAACTTGACAATTTGTGTACATTTGTTTTTAAGAAACTATAGAATATATAACTATCAGTATATCTTTAACAGTGGTTTTGATATGTGAGTTGGCCCTTCAGTCACGAAAGATTTACATTTTTGTGGGGTTAGGAATGTGTGATGTCCCTCACTAAGCCAGCTTTCGTTCGAAGTAAATGCTTGATTGCAGGTAGGTGAGGTTAGCGTGCAGTCCAGTTTAAAGTCGTTGATGGCTGAGTACACATGCCACTTTGAATCCATTATGTACACAAAACAGTAGCTTCGGCCTAAGACATGCCTTAAAAACAGACCATTTTATTTTTTAATTCATGCTCGAATCGTGTTATCGAGAATAATGGCCTATAACCAGAAGCAATGATTGTACCAGTTGGAGAACAAACCTTAAACGCAAGGTCATGGCCTGCATGGCGAGCCCACAATTAAAACATTGGTGTAATGTCTATAACCTTGGTTACAGGATCAAACGGGCAAGCGTGTCAAACAATGAATTGCTTTAGCGTCACAAGGATTATTTCGAAATATCTAGAAAATCTAGGAAAAAACTTTAGGAAATAGAAGCGAAAAGGAAAACCCTTTAGTGCAGATTTTATATTGCTTTGACGGTCAAGGTGAAACCAAGGCCACAAGGGAGAGAGCATAAGTATTTGCATGAGCACTGTACTGATTCTCTTCAAGTTATGATGAGAAATCTATGACGAGTTTAAGAGATATATGCAAATGAATATTTTAGCAAATGATGTAACAAACTGCTGACGAATCTGCTGGCAGCATAAACTTACTTCAAACTCTACAATTAAACGACTATATATATACAATATGTTAGGCCAAAAAAAATATGGTTTCGTGGGGTCGAAGCTGAAGGAATGGATTATACACGTTATTTGGTACAGAACGTTTCTGTTACGCTTAAAGATACAAGATCTTACAAGATACGTAATTATCTAAACATTTATTAAATAGGTCAAAAGGCAGACTATGAATTGGAATGAATTAAACATTACTGCATTTATATTTGTTTGCGTTATCGATATTAAGGCAAGTGACGATAATGTTCTGATTTTAATCTTTTCAGAACTTGAGAAATACATATTAATTCTTTCCAACCTATTACATAGCAGAGTGAGATCTATATTTGTGTTACGGCGTTATTAAATACATATTTAGAAGTGTTTATAAGTCCTTTTGTGTAATTTTGTATAAATAATGTATTCTACTTTGATTAAACAGAATCACCAAGTCTGGGAAACTTTTGCGGTGAAAGTATGAAAGGGAAAATTATACAGTCGACTGGAAATATCCTTAAGCTGGAGTTTAATTCCGATGATAGCTACGGTCTGACTGGCTATGACATCAAAATTTCAATTGCACCAAGGAAAGGTACGAGCACTTCTGGCCTAACTTAATTGTGGAAGCAAACCGTGGATGTTGTCTTTGGGTCGTCCCATGTATTATCAATTATTATAAACGTTGTAAGGTGATGTTGCAGATGTTCATGAATATGATCACGCTTCGTCCTTGCTTACCTAGAAATTAAATGCATCACAATATTTTATCTAATAAATCATTGCTTCACAGTGAATCGAAGCACATGTTATTGCTCTTACCCTAATATTTTGTTGATTTCAGTTGAACATGAGGCATAGGACAAGCTTGCAATGATGTAATTTATTATTTGATATTTTTAAAAGGTATGTTTGTCAATATATATATAGAAGGCATTTTACATTTTATTCGAGTCTATGTGGAAGGTTTAGCAATACATAAAGGCATATAATGAGTTGAAACAGTGCTACATAGCTTCCACGCAAAAAATCTGCAACAGTTTAAATAAATTGCGTAACTGACAACGAACAGTGTGAAACTAGTATTTAGATAGCCGAGCGCTTTCGACTCTTTAATGAGTCTTTTTCAAAGGCAAATACAAAACATAGACAATACAAATAAATACAACAGAAAAACGGTTATTTTTGCGAAATTTTACATGGCTGTTTCTACAGGAATTCAACCTTTTAACTCTGTTATGTGTCAACTAGTTTATTTCAGCTTGTTGCTGATACTGGAAAATATTTGTATTGACCTAGAAATTGATCAGGCATAACAACATTTGTTATTTTATGTAAATTTATGTAAGCGGAGATTATATCCCGGATATTTCATTGTTATAGTAGCCATAGGCTATTAAGCAAATTTAGAGAATTATTTAAAAGAAAATGTGTCGGCTACAAAAGATAATTTTGTTTTTTATTTGTACATGGATATCTTTTCCTAGTCTTCTTGGTTTAAACCGCATGGTTTCAATGTTCTAAGGCGGCGTATCCAGTAAGATTCTTTTTCTTTCCTGGCTTGGGGACTCCAGTTGGGGTTGTGAGCAATTGCAATATAGACATCTACTCCAAACCAACCGACAAACACCAGTATCTCCTCCCAAGCAGCTGTCATCCAAAACACTGCATTAAGAACATTCTATATAGCCAGCCACTTAGTATACGCAGAATTTGCTCCGGCGATGAAACATTCCTAAAAAGGTCTAAAGAGCTATCTAGACATTTAATTTACCGAGGCTACGACAAAAAACTGGTTACGGAGACAATTCAAAGGGCTAAACAAACAAACCGCGATGACCTACTAAAATATGGAAAGAAGGATAAGGCTGATAGGATACCATATATCCTGTCCTACCATCCAGACAACCCCAAAGTAGGTAAAATCATCGGGAAAAACTGACCCATCGTGGAATCGTCGGACGCACTAAAGTTAAACCTCCATAACAAACCTGTAGTCGCCTACCGGAGACCAAAAAACCTCAAGGACATCCTATTCAGGGCGAAGCTGTGCGATAAAAGGTGCAAAACCTGTCAACATATGATAGAAACCAGGACATTTTGTATCACAGTGAGTAGAGAAAAATTAAACATACATGGTCCAAACAAAACGTGCAAAACAGAGAATGTAATTTATCTCATCACATGTAAGATCTGTAGCATCCAGTATGTCGGAGAAACTGAAAATCTACACAAAAGGATCAACCTTCATAGATCTGATCAAATGACAAGGAAACTGTACAGAAGCCCGGTCGCAGAACACTTCTCCTCCCCTGGCAACACTTTCAGTGATATAACCTTTATTGCAATTGCTCACAACCACAACTGGAGTCCCCAAACCAGGAAAGAAAAGGAATCTTACTGGATACGCCGCCTTAGAACATTGAAACCATGCGGTTTAAAAGCAAGAAGACTAGAAAAAGTCAACCATGTAGAAATAAAATTATCTTTTGCAGCTTACACATTTTCTTTTAAATAATTCTCTAAATTTGCTTAATAGCCTATGACTACTACAACAATGAAATATCTGAGATACAATCTGCGCTTACATAAATTTACATAAAATAACATCAATTTCTAGGTCAATACAAATACTTTCCAGTATAATCAACAAGCTGAAATAAACTAGATGACACATAATATAGTTAAAAGGTTGAATTTCTGTAGAAACAACCATGTAAAATTTCGCAAACAAAACTGTTTTTCTGTTTTATTTGTTTGTCTTGTCTATGTTTTGTACTTGCCTTTGAAAAAAACTATTAAAGAGTCGAAAGCGCTTGGCTAGCTGGACACTAGTTTTGTACTGTTCGTTGTCAGTTTATTGCATTTATCTTAATCAATTCCTGACACACGTGATCTCTTGCTGGATCCAGTGCACTTAAAAGGATTATTATTCGCCATATATATATATATATATATATATATATATATATATATATATATATATATATGCCTGTGTGTGTGTGTGTGTGTTCAGTTAAAATAGAACACTCACTGTAACAAATAATTGATATGAATTGTAATTGTTTTTTAGATTGTCCCTGCCCAGACCGAACCGTGTGTGTGAAACAGGAGGATATAATAAGGTATAGGTATTAGTCTGTGTCCAGATCGAACCGCAATTTCGAAGCACTTACAACCTCAATAGTAAAAGCGCACCTAAAACTGAACATGCACGCAATGACTACAGCTAACACAAAATTAACTGTCTGTAGAGTACAGAAAAGTGAAGTCTTTACTAGATTTATTTCGAGATGGTAATAAGATGAATACTCCATACCAAAATAGAATACATACAATATTTACCAAATATACTGAACAAAATGGAAACCTCATTATGTTGCATACTTGTGAGGCAACTTATATTTTAAAATTATTTCTCAGGGCAGTTGAATGGGGATTTTGGCAAGTAACTGTACGATCCATTGATGATTAGGCCTTGAATTCATGAAGTGGTTGAAGTGAAGGATTTTTCATATTACTCCTCGGTATTGTTGTTTGGATCGAGTAAATATTAAAATAAAGTGTGAAATTATAGATGGAATAAATAGAGATCAGAGCAGGTATATAGAACAGAATGACAAGGGCCCCCGTACATGAAAACCAACAATTTAATCAATATCATAAAGACTGTGATAATACATTAAATTAGGAACATACACTTCTCTTTGAAATAAATCGTTCAGCGAATTTCAAACACAAATATATTTAAATCAATAGCCGATCTGTTTTAAATGATAGAATTGTTTCATCATAGAATCGAGTGAAAAATCGAAGGAATTGCCTTGTACAATTTCATAACCTGCTTATTCCAGTCCACTCTAATTTCACTGTGGTGGTTCCTTTCGCTTTTTCCCTTCTCCGACCTCCCTACTGGCTTGCCTCGTTTCGGCCCTCAAACTTTGTGTGGGTAGGTGGATATCCCACAGACCCATCCAAGCATATAGTGCTGATTAAGAATATTCGGAATATCCCCTCAATTCTTCAGAAATATCAAAGCTTTATGTTTATTTTCCCGTTTTCCACATCGATTAGTGTTTAGGTATGTTCCAAAAACGAAAAATGAAACAGAAACAATTTTGAGGGGATATTCCGAACATTCTTAATCAGAACGAAATGCTCAGGATGTTTGCCCTCTCAAACCTGTCTGGACGAAGTACAATCACGAGTGCATTGTTCAGCTTGTCGGCGCACTTTTGTCAGCCCTACATGTTACCAACAACATCTAAAAACGCAAGGTTCACAGCAAAAAAGTGCTTGTCAGCTCTTGAGAATGTGACCCACTTGTGGACAAGGCATACGTACCAATAATGCCAAGGCACGTTTGTTCAGGAAAAAAACGATGTCACATTTGTCACCAAATCGTGGACTTGGAACACCAATGCTACATTCAAAAATACCAACCACAACAAGAGGAAGATGACCAGAAGAAAGGGAATTCATCTTTTTCGATTTCGAATGCATGCAAGAGACAAGCATTCACGTTCCTAATTTCTGCGTGGCTCATCGAACGTGCGAGAAGTGCATTCAAGAACCTATCTTTAGTCATTGCCCTCAGCAAGATTCCTGGAGGACGTGAAAAAATCTTTCGGGGACCGAACACGCTGGCCGCGGTGATGGTCCACAATTTCTCCGGATACGATGGGCAGTTTCTTCTCAGATACTATACTGAACAAGGCACCAAACGTCCTAAAGTGAGTTTGAACGGAGCCAAAATCATTTCCATGCAAGTGGGACAAGTACAATTTAAAGATTCGATGAGTTACTTGGCCATGCCTTTGAACCGAATGCCTAAAACGTTTGGAATGACAGAAATGGCCAAAGGTTATTTTCCTCACTTTTTCAATACCGAAGCCAATCAACATGCTGTTCTACCCCATTTGCCTGAGGCTCACGATTACGACCCCGACAACATGCGTACTGAACAACGAGAAGCTTTCTACGCTTGGTACCAGGCACACGCCTCGGACAACTTCGACTTTCAGGAAAAAATGTTAAAGCATTGTCGTTCCGACGTGGACATTTTACAGCGTTGCTGTGGAAAATTTCGAGAACTGTTCATGGAACACGGAGGGGTCGATCCTTTGAAAGAAGCCTGCACCATTGCCAAAGTGTGTTCCTTAGTGTACCGCCAACGATTCATGCCTGAAAACACCCTAGCTGTCATCAGTCCTCAAACAACCAACTTTGTCAAACGTCAATACTCGGTCAAAGCCCTACGTTGGTTACACTACTTGTGCGACAAAAAAGACAAATCGATCCAGCACGACCGCAACGGAGGAGGCAAAAGACCATTGGAACGTATTCGGTGGATGGATGGGACTTAGAAAACCCCACGATCGTGTACGAGTTTAACGGTTGCTTATTTCACGAATGTCCCCTCTGCTACCCTGAACGTAACAGTAAAAATCAGTTTTTACAACGAACCATGGAAGACTTGTACGAGACCACTTGCCAGCGTCGCTTGAAGTTAGAACAGCAAGGATACCAAGTGGTGGAAATGTGGGAACACGAGTACGATCACCGTTTGTAAACCGATCCCGAGTTTAAGCGCATCGTAGAAAGTTACAAGTTAATGGAACTACTGAACCCGACGGACAGTAAAAGTACGGAGGAAGGACAAATGCCACCTGTTTGTTGTACCAAGCCGACGAGGAGAACGGAGAAGAAATCACATACTTGGACGTGTGTTCGCTGTATCCTTAAGTGTGTAAATATTGTCGCTTTCCTGCTGGGCACCCGCAATTGTTGATGGAACACATTTACCTGGACAACATTCGACAATATGAAGGCTTGATCAAGTGCAAAGTCTTGCCACTGACTTGTATCATCCCGTATTACCTCACCATTGCCAATGAAAACTGATGTTTCCCTTGTGTCGTACTTGTGCTGAAACGTGCAATCAAGATCAGCCTTGTCAGCACACCCAGGAAAAACGCGCTTTGACGGAACGTGGGTCAGCGTGGAATTATTCAAAGCTCTGGACATGGGATACCAGCTGTTAGAAGTGTACGTAATTTAACACTTTCCCAAGACAGAACAGTACCACAAGGGTGACCAAACTCAGAAAGGCTTTCTCGCAGACTACGTGGATGCCATTTTGAAACTGAAACAAGAAGCCAGCGGCTATCCTTCCTGGTGGCACACTCCCGAAGACTAAAATATATTCAAAGAGAAATACCGGGAGCAGGAAGGCATCACTTTAGACCACATCGAGAAAAACGAAGGAAGGCGATCGTTTGCCAAAGTGATGTTAAATTGTTTGTGGGGTAAAATGGCACAACGCCCGTTTTCCTCAAGACAGAGTATTTGACAAAACCTTCCCGGTACTTCCAGATGATTCACGACAAAACCAAATACATGAAACACGTGGACGTCGTTCGCGAGGATTTGATCTTAGTCAATTACGAAGAAGATCTGGACTTTGTACCAGGCGACGAATTTGGAAATGTCATTATTGCGGCTTACGTGACAGCCCATGCTCGCTTAAAATTGTACGAAGCTTTAGAACTGTTAGGTGTTCGTGTCATGTACTTTGACACGGATAGTTGTATCTACATCGATCGCCCGGGCCAGGAACACCCTGACATCGTAGGAGACCGTTGATGAGCCTGGACAGATGAACACCCCGACGACAAGATTCTAAGTTTCGCTAGTGGCGGTCCTAACAATTACGGCTACAAATACCGGGACCCACAAGGAGAAGTGCACACCGAATGCAAAGTGAAAGGATTGACTCTCAATTATCGCACCAGTCAAGTGGTGAACTTCGGCGTATTGAAAGAAGCCTTGCAGTCTGGAGAGTATGGAAACTTTAAGGTGACCACCCACGAACCGAACAAGATTGTACGTTTACCCACTCACCAAATCGTCAGTCGACCCTTGGAAAAGCTGTATCAAATCGTGTACCAGAAGCGAGTGAGGCTTCCCAACCACTTCACTTTGCCGTACGGTCACGTCGATATTGATCATCATATAAAAAGGGACAATATGCAAGACCGATAGTTTGTCACTATCAATGTCAATTGAGAAAAATGAATCCTTTCAAATAGCAAGTAGCGAGTGTAAGACTCAAGTCGAACGAAAAACTAATGGTGTGATTCTATACCTCACGATCATATCACCAATGCTATAACACATCTTAGTTGTTTATGTACTAATACCATGACAAACTACGTGCGACCAGTGCAACTTCTAGACCACAAAACTTTACCTTATGGACATGCTGATATCACCCAGTATAAAAGGGGACGACTTCCGAGAACGACACTTTATTGCGAGGACAAGCGACGAGAAAGATGAATCACTCACTATACGCAGGGAAAAAAAAGAGAAGGAACAAACATCATTGACCTCTTTCACCACCATACCGTCACAGCAAAGTGTGTCCAAGAAGGGAAAGGATTCAGTAGACCTAAAGGAGTATTTTAGCATCCAAATGACTCAGACAGCAACCTCGAGAAAATTTAGGACGACAACTTACACCTACACGGTTACATTTAAAGACTTCGCGTCAGACGTTCCAGCCGAGGAAGTAGCATGTTTCATTACGGACCTACTTTACTCACTGTTAGAGGAACTACAATGTCATTGCCAAGTCAAAGATCAAGGTCGTTTGAGCCTATCTATGTATCACGACCATTTGAACTCGCCTGTACGTCTTGGGTTTAGCACTCCTGCAGAACTAACTTCTTCCAAACTTTTGAGGCTATAGAAGACGTACAGACGATGATAGAAAAATTTGACATCACCGACGGAAAAGTGACCATTCATATGACATACGTTGTACCTCCATGGGAAGAAACGATGACTGCACTTAATCTGCTTACTGATAAGTGTACCAAGCACGATGGACATAACAGCAGATTTACGAATGAAAGGGAGTACGTGATGGGAAACATCTACGCTGGAACACAAATGGTAGTTGACCAGATTTTTAACAACGTGTGAGACGGATATAGAGAGAAACATGAACTTTGTCCTATTTGATTGGTTGTTACTTGTTTTGCTTTAGCTTTTTCTTATAAATGAACATTAAATGCAAATACGTTGCATATGAAGTGATTTTAGAAGGAGTGAACTTTAATTTTAAACAGTAGTTTACTAGAGCCAAGAACTAAATAATTCGTAAATAGGTTTGTTTCATGTCCACATGTTTATGTATTAAATGAATAGTGCTTAGACCAAAGCACAGGCCAGAGAGCCCATGTATATACTTGAATAAATGTTTTGAACCCATACAACAGACTTTTCTTTTTCGAGTCTTTAGCAGCAGAGGGGCTGTACAGACCGAAACTTTTTGCACAATAAACCCCTCCAGGAAACTATTCCTCGATAGAGGGCTTATTTCGACGAAATAAACCCTTCTATTCAGAATACAGGACAAAAAAAAATGTCCCCCGAAAACTCGAAGAGTTTCCAGGGACAAACTCGTTGAGTTTGCACTGACAACTTGGGTTACTTCAATAAATCTGAAACAGTTTCCGTGGCGGGGTCGTTATTGAAAAATCCATGGGTCGGGTCCATCCCCTCTGCTGCTCTGGGAAATGAGTTTCCAAGGAAAAACATTTTTATGTTGCAAATAGTGTATCAAGTCCAATACGGTATCTTGTTCTGGGATCGTGTAAATTTATTGTCACAAATCCGTGAGGTTTTCTTTGAGCATGACTGAAGAAATTTTTAAATTTATTTAAATCCATATCGCCACCACACCAGGTTTGATGAATATTTCTCAGTGTATGTGTATCAACTCCATTGAATATCGCAAGAAGATTACAATTATCCCTGATTACTTTAGGAATTTGTGTATAACGCTGAGTAACATAAATCACATCAGTGTTTTTGTGACGTCCCCGGGAAAATATTCTTGCGGGATTTTTTTGCTTGTCCAACATAACATCATCATACACTACTAGGTTGTTAATTGATTCATCAAGATCCTCGACGCTGGGGGCTTCTTCGATATCAGTGATAAATTCAACAACATCCTCACCGTCTTTACTCAGCGCGCTTGCACTCTCATTAAAATCTTTTATAACGTTATAGCATCGTTGATCATCTACAGATGGAGCTATCAAATACAGTTTATCCCATTTCATCCACTTCATTATCAAGTTCAGCAACAGCTGTGTTTTACCTGAACCGGATGGCCCAATTATAATCGCGCGGATAGAGTTTGGTAGCACTGAATTATGCTTAACTGGCTCTTTCTTTTTTGTCGCAGAAAAATCTGTAATTTCCATTTGTATATAAAGAATAATAATTATGGATCTATATTGTGTGAAGTGTAAGGCACGAACCCCTACGAATGATCTAACAACCATTACAACAAAAAATAACAGACAAGCACTTTCTGGTAAGTGTACGCGATGTGGCACAAAAAAATTTAGATTTCAAAAAAAAAGCGAGAATTTAGCGGAGGTGACATTGCAGCCAAACTTGGAAAGCTCCCCGGAACTCCCTGGGCAAAGTATCCCGGAGAAAAACATCTCCCAGGATACAATTACTGCGGTCCAGGGACCCGACTAGATATCAGACTTGATGAACAATCTAAACCAAAACCGGGAGAGTATCCGATAAACGCTATCGACGCAGCGTGTCACATACATGATGTTGCTTATCGAAGTAAAGATCTACAAGACAGGCATATCGCGGATGTGAAATTAATTCATGCACTAAGCGCCATAAAAAATAAATCATTTAAGGAGTCACTCGCTAATTGGTTAGTAAGATCAGCGATGAAATCTAAATTAGTATTAGGCGCTGGATAATTAAATAAAAATGCAAGCGATTTATTATTCCCCAATCGGATACTGGAGAGGTAACTCAGCAATTAATAAACTCGCCAACGCGGCATCAGTAACACGCGAGGTTGCCAAAAATTGGCTATCAAAACAAGCAATATGGCAAATCTACTTACCACCACCTCGACAAATCAACTTTGCACATTTTGATGTTAGTGTGCCCAATGAAGTTCATCAGGCTGACATACTATTCCTGCCTCATGATACTGTCCGTAGAAAAATATACAAATACGCGCTAACAGTAGTTGATGTTGCCAGTAGATACAAAGAAGCAGAACCGTTAGCGACTAAAACAGCGTCCGAAGTCGCCTCTGCGTTTAAACGAATTTATCAACGAGGACCTCTAAACTGGCCACGATTATTACAAGTTGATCCTGGCAAGGAATTTCAGGGCGCGGTGTCATCACTGACAAAGCAGCATAACGTTACCATACGACGAGGACATACTGAAATTCATCGGGATCAGGCAATTGTTGAGCGATTTAATAGAACACTCGCTGAGAGATTATTCGGATACCAGTACGCGAGGGAATTCATTTACGATACGAGATCTCGTGAATGGGTTGCAAGACTGCCAAACGTGATAGCCGCACTGAATAATGAAATTACCAGAACAACAAACATGAGACCTGTAAATGCAATCACAAAAAAATATATACCCCGCGTCAGTGAACGCGGACAACAGCAACAAAATGTTTCAACGCAGCCAGGGACGCTAGCGTCTCCACTGCTGGGTAATGTCACCGTTAGGTATTTATACGAACCAGGCGAACTAGAAGGAGGAAAAAAAAGAGCAACCGATCCCACATGGAGTGTTACTACACATAAGATATCCAGCATAACCAGATCAACTGGGAGAAACGCAATCTACAGATTAGATTCGACTGCTCCTCAACGCGGATTTAAACGCGAGCAACTTCAGGTGATTCCCGAGGATACACAATTACCACCCCGATCACTAAAGTGATTTGCACTGAAGTGATTCAATCATTTAAATAACTGCAGCAACACCTCTGCGTCGGTTACACTCAAGACAGGTCAACATCACATTTTCACGTGTATGACCGCGACTGCTATCTATTCTATCTACGGTGAATTGCCTTGGGTCGTTTTTCGAATACTGCCACAGCAATAAACAATTACAACTCGCACAGTGATTATTCTGCTGTTGTTGTAATTGTATTACAAATTCAACATCCAAACTTTGTTTGGGATCAAACTCTCTACCATTTTTTTTGTCGCTCTGTTTGTAACCGGCTAATTTCTTTCTTATTGTGTCATCAGCGATTGAGCTGTCGTTGACAACATCATCTAATACAATTCTTCGTAACTGACCTATCCTTCTTACTCTTGACACGGCTAAATAAACTAAATTTGACCACTCGATGCGATCATCAACAATCCAAACTGTTGTATCTGAAATAGTTAGTCCCTGCGAACTGTGGATGGTCATAGCGTATCCTAGCGTCCACGGGGATTTGCTCATTTTCAGTGCCTGTTCAACAGCATCAACATCAACTGTGACAATATCATTTAATACTAAATTCTGTTTCTCCGGACCCGACGCAGTCAGGCGCCCTGGAATATCAACATCAATATTCTGCAATCGCGTATCAGCTGGTCTATAACACAACGGCACTGGCAACATGGGAAATTTCTTCTGATGTAACTGAAATAACCGCTGCTGAAGTGTGTCCCTGACTATCTTTCTACTTGCCACAATTAAATCACCTGGTTTCCACGTTTCCCAAAAGTCGCTCAGCGAAGTCTCTGGAATTATTTCACGCATTATCTCACACTGGAATTTATTGGTTTGTAGCCTGATCAGTGCCTTAAACTCTTTCAGCGTTTCATCGAGTGCTCTAACATCGTTAGTTATTTCCTCATAATAATCTACAAAAGTTTTCAGCCACTCGTGTGGAGATTCACCTGTAAATGGGGGTGGTTGACCATGATCGCCGCACATCACCACTGCGGTATTTTTCTTTAGCAGCCAATCCAGAAACTGTTTTAATGTATCCAACGGCACAGTGTCTATCTCATCCCAGATGATTTTCTCGGGAATATATTTCGTTCCCATTCGTTCAGGTGTCCACGTGCCGCCGCTGTATTTGAAAAAACTGTGATACGTGCACGCGTTAACATCCCGTTGTCTCATCTCCCTGGCAAGTCTGTGTGTGGGTGTTAGCACAATCATGTCAGAGTTTCTAAATAATTCAATCGCTCGAGTTGTTTTACCAGAACCACCAGGACCGTTCAGATAAACTGTTTTGTGTCTTGTAACAGGATCGTGCACCGGCGGCAACAACGAAGTTGCCCCCGACGAAACCATCGAAGATATTTCTGCGCTGCGATACTCATCCTCGATTTCAACATCAGCCGATTTACAATATCCGTGTAACATTTCATTCTTTATTCTCCACGAGCCCCACGATGGATCATCCGATATAACATTATCCAACAGCGCTGAGTGTTTTTTATCAATATAAAATGAATCCGTTGCAACTCTCACTGCGGCAACAGGGAATCTATTGATCATCGACAACAAAATTTATGGATACATAAGCCAGCATCGAAGATCTCAAATGTATGTACTGAGATGATTCTCCGTCAATATAACTAAAAACAGTCCCTAGTTTTTCCCCGTTTGACAGAAACACATCTTTGCGGTTACAGAACATGTTGTTCGTGGCTGCATCAGCGACAATAAGATCCAATTCAGTCTTGTCCATGATTAATCGACTGTGATGTTGTTTATGATCATACGCTCCACCTTGAGTGAATTTCCCTATTATTCTTCGTCCTAGATCTTTTGCTGTGCTTTCATCATTTCTGAGTTTGCTTTTAAGTACTTCAGGAGCTTTCTTGATGATAGCGTCGATAGAAGTTTCTGGATATTCTCGTGACCAATCTTCGATGACTTCTTCTAACGTAACCGGCGTTGGAGTTGGCAACCAAACTTCGGTTTGACGACAATAACATATAATCGCTTCGCTGACCGTCAGCGACAACAGTATTCGACTGTCAAGCATGTATCGCAATAACACTATCGGTGCCCATCGCTTCTCAACGAAATGTCTGCCAAACCAAACATAACACACAGGATGTAAATCCTTAGCGAATTTAAACGACGACACACAAGCAAATCCGGTCAAGTCAAAATCGGGTAAAACACCGTTGACAGCTACTCTTGTCATGGTATTGCCAGCGTGGCCAAACCGTTTAAAATATTCGCTGCATTCTCCACGCCCAAGGAAACTTCCTGGATAACACGCCGTCATGTCCACGGATATCATACCGCGGTGATCATACTGAGTATTCCACAAACCGCCGTGTCCGTATTCGACACAGCTCTGCTGGATATCAGCAAGAAAACTTTTCGGAGTTGGTCTCCATGAATTTCGTTCCCGGGCTACATGCGCGACAACACCCGGGACAGTAAAACAGTGTGTCAGTAACGTATCAGTGTTGCCAGCATGATATTTTTCTGCGAGTTTTTTCATTTCCTGCTGTAACGCCATTGTTCTGTATATTTCCCCGTTGGGTCTCACAAACTGATCATATTCTCCATCTTCGCTACTTCTGAATAACCACACAGACACTGGATCGGTTTTACTTATCTGATAAATAAAATCAAACATGCTCCCAGAATTGCTTTGCAATTCCGGATAATACTTCACAACACGGTCTTGCGGAAATATCCTAACCGAGTCAGTCCAGGCGTGACTGTTATGATCGATAATAGTTATTGGTGTTCCACGGGAATTGTATTTACACTCATACAATACCTCACCGGTTAACGATGAAACCGTTATAGGAAATTTTAGTAATCGCTCTAGCTCAGCAACATCATTTATTGACGCTCCTTTATCCGCTACTCGTGTCGCCCACGCTGTTATTTTAGTTTGTCTTAGCGGTGTTAGGCCGTTTCCTCGCATTGCATTTTTAAAATGTTCCATTACTCGCTCAGCTACACAATTCAACACCGACACCTTCATCGGTTTGAGTTTATCAACGCGTGGTTTCTTCATCGGATAAATTCCATAAACAACTGCGGTCACAGGATACGCTCTGGCATAATATGGTATATCAATCCCAACAAGTACTCCCGGTTTTGAGTCTTTACTTAACAGAACGGTTTTTCCACGAACGCCTCTGGCATCAAGAACAGGGTCTAGTTTGTCTCTGATAATCCACGTTCCCTCGCCGACTCCAACAATAAATTTTATCTGTACGAAATATCTTCTATCGTCGAGATACCCAATTATGTTACGCGCGATTGTATCGTTCATGGTAGCATCAATGATACGGTCACGAGAAATGCTTTGCATTTCCCGAGAAACGCTCGCGTTTCCGAGGATAATTTTATACGAAGACCACGTGTGTGCGGCACCATCACGACGAAACTCTTCTTTGGCATTCTTGATAACACCAATTACCTCTGCTAACTCTCTTCGTCGTGGATCAGCGGTTAACCGGTCAAGATCGAATCTAGAACCTGATATGGGTTTTATTCTGGATAGTCTTTCAAAACCCATTATTATAATTAAGACAAATATTTAAATAGACAAATATATTATATGATGAACCAATGCAAGTGGATCAAACTAAATTCATCAGCGCCGTGTAGCAAACCCTGCAGAGGCGAATACTGTGGACAACATGCTCAACAGGTCCGCGGTGGGAGTCTAGGACCGATACCGTGTATCAGATGCGGCATTGGAGTACGAGGAAAAACGCAATTATGTTCAGCGTGTGGTGGAAAACGCTATCGAGAACTAAAACGGTATTATGATAAAAAAAATCCAGACTGTGATAACGCTCTCAAATGCGAGCGTGATTACATAAATAAGTTTTCAGACAAATTATGAATTAGACAATGATTTGCTTATAGTATAATGAATCAAGAATTCGTCCGACATCCAACTATTCCAAATTATGAGGCAAACCGAGATGGCATAGTGAGAAACTACAGGCTGAGGAAACAAGTTGGTACAGTTGATAATGCTGGTTATTTAAGATTTACTGTTAGGAAAGGGAGGTATTTATGTCATCGTTTCGTCTATGAGGTTTTTAACGGAGAGATCCCTAAAGGCCTTGTCATTGATCATATTAACGGGAACAGACTTGATAACAGTATTGAAAACCTTCAAGCGATCACTCAGAGCAAGAATACCATACGAGGAAGAGTTAAATGTAAAACAGCTATAAGAAGAGCAGTGAAATCTGTGAATGTTGAGACTCGTGAAGAAATAATATTTCAATCAATGAGCGCAGCCGGTAGGTATTTCGGTATTTGTCCACCTTCTGTACAGCATGTCGCAGATGGGATCTACAAAACAGCATTTTCAAAGAAGCTCAAACAGAAGATTTCATTCTGTTATATAACTCTTATCGTTGACACAAACGACGATAACTCCTCCGAGAGTGTGTAACGCTTTGCAGAGTTGTCGTTGCTGGTCAGAGGATTTGCTCCCCCTAAGAAAGCCACCTTGATAAAATATTTTATCGAGTTCATAACATGTAATCATTTATTTACCGTAGAATATATATTTTTTTACAAACAATATCCTCGTTTTACTGAATATATCCGACTGTTTTGCTCTTCTGTGCTTGTTATATGACCGCGCTTAAGAAAACATACAATTAAAATATTTTAAACAAGTCCCGCCCACTGCTAGAGCGAATTTCCAACTCGCAAGTAACAGTTGGGTTATATACGAAATCGCTCCCTAAGACCTTTGGGTCGATCGAAAGTCAGCACGCGCAAGCAAAACCATAAATTTAATCCGCCAATGGCGGGTGTCTTTTGTGCACCATCCAATGGTCGATTCAATGGATGGTTTTGCTCTGCTGCTGACCGTAGAAAATGACCCACCTGTGTATGTTTGTGTCGTCATAGGATAAGGTCTTAGGATAAGTTAGGATAAGATTACATGTTCATTGTGCCTTTACTTGCTGTCATACTCGAATCAGAGGTTAAAGGTTGTCTGTTCTGTTTGTGTTGTCAAATAAATGTTTGCCGGGCCTGCTAGAGAACTCGATCCTAGAAGCCAGGGCTGTCTCGTCTTGTAAATAAATGTGCCTCTGAGTCACTTGGCAGTCAGAGGGGTCCGTCCTTAGGATAAGTTACGTGTTATATGTTTGTCCTTGTCAATTCACTAAACACGTCCTCTTGAGCCTATAGAACGTTATTTGACGATCTAGAGGCTCTTGCAGGGGATAAAGTGTTTCGTGTTACATGTTGTATTGTCATGTCGGAAGCAGTCCTCGTGGGGTTCTAGAACGTTATTTGACGATCTAGGCCCTTGCAGGGGATAAATGTTTCCGACTGTCTCGTTTTGTTTTGGAAAGCTAGCGTTTCTCATGCAAAGTGTTTCTATTAAAAATATAAAAATATATAATAATATGAATCACGAAAATATAAATACCATACTTGTTGAAATTAAAGAATTACAACAGCGAGGTTTTAATATTTTACTAGACACTGAAACAATTATGTCAGATTTTGAATCCTTGAATGAGCTATCACGCTTGGGGAAGAACAATCTCCCTGCTCGTTATAGGTTCATTAAGGGTTTGCAAGATCGTGTTTACAGATCACTTGCCGGGATAACTGAAAATCAGGTATCTGAATTTATTCCACTGTGCCGTGCAGTTGAGAAGATTCGTCTTGGATTGTCACAAGAGTATGAGACTCGAAAATTAATTAGCACCAGGGTGAGACGGTTAAAAGGTTATATAAAGAATCTAGACACGGAAATGCCTTGCATTTCTGACAAAAATACTAGTGTTTCTGACTACGAGGCCGACAAGGAAGTATAAACCGCATAGCGTGTGACTCACAGCACAAAGTGAAAGTAGAACCTGAGAACGCTAGCGCTCCCCCCCCGCTTGGAGTGTAAAGCACATTTCCACGGGTAAAAAAAAAAGTGTATTATTTTTTTTGCCCTTGGAAACTCAAAGAGTTTCTCAAGTGAAGGGCGCTTTCAGATTTTCAGGATTTGCTTAAGCGTTTCAACATCAATACAGGAATGAGAATAGTTCATAATCTGTTCTCGTTGACACCAAACTATGATCATATGATTTTGCTGTAGCTCTGTTAATTGTGACGGAGTTAACAAGAAGTCTTCGTCACCATACACGTCAATAACTATTTTAACGGGGAAATACTGTTCTGGGAATGTCTGTATTTGAAATGCGGTTTTTATTGCCTCGTAAAGAATTTGCTTATCATGAATATGAACTCGTGCATGAATGTACTCGGGTTGATACATTATACACAACCGTTTTTTTTTAAATGCGTGCTAGCACTTTCAACGATAACTTATGCTGGTTTTGATAGGGTATTTGCACGATAAAATGACGAAAATGGATCAGTGCAGAAAAAAAAACTATTATAAATATTATGGATCCCTTGACTTAGGACTTCACCAGTAAGTTTATACTAACAGTCTCGTCACGCAGGTCCAACAAATTCCCCCTCTGGTCGGTGAGTTTGAAATTTATCGTTGACAACCACGGGTTATGACACCGTAGATAGACCGGATTGATTGGTTCTTGCACAATCAGAAAACCAGGGGGGTCTCTTGGTGTGAACGTATACAGGATAAACCCCTGTTGTGCCGTCGTAGTATCTGATGCGCTGTAACTGCCATCGATGACGTCACATACAAGATTGACCGCAATAACATCTGTGATATTTACGATCCCGGGTGAGATGTGTCTGCCATCGGATGCTGTACTGTTGTCGTGCTTGAGAATAACAGGTTGTGGTTTTATTCGTTCGTACGCGGCAAGAATATCTTCGAAAGATTGATCGATGAGATCAGAGACTGATTTTCTCAGCTCGGGCACGTTATATCCAGGAAATTTAAAATCTGAAATATCATTCACTTGAATACCATATTTAATTGCAAAATCTGCTCTGGCTATCTGTCTATAATTATCATCGATATAGTCTTTAAGATCCAGTAAAGCCTGAATTATTCTTAGATTTATAGTTTCCATGGCCGATGCGAGTTTGTTTAGTTTTTCTATGGTTGTGATAATATTATCACGCGGACTTGTTAAATCAGAAATATAATCTTGGAAATATACTCGCAGGAGTTGTAGCTGTTGTTTATGTACTAGATTGATCGGAATAAATAATTCAGATTCTATATCATCTAGACGGTAAACACGGAGCTCCTGCCCCCCCTTAACACGTGGAGCTTCTATACTCCAAGTATCGGGCATTAAAGTACTTTTTCTTGCTAGTAATTGATCTGCAAGGAGTAAATAATAATTGTACTCGAGGTCGTGTAGTGCTTCTTTATAGGTCATAAAATCCGATTTTTCAGGTTTTGGTGGACGAGGTTTAACCTCGGGGGCCTTTGGCCATCCTAATAATGTTCGGATTGAGCTGTTATAAATATCCACGGCGTATCCTGGCGTTGAGATTTCAATGACCGCAGACAGCGTTGGTTCATGAGCTGTTATAGATATTTTGGCTTCCTTGCCGGTGATTCGTTTTATTTGGCGTTGTATCTCATTATTGATTTCTTCGATCTGATAACTCCCAGTGGGAAGTGTAATTGTATTCCAGTCAAGTTCACCCTGTTCGCCGGAGTCGGCTTTGCTTTTCCCGAACACGAATGAATTATTTGGCTGCAGACCACCAAATGATGCCGACCTAACATTGGGCCAGCTGTGATACACACTGAGCTTTGCTAACGCGATTTCACTCACTGGAATTGGAGTTCGAAAATTAATACCGAATTCTGGTGTCGTCGAGGACACTGAGATCATTGTGGTCCTTACCGGTGTTGTGTTTGTGACTATTTGTTGAAGCAGTTCTATTGACATTATTTATTTGTTTAGTTTTCAAATAGTCATTGTACGCATCTGACATTAGTTTGAATTCAGAATCTGATATCGTAGCGTCGCTACTTTGCACGTCTAACGACGATGATATCAGCGATGATAATTTCTGATATGCGGTCGTGGCTGTATTTAATTTTGTCGTGTAATCGTGTAATTTTGTGTTAGCACATGATGATATTTTTTTTGCTATGATGCCGAAAACTCCAGCTGTTGTTGTGGCCGCGGAAACACAGATCGTGGCGGCGACTGCTGCAGTTACCGGAGTGACCGCTGATAGTATTGCTCCGGCAGATGCAACAACGGCAGATACTGAATAAACCATAATATCCAGCACTGTTATGCGGCGCTTGTATTTTTTTACTTTTTGACTAGTTACTTCGATGACAGTTTTTAACTCAGATTGCCACTCACGGACTTGATTGTATCGATATTGTTGAGCATCTGGCGTCGTTGACATTATTCAATTACGCGGTAACCAATTGAGGCGTTGCAGCGACGAATTCCAAACAAAACCAGTAAGATGTTGCTGTTAAACTATCGTCCTCGGCTTCAAGCATAAATGTTTCCTCGGTTCCGCTGTTTAGTATTACAGTGCAAACCCCGGAATACTTATCGGTGGAATGTCTCCAAGGATATGTTGTGAAGATTTCAAATTTAGCGGCTGAAAACACAGACAACCTGTAAACACCGGTGGCTGTTGCTGTATATTTGATAGTGTTATTTTGTCGTGACCATGTTGCGAATCCCGATGATACCGTGAATACGATGTTGGTGATATGCCCCGGAGTAACTCCAGTGGGAACTTTAATCAAACTGGTTTTGTTAACGATATCAGGAATACCCGATACGATATCCTGCTGTGTTTGTTTGATCGTGTTAATGTCGGTCTTTACATCAGCGAGTTTTACATCGACGACTGGAGGAGTCCCAAAGAACTTATCCACGACCTCATCAGTTTTTACGAAGTTTCTTCGAAATCTTGTAAACGCGCCCACGTGAACATCATGCTCTGCACGCAGCGTATTTAGTTTACCGTTGACGATGTCCACGTATTGTTTGTTTGACGCATCCTGGTCGGATTCGGGATTCGCTAACGCGGTTATTTTGTTGCCGCTCATGCTGAGTTCGCCTGTCATCGTGTCACCGGCTTTTTTCACACATTTATCAACACCTTTATCAATACTGTCTTTGATGCTTGCGATTGATATATTCGAGTCCTTGATCCGGCCGCCATCACTAAATGCAACGAAGTTATCCTTGGTAGCTCCAAGAACTCTGCGAATTATATCATTCCACTTAATGTTGCTCGTTCTTAGTTTTCCTTGCCTGTCTTGGAAAATAGCAACTTCATCTGGGTCAACTCCAGCTATATTCAAAAGATTATCGACTTCATCTTTGGTCGCATATTTTGAGAGATCAGCATCTGTGCTTGGTTTACCTCCTCGTGTGAAAGGTCTTCCGTAAATATCCACCATTATTCTTATTGCTGTTTTTCAAATGCTAGCATTTCTCGATGCGGTATATTCATACACTACTTTATGAGGAGGAGTTGCTGGATTTCTTGAGATTGCATCAAGAACATTTAAAACCTCCCTCCCACAAATGGGCGGATCAATTAATGTTTGTGTTGGTAACGTCGACTGCCACACTGGAACATTAGAAAATCTGCTGACATACTTGAGAAACTCAACTGGCGGTGCTAAACCGTACGAATCAAAATAGATAATTCCACGTGGATCGATCGCGTAAGCAACCCAGTGAGTTCCCGGACCATCTTTGTTGTCGAGATTGATAATGCCAGTTTCTGGATTATTCGGTCGTTGCGGTAATTGATCTCGCATAAATACGCCTCTGAAATATTTTACACGCAATTTTTTAACAGCATCGAGTAAATCAAAATTGCTCAACGGCGTTAGAATTTTTTTGGATACCATGATGGTGGAGTTCCTGGTAGTCTTAGACCGCGTCCCTTTTTTTTCTTGTATCCTTTTCCCGTTGCCTTTTTTAGTGCCATTCCAGCTGCAGTTCCAACTGCACCGAGTGCTGCGGCTTTTGCTACGGCTGGTGCTGCCGCGGCAATCAACGCCGGTATTGCTGCGAGAAGAGGAAATATTCCACCGGTTTTAGTCATGTCCTTGATAGCTGCAGCAGAGAAATCAAGTCGGACACCGGTTTTTGCTGTTAGTGCCTTATTAAAATGTTTAAGCTGAGTATTAGTCAACGACAATTTGTTTGGACCACCAGTAATCTGATCTCGTTTTAGTGTTATTGATGTCCCGCACGTGCTTGCGTTCTTTGATTGCAATTTCTTCGTTTGACCGGAAGTCAAGGTGACATTAACATGACTGTATGACATTATATCCTAAGTTTGATTTTAATTGCGTTACATATTCTCGATTGGAGCGTCGATGACCCTCATTCGTCCGCCAACACCTTCAAGCAGCATTGCTTTATCGGAGAGTATGACAGCAATCGCTCTGTAACCACCAGCAGGAACACCTACACGAGCTCGGAAATGTAGGTCGACAACAGATTGTTTAACCAGATCAAGATGTTCCAGCGAAAAGTAATAAATCGGATATAAACTCATAAAGTCTCGCTGTGATATTTGCAGGCCAGTGTCTACATTAAGGTCGCGCCCCATAAATGACATCAGACGATGATACGCGCGTGCGACACGATGATGTTCGAAATCTATTAATATATCCTCAGATGGCTCCTGATGCCCATTTATTCTCAACGAAACTTCAGAAACTCCAAGTGTATCAAATACCATTGGATTTCTTTCCTGGCTATCTGTTCTAGCACGGTATTGAAATGCAATGAAAATATGTCGTGGTGCTGATACTCCTTGTTGCGATGATATATGCCATGTAAACAACCCACCATTATCACCCTGAATAACGTCTGTGGTTGTTGTTTTCCAGGATAGCAGTGATTTACCGCCCGTGTCCATGAAAGACAACAGTCGTTGTTCTTCGGTGATTGACGGAGACAACACTGGCATCCACAACCACAGTTTAGTTAGTATTACCTGACCAGGGGCAACAGCAGCATCTCGCCAGATAGCGTCATTATCATCAGGTTTTCGCACAAGTACAACTGTGTGTTTGGCACCGAATATGACCTTGTGGACATCTCTGCAGAATCCAAAGATGTGAGACAATGGAATCACACCTGAGAACTCTTCATCTCCACTTAACATCGATCTACGTGTTGCAAAACCCAAATTAAAATTTTCGTTCATCGATGCAACTGCGTCACCGGCATTATTCATTGTTACATTCCTGTTCTCGGGGCTGTCGGTTATATCCTTTGCAAACATCATTGATGGTCCGGCTGATCTGGTGTAATCATCCGAGTATCTCGCCAACCCGAGAATTGTTGTGGCAACGTCGACGTTATCATGAATTGTTTCAATTTCTTTTCCATCTATCATGTAAATAGCGGATTTAAATAACGCCATGATGCCGTTGTTAACAAATCCAACTCGGTCGCCGATTCCGTAGTTAGTGTTATCATTCTTTAAAAGCCTACCTTCAACTTCGATGAAGGCCTCAGCGGGCAAGAAGTATCTACTTGTATCCTGGACCTGTAGTTCAATTCTTCCGCGTTGGTTAGGATCACGTGCTTCATAAGAATAATATTGAAAATCACGTACAGAATCATCTTTAAGTACTGGTTTGGACATATCAAACGCGTCATTGGATTTTCGTGCAAACATTATTATTATTTGTGATGATCTAATTAAAATGTTATCGTCACCGGAAACCACTACCAGCTATCAAATTAGCAGTTACACTATCTTGCAACGCTTTGGAGGTAATTCCTGCTGTTGCGATCTCAGCTAATTTCTGATTTACGGCCTTATTTACTACGCTACTAACATTTGCCGGCATAGCTTCAGTGGATGGTAGTTTTACTGGCACCAACCTCTCGACTGGGTTTTTTTTTCGTATCAGCTGTGCTAGTCGATCCTTGATTGATTGAAATGCTTTCCCGGCAAGACTACCAACAGTGCCAATGGCTTTATCCTTGACAACATCAGCGGCTTTCATCGCGAATTGTTTTGCTAACGGTCCAGCTTTCGGAGCGATTCTTGTGACTAAATCCCTAACAACATCACCGACTCCATCTCCGTAAACAACCTCGTATACTGGTAATCGTGAGTTTACTACTCTGACACTTCTTGGTCTGCGAAAAGAATCGTGTAGTATCATTTTATTTAATTATTGTTTATCTAACTGAATTTGCTAGCAAATTTAATTATTAGTCGCTGTGGTAACCGTCTGCGAGTTCATCAATGAGCCCCCGGTAGATGCTGATATCCATGATGCCACGCTGAAATAGTCTCTGACAGATATCTGCGGCTTCATTTATAATTTCCGGAGAATTGTTTCCGGCACGTCTTCCTCCGATGAGAACTTCCAACCGTGATACATCATCGATGATATTATTAGGGCAGGCAATAAAACCGGATCCTAAACCCTCCCCTGTTGATGGTACAATTCTTGGGGATAAAATGTCTTGAGGCAAACTTTCAGAAGATGTTGTTAAGCTAATTATCGGCGACCTAGTTTGTTTGAATTTTTGGCCCCGCGGACTTCCTTCAGATGCAGCCTCGTATTCACTTAACGGAGTTAGGTCAGGATCTATTGCTCTTCGCCGTGAAGGATATTGTTGTCGTTCTGTGTGTTGCAACGGTGATTTTTCTTCTTGAGGTTGCGATGGTGGAATTTCAAGTTTACGTATAGCATCTACAAGTCTATCGTATTTTGTATCGTCCCTGCTGATTTGTTTTTTATTTTCACGTATACGATACGAATATTTGATAAAATTATCATCTGTCATAGAACCGTGTTCTGGGTTTAAAGACACATCTCTTCTAATCAATCCTAACAGTATTGTCTCAGGTAATTTCTCTTCTGGTACATTTTTAAGAAGTTCAATATAATCCGGCGTAAATCTTTTGGCGGGGTCAGTAATTCTCCCTGTTACTCGCTTACCAGCAGGTACTGACACAACAACTTCATCGGGTGGAGGCGGGGGTTTAAGTCCAGCTGAAATATCCTGTAAAATTTTCCTTTGCTCTATTAAAGCCTCTTTGGTAACAGCTGCGGATTTTTCAGTAGCTTTGGTCACGGGTTTAAATAATTCCTCCGTAGTCTCTGCAAAGCCTTCCCGTGCTTGCTGTCTTAGTTGTAATTTTTGTCTGACACTATCACGGACAGGAAGAAATTTCTGAATTGCTTCGAGACGTTCTCGAGCTAATCTAGTCGTATGTGCTTCTCCAATATTTGCCATTATTTATTTGTCAATGATTTAATTCCGCTAACATAAAAATGTTTTTCCTTGGAAACTCATTTCCCAGAGCAGCAGAGGGGATGGACCCGACCCATGGATTTTTCAATAACGACCCCGCCACGGAAACTGTTTCAGATTTATTGAAGTAACCCAAGTTGTCAGTGCAAACTCAACGAGTTTGTCCCTGGAAACTCTTCGAGTTTTCGGGGGACATTTTTTTTTGTCCTGTATTCTGAATAGAAGGGTTTATTTCGTCGAAATAAGCCCTCTATCGAGGAATAGTTTCCTGGAGGGGTTTATTGTGCAAAAAGTTTCGGTCTGTACAGCCCCTCTGCTGCTTCTTTATTCTATCTGTGACTCTTTCTTTAGAATATTTCTGTCCTCTTTTCTGTGTGTTTGGATGTGTATTTGTTTGTTTCTGTATGTCTATGTTTGTCTCTATCAACCCTTTGTCCCTACAAATACATTTCACCCTATAAAATGCTTTGACTCTATAAACCCATGACGTCACCAATGTTCAATTCCCATTGACCCCCAGGTGACATTCCCATGTTAAATTCCCATTGACGCCAAAGTGCAAAACCCATATTTTAACGTTAAAGTCCCATTGACTCTAAAGTACCGGTCCTGTATTTCCCATGTTCAATTTCTCATGTTAAATTCCCCTTGACGCCAAAGTGCCGGGACCATGTTTATAATGGTAAGTCCCATTGACGCTAATGTGCCCCACTTAACTTCTAACACCTATAACATAAAAGACATATATAATGATATGATTACAAAAAAAAACCACAAAAAAAAAAACAACACCATGAAATTACAAAACATGTAAAACGCATTTAAGAGTCTGCTGCCTCCTTGCGTCTAAGGATTCGTGTTAACAACAGTAATCGTAGTGAAAAGGAGTGACTGTTGTTTCACGCACTTCATTCATAAACTGTATCACCTGTACATAATTATCTTCGTTCTGTAGGATCCACTGATAACACATTTCGTTCTGTCTATTGTATAGTTTTAGTTCTCCGTATTCAATTATGTATACACTGATTTCTTTCTCAGTCGAAACTGGAGTGGTTGGGTATATTGGGAAGGGTTAATAGCGAGTGAGTCTACTACGCACGAATGAGTATGTCAACAACAAATTTCCATACCTAACTGGGAGATGTGCGCTTAGACGAGAGGGTATGGGGGTTAGAGCGCGCACTCTGGCGATGGGTGGCATAACTAGGAGACTCGAGTTATACTCTCTGTACGGGAAAAATTAAAATTTTCTAGTACTTCTCAATATAATTGTAATTGATAATATCACTCAAGCTTCTGTATAATCCTGGGGTAACAGTTTCCGCTCTGACTGGCTGTTTATCTATCTATTGACTATTTCCTAAAGGACTTTTCATAAAAGACCCAAGCGTTGTCCTTTGTTCTCGGAAGGCACAATAGCATTTAATTGTCGATCTAATTGATATTTTCTTTTGTTCATTTAAGCTGCATAGAAGGAGACGCTTGTAAAAGCAACAAATGCGCAAACGGAGGAACGTGCGTTGCTTCCAGAGCTAAAGAAAAATGTTATTGTCTTCCTGGCACATCCGGTGATACATGTCAAGTAAAAGACAAGGTAATAAAACAACCTAGAAGAAACGAACACCTGCTTAAAGCATATACAAGTAGAGAACGTATGTAAATATACATTGCCGTCGTATTGACCCATATATATATATATATATATATATATATATATATATATATATATATATATATATATATATATATATATATAGAGAGAGAGAGAGAGAGAGAGAGAGAGAGAGAGAGAGAGAGAGACCGAATAGTGAGAACATTCATTTCTGTTTCTAACATTTTCGTTTCTCTTCGTTTCGGTTTCATTTTGGTTTTAACCAATTCGCTATGGTTCGTTTTTGGTATGTTATTGTTATTCGACCTATTTCATTTTAATATGTGCAAATGACGTATAAAGCTGTCGTGTTCGTCGCTAAGATATTAGTGATGGCAAAGACACCCTCATACATGCGTAATTAAATGATAAAGAAAGATCATACCTGTGATAAACATTATAAATAATGATGCAATCTGATTAAATATTTGGTTTTATGGATCAGAATTATTAGCTATTCAAGATCGACATACTAAAAACGAATTAAAACTAAACATCATGATCAGAAATAGATACGTTTTATTTGGAAATGACAAGTTTGGTAATTTGATTAATTTTTCATTCGGATTCCACATTAACTAATGTATAAGTCTCATTGCGCTTCTAAAACTTCAACAGCAACAAAAAACAACATTTTCTAACAGTTATAAAAATATTGTTTTATGCTACAGAGAACTTTAGAAATATTTAGCAAAGCTGTATAATAAAACGTAAATGGTTGAATATAATGGGCCCTTTTTGGAACTTAAATAAGCTTCTAGAATACTACAGCTAAACATTGTCTCTACTGAACTCTGTAAGTTTAGGTAATGTTTCTTACCTGAGTAACACCCTGTTTTATCTATCTGCGTTAGCACACATTTATATTTTTCTTAGTGTCTGGCAGTGTATGTTTATGTATGAGAGGTAAATAGTGAAAGAAAGTTCGTATTTATATCTATTAATATTGAATGAGAAGGTTGTTAGTCAGGACTTTTCAACAGTTATGTGTCAGATGCTTTTAAGGGGAGTCTGGAAAGTCCCGAGGTGTTTAACATCAATAGAAAATTAAAAAATATAAACATTAGTAAGAAGTGTTTTATGGTATACAAGAAAAAAGTATATGTTGAAAAATTTACAGTTATAGACTCCGAAACATATAAGGTGTTATTTAAAATGGCAAATGAATAATGAACGATTGCTGAAAGTACGAAAAACGCTATATGCCATACACTGCTTGGATCAATCTACAATTGCATAACCATAAACTATACATAGTGAATGATAAAGCATAGATATGATATATACGTATACATGCATCCATATAAGCGCGTGTTCGACTGTCAGAAGAAGATTGTTGGCAGGAGTGTATCAAAATTACTTTATGTCCACACATTTTTATTCAAATGTTGATGTTTAGTCCACTACAGCAGATTTCCAATTATTGAAAAATAAATTTTTCAGCTTTCATGATCATGACTTGTTTCGGAGAACCCTTATTAGAATCCATCTAATACAAACAAACAAAAATTAAAAAGCAGGTGGTATGTATGTGTAGATAATAACATTAGATTAACAGGATACTTACGCATTTTTTTTATGAGGGATTAGATACATTTTTGAAATAAAACTGAATTATTCTTTTTAAATTAAAACGTTATTAACACAGTTGCACAAACAAAACTTTGTGCAAGCAACCGATTTTGTGTAGGCATGTTTTTGAAAACATATTGATGACCTGGTTAAACTGTCAGGCCTCTATATCGATTGTTCTTTCTTTCTCCATATATTTTGAATTCATACTGTCTGGGGTGAAAACACCGATAACATGTTAAGCATGAAAAACCACTTGACGTGGATAAATAAATTAGATAGGCATATTTTTATAGATATGCAAAATGATATTTGAATAAAAAAATGTCTCCCATTTTGTTCATCAATGTTTGAACCCTTTCAAATTAGAACTTTCCTCGCTTCATTAAGTACACAATCCAGTTATGCTTTTTTGATCTTTTCTCATTTATGGGTTTATTATTACTTTAAAAATAACTCATGATAGTTTACTATGTTATGTATATTTAATTTGTATTATTTGTTGGCTTTTCTTAACGATTGTATTTAAATTTAGTAATAGACCTTATGTTGTTGACAGCTTAGAGTTTTCTGGACATGAACGTTTGACCTCATCCTGTTCTCGTTTTATGTCTTAGCTTTTTATATAATGTTGATTACTTGACAAATTAATCATCCTTGCCATAACATCTTAAAGTAGATTCATTCTTATTTATTGTGTTCAGGTGTTTGTTTGGGTGGAAATGTGTATTTAAAATGTTATTTACTGGAATTACAAAGTGCTCATCCATAGTATTATTGGACTGGAACATTAACTTGATATTAAAATGAATTCAGACAAGAACGTTTTGGGTTGTGTGATTGTGTTACATAAAAAACTGTTAGTACATCATCATACTCCAGGCTATTGGCACATTACCACGTTATAGACTACATGCACGTCAATACATTTATTACTGAAACTTATTTGGAATACTGAAATTCAATTCTAACTTTATATATTTTGCCTTGTGATAGAACATATATGACTATTTGGCATTTAATTCACAATACTGTACGGTCTTGCTAATTTCATTTTTCATCTTATGGAAATAAATTGTTTGTTGAATTTTACAAAACTTTTTGGATTTAGCTTCTTTCTGTTACTTAATTTAAAGCCATAGAGTAGTAATATCTATTAATTTTGCTAATTAATGATAATATTTTTCTATAATCTTTCTATCTCCTCCAAATTAAACAACTTGGCTAAAAGTATTTTTAAAAAGACATATTTATTATTACTATTATTATTATTATTATTATTATTATTGTTGTTGTTGTTGTTGTTGTTGTTGTTGTTGTTATCTTCGATGATGATGATAACGAAGATGATATTTATTTCAGGATTTCCAGCCCATGTATTTTATAGATACGCCAGAAAGTCAGCTCATAAGTAAAAATCAACATTACATCAGAACATGTAGAGTCAATATTAGGGATGCCCAATTTCGATGGTAAGAACGATTCATGTACAGTTTGGATGCATGCTTTATCAGTATAATGGCAGACCTATCTGAAATCTTCAGAACATCATATTCCTATCATGACTGTTGCATAGTTGTGCCTACCGGATACATATATAGTTATGCATATTGGATAGTCACATTTTTCCATCGGTCTATTTTCATCTAAAAAGGTGTATGCATTTCCATTGTGCTGACCACATTACACAACAATTCATGGACGAATTCGAAAGTGACTCTTCCTCCTTGAGCGTACCTTGGTTCCTACTATGGACATAAATCATTCTATGTCGTGACGCCACCAAAATATCTCACAGAGTTTACACGATATAGTTTAAATTGTCCGTGTTGTTCAACAGCTTTAGGAACAGCGTGTTTTTCCTCACGAAAAAATATGGCTTCAGTCAAATGAACATGAATCTATCTCTTGTTGTACTGGCGTTTAAGATTCAATATTATTATTTGATTATTTCAATAGTCGTGTTTTACTTTAATTATTGTATTAAATGCCTATTTATTGACAAGATTTTGTTTGTTTTTAGGAACAATAATGTGCAGTATTATTGACTTTTCTACGGTTCGATAACTGAAGATATTGCTCCATAACAAATGATGGCATCCATGACATTGATTTATCATAATAAAAAAGTCTTCAAAACGACATAACAACGACCTCTCTCATAGAAAAAAAATATGGTCTCTCGTCTCGCACTAGCTGCTTCCGTAATGTTGAATAGTCCCATTGACAAATATTTGATTGCAATAAGAATGCGTGTACTGATATTGTTTTCAAAAGTAAATTAAATAATTCATTCTTTACTTATCTATTCAGTTCAGATTTTTTCTTAATCAAAACATTTTCAACTAGTTATTGATTGAATGATAAATTACGCAATTCATCCAAATTCTAGAAGAAAACTGTCTTCTCCTCTGCGCATTTTTACATGTTCGCTCTTATACTTTAAGAAACCTTGATTCAAGCATTCCTCTTACCATGTTTTATGTGTTTTACATTGGATTTCTTCAGGTATCATGACAATATACTGATGACCGGGGCACCAGAATTAGGCAAGGGTATACTCGATATAGATAACTTCGCGGAAGATGACGAGGGTGAATATACTTGTGTGGCCATTTCCGGAACGAAGCACATAGAACACTACTTTAAACTTCTCCTCTTACAGACATGTAATCTAGGTACATAGTCACTTCTCTTTAAAGATAATAAATATATACGGATAGGGTGAATGCATCGGCTCGAAAAATGTATTTACAAGTCAATACCGACGATGTCACCGTCGTACCTAGCGTGCAAAGCTCATTATTTCTTTTAAGTAAGAATCGTCTCGATAAGAATTAGCTGTATAAAAAGAAAATCACAAACCATTCGAACTTCATTTTTAATCCATTATCTTCAGAAGGATTTAAATCAAGTAGTATATCAAATTTTAAACCTTTATAGCAATCCATAGAAAACAATCAAACGAATGTCAAACTCCTCGCAATATTAAAGAAGAGAATACAATATAATTGAAATTCCTGGCCAAATAGCATTTGCTAGAACAATCTGGTGTAATCAATGAATTTTTTCCCTTCATTTTAGGTATGTATGCTCGGCCGGTAGATACAAGCGAAGCAGTTGGAGATAAAGTTCTCTTAAAGTGTTACTTTCCACTTGCGGTCAGCTATACCTGGTACAAAGATGAAAAAAAACTCAATATCGAAGATTCATCTAGACATAGGGTTGGTACAATAGTACATATTGAAACAATAAAAACCTAGACAAGTGGCCCACAAGTCCCTTCATTCCCAGTTGCGTTTCTCAATCATTTGTACAATCTGGACTCCTTTCTTCTTGACCACAGGTATGTTCCCGTTAATATCAAAAGGTCAAATTATCTTGAGCGTCTCCAAGGTGTTAACAAATTTGATCCATTCGTATAATTTTGAAACAACAAGGAGGGATATTTGTTGTCGCAAAAGTGTTGAAGATAATGTTGCAAAGTTAAATGGGTACATGTTCCTTGATTTTACCGTAATTTGTTGCAATTCACCAACACAAAAAACATCAATTGACCTTATTCAAGTTTTCATTTATTTTTGTCTCTATTCTGTAATACCGCCATTGTCTCCAGTAATCATTATAGCAAATCACTTCTAACTGAAACACTTAGCTGGCGAAATGGATAAGAATCGATATGCTTAGATATGTTTTGATTGTACCTGTCCCAGACTCAGCAAAACCCTAACAGTAATTATATGTGGCACCCTGAGACATCAGATGGTTTAACATTAGTTAATGGTACACAAAGGAAATGTAGCAGTGTGAGGTATAAGGGGTTTTTGTGAGGTAGTGTGAGGTATAATGGGTTTTTACATGGAGAGGAAGTCTAGGACATAATGAGAATTTAATGGTATCTATATGTGTCCAAACTAATCCAGAAATTTAGGGTCAGATAGGTCACTCAGAGGCACAAAGGAACCTACAATGTTACAATTTGTATCTACAAACCACACACCTATACATTCTAACAAAAAAAATTAATGGACAATACACCAAATGTACAAAACATAAACCAAATTTCGATTACTGTCCTGACAAACCATCACTTGCTTTTGATTACTATAAAACACACCCTGATAAGTCAGCACTGCTATTTTTGTAGAATCCAACAAACTACATAAACGTATCGACACCTGCGTCTTGAATACAATTCAAAAAATGAACCCCACAATCCAGCAACCGTTTAATAATTTTTACCAAACACACACCCCTGCTATATAACGAAAAAGGTAGGATTTTAACGACGCATTGCATACGCTGAAATACAAACATACAAACAAACAATCACACACAAGCCAAAGAAGGGTTTATAGGCATATTACTATACCCTCTCACACATACAAACGCAACAGAAGGGGTAAGGGATTTTTGGTTTTACTTTGTTGGGAAAGACAAAGAAACACAGAACAGATATACACACATACAAACACAAAACAAAGACACACAAATGTTTTGGCAAATGTGATTGCTATCTCTCTTTTCCTGAAATCTGGATAGCCCTGAAAAGGGCAAATGGGTCTGTTAACCAAAAGTTAGTTAACACAAGTGACATCACTTCACTAGTCGTCTTCATTGTGAGCTTCTTCTCTCGGCTGGTTCTTAGAACAATACGCTCGAGACACCCTTGCCTCTCCACATGCACTCTTCTCTTTCATATTCTCACTGTGACCTTGATATTGGATATGTCCCATGATATTTTCACAGAAACTGGAAAGTCTTGGTTGAACAACATGTCAGAAATGATGGTCGATGTCTCTTGTTTGATCCATATCAGGGATTGTTTTGAAAACAGGTAACACCATAGGATAATGTACTCGTATATAGAGCCAAGCACTAAATCGAAACAGTAGGAAACGTTCCATCAATGGAAACGATTGTTACAAAATTATGTCAGAGCATGAGGTATGTCAGAATCAGAAGAAACGTCACCTTCAATATACATATACATACAAGAGCGTGTTTAGGGTTTATTATTGCTAAATAGTTCAAATACAAGAACAATGTTAAAACAAACCGGAGATAATATATTGGGCTGCAACTGCTGTATTTACATTGAATTCACGGAGAGATAATACAATGACTACAACTATTAACATACATCCGGTAGATAATGCCTCTAATTTATCTTTGTCTAATTTTATTTCTTCTGCGCAAGAAATTTGGATTGCGATGGTATTACTACCTGCATGTTCTTTTCTTGTATTACAATTAGTGGATTTTTTCGTAATGAAAAAAAATGAAGTGGAGAATTGTTTTTGCACAGTCTGAAAGAAACCGAAGTATTTGTTCAACATCAACAACAATAAGAGGAAAAAGAAAGCCAGAAGAAGAACAGGAATCTTTAATGTGTAAATGGCAGAAGGAACGGAGAGAGACGACACTCTTACGGGTATATTTGAAAGAGTTAAAGCACATGCAAAAAACATATAAAGCTTCTTTCGGTGAAGCCAAGAGAACGAGTCTTGTACATACCAAGATTTCTAAACCTTGTATCACTCACTACATCCACTTTCACAGTAACTGAGATGCCATCAGCAGCAACAACAGCAGTTGATCCTGTAGAGAAGGATTGCAACTCAACATTCCAAAGTTGGCAAGCTGAATTAGGCCACCACCTTTATGGAAAGATTATATTACCTCCTTGATTTGTTGGAATAATTATAGGTCTACTCTCAGAGGCAACACCTGAAGAGGGAAATAACCGCTCTGAGAATTTTGCTGAAAAGCGCGTCAGAAGGTTGAGAAATGAAGATGTTTTAAAGGTCAATGTGGCGTTGGCGAAGGAGAGAAGGGCCAACGAGAAGGAGAGGAATGAAAGGTGATTCCGGCTCTTCAGTATCAAATAGATGAAGACTGGGAAATATTACGAACATTGGGTCACCTGGATTTGATACCAGAGGAGAAGAAAGACTGGGAGAAAGTGGCAGGAGAGTCTAGATTTAGGTTTGTGGGTTTTGCCATGACAAGATCAAGGAAAAATAAAATAACTGGGGATAACGATATGCGGCCTGTGTCGCCAGGACCGGGAGATAAACCACTGCTGATGGAGAGGAGTCGTAAAACCCTACTTCATTTTTCAGTGCCATCCAAACCTATAGAGAAGAGAGATCGTGATGATATTTGCCAAAACTGTTGTTTTGTGTTTTGTATGTGTATTTAAAGTAAAACTTAGAATCCCTTAACTCTTCCCTTACCTCTTCCCTTTTGCTTGTATGTGTAAGAGGGGTACACTAGTGTGTACATTAACACTTCCTACCCTTAGGTTTGATATTATGTTTTGTAAATTTGTTTAGTAGGGGTGTGTTCTTGGATAGCAGTCAAAAAGCGGTCGCTGGATTTTAGGGTGTGTGCTTAGATCGTGATCCAAAAGTGGGAGTTTGACATTATATGTGTTGTGTTTGATTTTAATCAAAGGGCGGATTCTGTATTGTAGGGATGTGTGTTAGCATTGCATTCTAAAAGCAGGTGCGATGAATTGTAATCAAAATGCAGGCTGAGGATTGTAACGGATGTGTTTGGACAGTTATCAAAACGTGGGTGGATGATTGTGGGTGTCTTTCTGGTGTATATTAATCGAAATGTGGGTACGACATATTACATCTTGTTTGTTGGATTTCAAAGGTGTGATTTGACTTGTAGGTAATTATTTTGACATTACATATTCTCTCGTGCCCCACAGTGACCCATCGGACTCTAAATTTATAGTCCAGTTTGTGGCATAGATAAATCATATGTTAAATTCTCCACATGGTTCAGACTGATTCTCCGTGTTACATTTCTCTGATGAACCTAAGTGCTCCATAATATAAACCTATGAGGTACTTTTAATTCCCGTTGTCTCAGAATACCTATGAGGTACTTTTAATTCCCGTTATCTCAGAATACCTGTTACAAAGACTCTCATCAGTTAACACTCATCATAACTCTTTGGAAAATCTTCTTTGATTTCCTTTCAAATATTTTGCATGAAATAAAAAACAAATAAAAAAAGAAGAAAATACTCGAAATAGTCAATAGTTTAGGAGCTAGAATGTTACTGCTTGCTTTAAGAAATCTAAGCTATCTGAATTTACGACTCTATTTCAAGATTCGATTGATTTTGGTCATTATTTGTTTGATTTTATGAGTCGACCAGCTTCAAGAAGCAGACGTGAGAATTACTGTATTCAGGAGATTTTATGGTAGCATGGATTAACTTCGTATATGTGGATCTTCTTAAACTTCCTAGCATAACAAAGTTTCAGGATATTCTATCGTGAATGTGTATGGTCATGTCATTTGAGACCATACTAATTGTGTAAATTAGATGCTTAAGTCATGTTCTGTTGTTAATTACTTGTAATACGTACCCAAGGCTTAGTAAAGCGCATTGATAAATGATACAAATATGAAGCGAAACATTTGCAAATGGGAAAATGAAGTCATTGAATGTGTGGTCATTAGTTTATTAGAGGTAAATTATTTGTGAAGTAGCACGTTAAAAATTTTCAATTAACAAGGACTGGATATACGTGAAAAATAGGCTTCAAGCCAGACTCACGCAGGCGTTGTTTGATTCGCTTGGTAATAAAGTTCTCTTACGCCTCGTTGCATGTCACAATACTTTTGTAGCATATTGAAAGAAATGCTTCTTACTGAAATATAGATATCAAAATGTTAATTTAGGCATTTAACTTCCGTTGCTGCCATAAAAAATATCCAAAATAAGAAAAAGTTATAATAATGTGGCTTCTTTTAATCAAATACAAAGCAGGTTGGTTACAAAACAAATTTAACTATCTCTCTTTAAAATCACAGAGACTCCAAAAATAAAGCAAAATACCTAACTTCCGTTAACACGATATCCATATATCTTTATTTATGGAATTTTCTGCAATATTATCAAGGAATATACACTGACGATGTTACGTAGATGGAGCAGCTGAGGTTGGGAAGATTTAAGAATGGGTGACAAAACATGGAAAGCTAAAGGTTCCCGTTTTTCAACTTGTTTTGAAAACAACTCACTAACAATTGACATGATATATTATAGATTGCAAATTTAGTTAATAAAAACTATTTGGGCACTTTAGATTGCCTGTTCGAAATTAGAAATCATAATATGGAGTAGCCATATGGAGTATTGACAAAGAACAATGCAATAACAATAGAGGGAGATTTCAGTTTTGGAGGATAATACAATAAAAATCGTTGTTTAGCTCTTTTAATGTAGATTTACAGACAGACTTTAAAAATCTACAGGTCAGTACTTCTCAGAGTATATACAACTTGCTAGGACACTTTTGTGTGTTGTGGAAATTTAATGTCAGATAACATGTAATAACTTAGATACCTTAAGCAGCTGGATGCAAATATTTCAAAAGATTATGAACATTTGCTTTTTAATCCTAACCATTTATTTATGTAACTGATGAATATAGTTGATTTATATCAGCAAGAAAAGGCACGTGAGTTATAAAGACAATATTTTGAAAACAGTAAATAATTGGTGGAATAAACTGTATGAAAGATTACTAAAAGTGCATAAAAAGCCATTAAGGAAAAAGCTCTTGACTTGAGCGGAACTCTAAATTTGTTTTATTTTCCTTATCCCTAATTGTTAAAAAATATCATAGAATAGCTGAATAACTCTGAAAGCCACAAACGCATGCTCTTGCCATGAAGCTGAATTACTTGTACCAATAGATACACCCTGTTTGGATGATGAGCGTCAGGCCCTCTGAAGGAGTATGAAGCACCTGGAGACCCAGAGATATCAAATCACCTGATTGATTCGTGGGCACTGCCAGGGAAACTACAGGGTCACTCAGCTTCACGCGCTCCAGTCGGAAATGCTGGAGCTTGTTTTGACGACTTGGCACCGCTCAGCAGCCGCCAGTTCAAGTCTACCCTGTTGTCAAACAAAATTCTGTTGCTAGCTACTTACTAAATGTGGCAAAAGCACCCCTGGGGAAACAATACCGTCAAAAAGTACAACATGAATGGTGACAATACTGCCGTCGGAATACTGAAGTCTGATGAACTTGATCAAAATACTACAGAGACATTTACAACAACAGAGTCTTAAAAGGTGCTATGCAACATCAAGTTAGGCAAATCAGCAGGATATGACAATATCCAGCCTGAGTTCCTGAAGCATCTTGGCCCAAAGGCAAAGGTATGGCTCGCAGCTTTATACACCAGGGATGTTAGGAAAACGTGCATGCATGACCTCGTGGCTCCGGGCAAAGATTATTGCGATTTCAAAGGCTTGCAACAATTCACATGATGTTGCAAGCTATCGGCCAATCTACTTGCTTTCTGTCTGTTTCAAGATACTGGAGCGCCTGATTCTCCAAAGAATCGGTCCGGACCTGGCGTAAAGCATAACTGTGGAACAGGCAGGCTTTATACATGGGCGCAGTACTTGCTATCAAGTCCTTGCCCTGGCTGTGTTTGTTGAAAACGGTTTTCAGAGAAACCTTAAAACTGGAGTTTATTTCCTTGATCTGTCCGAGCCAACAAAGACAGTCTCTAGCGTCTTCCATCTTAACAATGCAAATCCCAACCGTGAGCTTTGCATCCTCCTCAATGGATGGGCATCAAATAAAACACGACCTGACACCAACATACCTCTGGACAGATCACTGACATTTCACAACTACCTGAAGAAACCTGCACCAAACATGAGCACTCAAAACTCTGCAAACTGGCTGGCTGAAAGTGGGGCGCTAGTGCTCAGACACGCAAGACATCAGCACTGATCTTCTGCTATTCAACAGCAGAGTATTGCACTCCTGTCTGGGCTCGATCGTCGCATACCAAGCAAAATGACACCCGGATCAGCACAAGAATGCGCATAATCTCTGGAGCACTACGTTCTACTCCTTTACCATGGCTGCCGGTGCTCAGCAACATTCCTCCTCCTCATCCCCGTCACCTGGCTAAGGTTTAAGCCTGTGAGAAACGTCCATTGTACATGAACATCACCTCACATCCAGCAGTCCGCTTGGTTTCGAGACATCCAATCTTGTTAGGTCCATTATCCGAGGATATGACAGCTATTTTGGCATGGAGTGATGAGTGATATTTAAAAGATGTTGTACACCACTCCCTCGTAGTTGCTCGTAGTTGGGCCATCTGTCTGCCCTCCTGGCTTCAACCTTCCACAACATATGTGGACCACGTTGAGCCGCTTCCGGACTAGAGAGGGTCGTTGTGCAGTCAACCTTATCCGATGGGGCCAGGCAACTGACTCTTTCTGTAGCTGTGGTGCTCTACAGACCATCTCACCTTGTGAACAACCGTCTACTGACAAAGTTCCCCGGTGGAATACATGCTATGTACCTTACTGATGATGACGCTCTTAAATGCCTGGGAATGCACTGCACATGATAAATAAATAAATTTGGACAAGTAATAATGAATTCCTTGGAAGGATGGCCAAGGAAAGAAACCTATTTTAATTGAAATATCGTTTCTGTGTATACTTTGTCAATTTGCAATTACACTGTTTAAAATATAGCTATTATTTTCTGCCGAAGACCTCGAGAATTAGACTTTTTCGTCTCTACGGCAATATACGTCTTTATAAAAACGCTTTCTTTCCACTGTAAACATTCCTTTACACTCATTTTCCCAATCCTGTACGTACCTTTTCACTGCGAGTCCGCGACTCACTTGCTTACAGAATACCTGGCATGAAAAGTGTCAGTGAAAGATAGGGAGCAGACGGGACGGGCAGCCAGTGAACTGGAGAATAAACGTTTATTATAAATAAATACACTTTATTACATATCTGCTATATGTTATATGTTGTACACGTGTGCATTTCCAAGAGATCTAATAATGAGTGTTTACGACTTAAACATTTTTTGACCATGGGGTAAATTGACTGATAAATGAAATTAACTAAATATCCTCTAATTCCTTGCATCAAAGGGATTCTCGACTTAGAACCGAACTTGTGATCTCTTGCATCAATGGGGTTCTCGACCTGTGAAGGAATTTATGATTTCTTCCTCAAAGGGATTATCGGTGTCTTTAATTTGGGTTCAGATTCTGCGAAACCTATTGTCAAGGATGATCGCTTATGAAATGTTCGGAAAAAAAAAATAATTAAAATAATTGATCTTTTTTGTGTATTTGTTCATTAGTTAATTAATATGTTGGCTACTTTGTTAGTAAGTTAGTTGTATATTTCAGCTTCTCTCAGGTGGATACTTGGAGATTCGGGACCTTTACAAAACGGACGCTGGGTTATATACATGTGAGGGGAAGGGAGAAAGTGGTTGTGTGTCATCTTTGTCGGCAGTTCTCAATGTCACCGACTCCAACACCTACAAGCACGGTACGTTAATTATCAACTATTTACTGCAAGCAGTCAAAGCTACCTTACAAGTCACATGTATTTGCTACGGATATTTGTCATGTACAGCCACTTTTGCAAGTGATGAAACTGCATTAAGTTACCATTTGTCTTTAGAAGACACTATAGTAACAATAGTAGAGGTACTAGCGAAGTCATTGCAAATATCAACACTTTATTTCTGCATCCTCATACTCCACCTCCACCAACCCACTTAGATCAAGGAGTCCAAACCGTTGTAGTCATTTGTGCAGTCTCTTTAAACATCATAGAAACGAAGACCGATAGAGTTCAATTTACCTTTGACCGTCACCTTACAGCCCGCTCCGGAACTGTCTGCAAAGTCGTAGCCAGTTTCTACATATTCTCCTAATTTATTATACCAAATCTGACAAGCCACTCTTAGTCGTTATCGATGGAGTTAAGATTGAAAGGAAAACTGATTGATGGTCAGACAAATGGAGGGACAAACATGACCTGTGACAAGTTTTGCTAGTAATAATAATAATGATAATAATAACAATAATAATAATGATGATAATAATAATAATAATAATAATAATAATAATAATAATAATAATAATAATAATAATAAATTATCAATGATCTGCTACTAATGGACGATATAAGCAGTAGGTGAAACGTTCCAGATAGTAAAGGGATCCGGTGGAATCTGATGAATCATTAATTATCAAGAGTGGCAATCTGGCGAACACTGAGGGCAACAGACTGGAACAACAAAAAAATTAATGGTGATACAGACCAAACAATCTAGAACTTCTGGAAGTCAGGAAATAAAGTGGTGCAACAGTGAGTAGCATGATAATTCTATTACAAGGATGAGGAAAATGGAAGCCTCGAAACTAAATGCATTCGCCGCAATGTGCACTAGAGAAGTTGCCAAACATCGGATGCATTGACGGCGTTATTATACTGGACCATCAAGAAACTGGAAAGTTATTGACATATCTGTGGTGCATTGTACCCAAGGACGGATTGACACACAAAACAATACTACTAAGCAAATGAGACAAAATAAGGAAAATATACCAATACGAGCTTTGGGGAGACTGGTGTCTCAAGCAATACAACGGAAAGCTTGAATATCAACAGACATGGAGGAGACCGGAGTATGATTCTAACTGAGGAAGCTCACCAGAGGTGAATTATTCTTATGGCAGTTTAAGAACGTATCTTATGATTAATAACTTATACAGAATATCAAGACATTCCTCCGCTCTGCAGACCATGTCGGAGAAAAGACTAATGCCCTCGCCAGTAAGTGGAGCCTGTTATCCCACTTTGAATTTTAAAAAGCAGTAGATGCGAAAATCTCAAGCATACTTGCATTAGTCTTAACAAGTTATCAAACCCGCAGCACGGTAATAATTCTGAAAAAGCAGTTTGTACGAGCAACCCTCTAGGTCTTCAACACTCTGATTCATCATCATTCTCATGACCTAGTGTGGTCGTTGAGGCACTGTGCTGCTGAACATCTGACCAGTTCCTTCCACTTGTGTCGATCATGTGCCAATGCCTGTGTCTCCGCAAAACTTTTCCTTGTCCATTCTGTGATGTTGTCAGTCCACTTTTTTCTCTGTCTACCTCTCCTTCTGCCACCCTGGACGCTGCCCTGCAGGACTGTTAGGGATAGACTGTTGACTCTAATGTTAACACTCTGATTAATCTGAAAATAAAAAAACGGGAAGTCTGTCATGAAAATGTCTGACACGGAGAGGAATCTTAATTGGATTATAGACAAAGCAGCGCAAAGCCCAATTTTCAGAAATATCTACGAAAGTTTATGTACAGAAACAAAGAATTTGTTTGGTAAAGCTTAAAAATGTTATCCAATCATATCATGAGTTTACTCAAACACTCGTGTGAAATGAAGCCAGAGTATTTACTTTTAAGTTAGGGAACAAAAGAAGGTAACGAATTAAATTGACCTGGCCAGGTAACTTATGTTTCTAAAACTCAGATAAAGGTCTTGCTACATCGAGGTAAGACTTGGAGTATTCTCAAATACACTGAGGTACTGCCTGGATCTGTTAAGCACAGCTTAGCAACCTGAAAATGTGAAAACAAACAAGAATACAATAGAACGTGAGATAGATCAGAAGCTAGGAAAACGTGTCTGACCTCGCAGGAAGATGTTCTAAATCCTAAAAGAAAGTATAATAATAATAATAATAATACATTCGAAAAGGAACAAACTTTCGTTTAACCTTCAACGTTTTAAGTAATTTTCAATAACAATTTCTTTTTAAATTAAGAATTTGTTTGGTGGAGACATAAACTTTTTTGATGTGCTGAAGGGTACATAATGTCACTAATCATTTTGTCACGTATACATAGTGCTAATTTTGACTATTCTTGAACTAGATTTGTTATTTCTTTCTTTTTATTTAGTTCACTTAATTATTTGACACATTATTAAGCAAAATAATCGCCATCGTGTTATTTTGTTTCTTGTGGGTGTGATTCGTACGAGATTGGAATTCTTTCAAAATACATTAATTAAAATTTCAGCATGTGGTATATCAGCGTATGAGGATGAGGCAAGTGTCAAACCGTCTTCCAGAATTTCTGGTGGTCAAGATACGGAATCTAGAATAGGACCCTGGCATGTGATGCTGAAAGTGAGTCTCTCTCTCTCTCTCATAAAACTTGCTTATGATTAAGTCGGTTCAGATCGATTAGATGGAAGATTTCTTTCTTCATGTTAACTTTACTCAGTTATCAGAAGTGTAAACGTGCCGAGTGAATACAATTTTTTGTCGTTTATATAATTAAACTTTGTGATTAATTTGTAAAGTTTTATCTATGTATTAATTGACTTTATAAAAATGACGACCATGTATCATTTACATTCAGGAATGTCGCTTTTAGATGCTGTAGACTTTAGTGTTGCTGCAAACGTTTGACCCGTGTAAGACGTATGCGATCCCCCTAGAGATAACACAAAAAAAAAAACCTCGAGTGGAAAAATATCTGTGGTACATAATGTCATACTGAATTATTTTCAAGAAGAACGTTTATTTCAACTTCATATGCGCGACATAGGTTTTGCTTTTTGATTTTCACATGTCAATTCAAGTTATATATGAAATAAATATTGAAATTAAAACATAAAATAAATCACATCTATATTAACCAGCTCCGTTTGACGACATGTACATCAGCAGCTGATCGTCCATTACACCTTACTCGGGTACAGTTTAATGCGATTTTGTCGTACAGAACGAGACCCAACCGATCTTTTAAGCTCTGCATTTGCTCAACGTTATGCATTAGCAATTTACCTTATTGGGTAACGATTTGAGTTCACCATCAAAGTTTCCAAATTAAACCATTTTTCCAGTTTCATCGAAAGCAAAACTGCCATAAATAATTCAAATACAAATCACTGAAATATGTTAGGGATCCCGACCCAACAATCAAATATGTCAAAACCATAATTAGATGTAAAGTGATGCAAGAACCTCCTTAATTACATAGGCAGTATTTTATCGTTTGGGTGGACATTGATCTATTTTCAGTCAAGACTTAGTGCAATGAATTATTAAGAAGCGGAAGCTAAGAACAAAAGTCAAAGACTATACATAATGACTTGAAAAACGACAAGTAGCAGTTATGCAACACCTTTGTTTTGCTACGTTTTTGTCATCCATAACTCTTCAAAAAATGCATGGAATAGCCAGATTTATTTTTAAAGAAATAAAAAATGACGCATGAAATACCAATTAAGCTTATAACTCAATCATTTTTAATACAAGTGTTTAAAGCTCATTATTAATATCGTGTGCAATGCGTGCTCGGCCATTTAACAACGTCATCATAAGCAACGTGTAGAGCCTGCAGTCCACCGGGTAACTTTATTAGTGGACAGTTGTTCACAATGTGTGACATGGTCTGAATAGCTCCACAGCAACAGGAAGAGTTAGCGGCCTGGACAGGGTTGACTGCACAACGACCCTGTCCTGTCCGAAAGTGGATCAGTGTGGTCCACAGATGACGTGGAAGGTTGAAGCTAGGAGAGCAGACAGATGGCTCAGCTACGAGGGAGTAGTTTACAACATCTGTTGAAGACCACTCAACACTCCATGCCGAAATAGCTGTCATATCCTAGGGCAACGGATATAACCAGATATTTTGTTAATAACGTCAACATAAAATATATTAAAACCTCGAATCTAATGCAGGAAATTTAGCATTAATTATTATTTTACTTGGTGGCATTATAAGCATTAACAGGAAGCGATCTTGGTCACAAGAAAATCCAAAATTACGATATCAGTGGGCACGAGAATTGCACTCCATGGACCTTCCTGAAGAAAACAAATATGGAAACAAATTATGTTTCTGATTTATCCCTGTACACGATCTTGTACAGTGCTTATAATTTATTTTTATATATTGCTGTAATTATAGTTTTTGTTACATGCCATGTTGAACGTTACACCCCCATAATTATGCTATAGTAAACAAGCAATATCGATTTCGGGTAAAATTAGCTAACAAACTGTAAATATTGTCCACGTCAGAATTAAGCTTTGATTCCAGACGTTAGATATTATGTAGCAGTACATCGTTTGACATGTCATACTTTGCAGCTGCAATTTCGCTTGTTTGGAAGCATCAAACAGTAAAGAACTATATATTCTTGCTTTCATTTACTTAGCATTGTCGTATTGCAGAACAAACGCACCGGTGCTGTTTTCTGTGGAGGAACTCTTATTTCAAAATCGTGGCTTGTTACAGCTGCTCACTGTATACTAGAATTTGAGAGTCACTTTGGATACACGTTTGACAGGAGCAACGTGGCTTTATACCTTGGATCGAAATTTTGTGGGAAAGGTGCCGTTATAAGATCCGTCGGAAATCACATCGTTCATGAAAGCTATGATCGTCCTGTTCCTTTGGATAATGATATAGCCGTTATAAAAATGGACGAAAGTGTTGACTATAAGAAAACGGACGAAATCAAGCCTATTTGCCTGGAGCCCGAAGACGAAATGAATCGACAGTTTTTCGATCCAGCGCAGAAAAACATCTCGAGCAAGACTTTGATGTTTGGCTGCGGTTACATCGATCCCGAAAACAAAGTAAAGGCGACGTTACTGCAGGTTGTGGAAATCCCGATTGTCAGTCGCACCGAATGTCGTACCGGAACAGGCAAGGGCGTTTTCACAGAAAATATGATCTGTGGTGGCTCCAAGGTGGCTAAATCAGGTGACATTTGCAAAGGGGACAGTGGTGGCGGATGGGTGATGAGAATTCCAGGGTCAAACCGATGGGCCTTAGGTGGAATCGCTTCTTGGGGCGTTGGTGTAAAATGCGACGTTGAGAATTACTACAGTTTTTACACGCATGTTGGAAAGTATTATAACTGGATTGCGACAAAAACGAACTTTCTTGCGGACATGTAACAAATTGTCGTAGTGCAGATTAAGTGTTTTTAATTCTTGAATTCGTATGCTTCATTTCTTTTCTCTAACTCAGCCATGTAAGTAACACAGCACCAGTCAGTTTTATAATTACCTATGAACACGCACATCTTTTGGAATAAAAGTTATATTTAGCCCTCTGATTGGCTTGGAAATGTTACATTGGGTAAAATTTACTTGTAAAAATGACAGTTTTGTCCAGTCTCCTGTTCCACTTCTACTGGTTCGCTAGTCTAGTTCAAAAATGAATCGCAGCACGTATGTTATAAACAATATCCCTCCAGCAGTTGTCAAGCTATGAAACCGAGATAAGCCACACGTGAAAGCTCAATGATTATATTTTCATCTTACTTTGCGGCAAGGTCATGTGAGCTTATAGTCTAACTCTGCTTAGGTCGTACGTCGTGTGCCGTTCATCGTCGTTCGGTCAAGAATTGCTTGTTACCACTCTTGAGGCCATTTTGCTAACCTAGGTTTGAGAGAACGTGGAGTATGTGGTTATACCACGAATATCTTGGGTGAATTTGATAATGAAAGAGAACTACAAATATTGATTATGTGATCCTGCTATAGATTGGCTGACCATATTACCGCTCTAGAGGCCGTACTTCTCATTCAAATTTGCTTAGACACGGAATATTTTCTTACATCATCAAGATCGGTAACAGCATTGATAATGAATGAGATATACGTATATTAATGAGGTGCTCTTGCATCTAACTGGCTGATCTTGTTAGCATGCTCGAGGTCATATTTCGGATCCCACTTCAATCTAGCTTGTTATATACCTTACATACATTAGCAAGACCTTGGAGGAATTTGACATCGAGCGAAATCATATTAAATTGTTTCTCTTTCTTCTTATTAGCTGGGATGATCAACGCTCTGGAAACTTTCGTTTAAACACGATTTTGGTCAAATTTATTAAATTGGTTATATAATCAAGACATCAAATAAGTATAATTATAAGCGAGACATACTATATGAATGAGGGCATCATGTATCTAGTTTGCTGAGCTTCGTACCATTCTTGAGACAGTACCATCTGATACGATTGAAAGTATATAGCAAACAGGCTAGTATCACGAATATGCTGGATCAAATTACGCTATAAACTAGACCAATGACTATTAAAAAGTTGATTTTGTATATGATTGTCGAATTTTACTACAATTGCTCAAACTGTTTATTTGGTAAAAATTTGATAAAACTTGGTAAAATGGTTTATATCATCAAGATCTTGGGTAAATTTAATTATGAGCAAGATGAGTGCATATTTAGCAGGCAGTCTTTCATCTTATTGACTGAGATTTACTTTTCTGAGGAGTGAATGCCATTTTTGGTAAGCAAGCTTATGTCATAATCGTCTTAGACTTGTTTTATAATAAGTGAGATCTGCACGTATTGAAGAGCTGATATCCGTCTGAGCGAGACCATATTTATCGACTACTATTGTCAAATAGTTTGTTTAAGTTTAAATAACTGTCAAGTGGTAAAACATGTCGCAAGAGAACTCACCTGACTGAACCGTCCAATGAGCAATCACTCCAAACTTGTCAATTAGTTATTATTTACATTGACTTTAAAAGTTGTAAACACCTATTTTTAGCCAATACGCTATCGACAGAGACGCCCTAAAAAAGACAAAAAAAACCCCCCAAAAACCGATATATACACAATAACTATAAGGTCTGGCTAACGGCGATGCACTAAAAATGTTAAGTTCAGTGTTAGAATTGACTTACATTATAGCTACAGTTTCATTTTTTAAATTAAGATAGAAAAGAACAAAATATGCATTCTAATTACTACACAATCGAAAATGATAGTTGAATGGGATTGTCATAATTTAGAAGAAACGTAAGGCTAATTATTTGCGAACTATACGACATTCCGCTTTAAGGCACGGAAAGAAATACTCCTAATAGTGAACAACATGTTTACTTTTAAACATGAATCCCTTCGCCAACAAAACACATTTGGAGTAGCCTACACTGAAAGGCTGTTGTGGATGACTGATGCCGAAGCAATGGGATTAAATACCTTGTACAGAGATTCCACGATATCCGACCTCTATTAGCCTAGGCATCATTGGAACCCGTAACTTAATGGTTATAAGTCTAAGCTGATTAGAGAGCAAATCCTTGTAAGAAGCAAATATTACGGCACACTGATATGCACCAATCTAAAAAGTTTCGTAAGTGTGGGATCGTGACGAAATCTGTTCAGTCTGGATAATATTGAGTGAAGGAGTCAGAGGATATAATTAAAAAAAACGTCATCAAAGAGTGAAAATGAGGTTACATTGTCTTTTTGGTATTGTTGAGGTTTTTTTGCTACGACTATATGGTCATAAACAAAGTAACAAAAAGAAGTAAAACCAACACGTTTTGTAAAACTTAACAAATAATTTAGTTATCAAGGTCACAAATTAAAATTTAAGATTAAAACACGGTCTTTGAATCGAATAAAAAATTATACTGAAAAAGTTCTATGGAAGTCTCAAAGATTGAAAAATTCCGTATAGATTTCAGATCTACGAATAGACAGGTCCGCCAACAGTCCTGACGTGTCAAAATGGCGTCGGCCTGAACACCTTTGAATAATTAACAATAGTTCTAAAATAATATTAGTCTAATGAGCACTTGCTATTTTCACTGAATATCCAAACATATATTTTCCACTTAAATAATGTCTAAATACAATATAAAATACGTCTGCAGACTTGATGTTATAACAAGAACGCAAGATATAAAAAAAGAAAATTGCCCACTCCTAGCAATTAATATACAGGCAAAAGAGCTAAAACATACATATTACCACTACTACTACTTGACAAATGGCAAATTTCCAACATTATATAAGAAATATGATTTAACCCATCCAATGTAAATTAACGTAATTCTTCTAATATACCACCTGACTGACCTATCCAAATTATAGATAAAACCATGTACAATTATTCTTGAAACTTCCATATCCCATCAGTCACTAAGAAACCACGCTATAGGCGCCATTTAAAGTATTATTAATACAATTATTATTGCTAGTTGTCAACGAGAACTAAACATATATTGTTAAAAGCATTCTCTTTACATGTGTCCACATGCCTAGTTCCTTGTGAGTACAAAATATATGGTGGAATTTATGTCACAGTGACTCAGCTTTTATATCACCACTATTCCTTCTTGACATTCATTTAAATAGCAGTTTGAATGACTGTAGATTAAATCAGGTTCAACGAACAAATATCAGAAAACAGGAAGTTCATATTCTATCTTCACTTCTTCTTTCATAAGCGCAGGAATATAAAAATTTTATGGTAAAGTAAATGGCACCAATACCGCATCAACTGATTTTTGGAATGTTTACGTTTCTTCTCTCTCCCCCCCCCCCTTATTTTCTCTATATTTATTTTTCGTAATGTTTTCATGCGTATGTTCAGCGTGATAATTAAACTCATTTGCTCATTGATCTGTGGCTTTCAGGATATTTCACGTGTTACGACTCTATGGTCTCAAACTTAAGTAACAGAAAAGAAACAAAACCAACAAGTTTTGTAAAACTTAACAAACAATTTGATCATTAAAGTAATAGATGAAAAATGCGACAGGAACGTACAGCATAATGAAGTGAATAAAAATAGTTCTTATACAGGTCTATGAAAGTCCTAACCGAATGAAAAGTCCCTTAAAATTTTCAATACATGAAATGTGTTGGTTCTCCAAGAACCGTGACGTCGTCAAGATGGTGTTGTCCAGAAATCTTTCTAATAATTGATAACAGTTCCAGAATAATATTAGTGTTCAAATAATGAGCACTGTCTATCGCCACTAAAGAGTCGAAACAAATGTTTTTCCTCTCGAACATATCTATGCACAACATAAATCACGTCTGCAGATTTCCATCGGGAACACAAAATGTTTGAATGACTCCAAAAATCGGAAGGAAACTGAATGCTTAATGTTCTCATTATATAAACCGTATATTACCACTGCAGTTCGCAATAGACTCCATGTGACAACATACACTATTGATTTATGACAAACTAAGTATATTTATATGACACCGCGCAACCAATAGGAATCCACAGATTTCTTCTTGAAACTTCCATATCCCATCAGTCACTAAGAAACCACGCCATATGCGTCATTTAAAGTATTATTAATACAATTATTATTACTAATTGTCAACAAGAACTAAACATCCTAGGTAATTCGTATTTTTAACAGAGCCAAATTACATACACAATGTATAACAAAACATTATTCTCTACAGTTTATGACCATGAATAAAAATTGCGAAAAATAAATAAAATCATGTACCAGAAGTTAAAGAAAATATAGATACACATAACACATGCTAGGAACGTCACTGCAATATCCCTCATCACCAATGCAAAAATCACTAGTTCAGCACCATGATAGCGACTACTCAGCATAAGACACCGACCCCATTCCAAAGCGGAAACGTATTAGCAGCTATTGCATTGTCATATCAAAAGACATCTTCTCAATCCAATTAAAAAAATAACAATTAGACAACTGCACGGACGTTTTAGGAATTACACTTTCATAGCCAAATGCGTACATCATGGCTTCTAGTTTATTATTGGTAACTGAAAGAAATAATGTGACTGTTTAAAGCATATATAAAAAATCAGATCTGAGACAAATGTTTATGGTTCTGGACGGTTAAACGCCAGACTCAACGACGTAATTAAGACTCTATACGAAACATTTTCCCATAAAGATTTCCGAAAATATCTTGTTCAAAATTTGTATAAGGGAAGACCTGAATATAATACTTTATGATGAAGAAAAAACGAATTGTCATATGATATTGTGCAGACACGACTCACAGCTTTACAGATTAGTTCAACCTCGTGGAGCAGAAAAAGCGTACAACTTTGAACCTGACTAATGGATGACATCCTTTTCAAAATGGAACATGAAGCAGCTTCGCCAGAGAGAGTCAGCTTTTATCCAACCAGGAAACATTTCTGCCAGATCGCCGAGATGCTGATATATATATATATATATATATATATATATATATATATATATATATATATATATATATATATATATATATATATATATATATATATATATACATGTATATAGTATGTACGCTGTATCAATGATATTCCACAAGATGTATACATTTTCCATTAAAAGGAAACTAGACTTGCCCGAGTTTCCTTTTAATGAAACATTTATACATCTTGTAGTATATCATTGATACAGCATACATACTATACCTATATTTTATTTATATCACATACAAATACACATATTTGCACTTGAAATCGAGTTACTATATGCTCCTGACAACCGTGTATTGACCGAGGGAATGAGCTCCTCACATCCCTGCGAGTGTGTCCGCTACAAAATGTAGTTCTACGATTTTTCTTCTTGTTCACAAACACATATGCAAATTGATAAGTTGATTGTTTTCTTTTTCAGTTTCTATTTTTATTCACATTTATTAAATCAATATCAGACACACTCATGACGTAAACATGAAATATGGTTTTGTACCAGCAGAGAGGGCGAACAGACGTTTTGCTGAGACGTTATGTTTGAAAAATAAAGCTCCCTACAAAACGAGAAAACAAAGGTCACTAACGCTAAACCGAAGTCTCTAACTTTATCGAGAGTTTCTCTCCCAAAGTCTCTCTCCAAGAGTCTCTCTGGGGGATTAGTTTATTTTGTTACTTTATTTTTTGTCAATAGTGTTTTTTTTCTTCTAAATTTGTACGCGTGATTTTGTTTAGCTCTATGACGTATCACTGAGGTCGCGCCCTTTCTACGATCATTATTATATCAACCAAATATTTAATCAAGACCTACACTATATCTTGTTCTGGGATCGTGTACATTTATTGTTATAAATCCGTGTGGAGTTTATTGTGCTTTTGAAAAGAGGTTTTTGAACTTAATCATGTCCATGTCACCGCTACACCAGTCTGATGAATGTTTCGCAGAGTATGTGTATCAACTCCGTTAAATACAACTAAAATATTACAGTTATCTCTGATCACTTTTGGTATTTGTGTATATCGTTGAGTGACATAAATTATATCTGTATTTTTATGTCTGCCTTATTTGTTATGATACAACTGTCAATTTATCATTTCAGTCTGATTTATGTCGATGAGACACTAAAAAGTTATCGTGAGGGTTTGTAGAAGAACAGATTGAAAACCCCTTTTTTCTACTACTCCAAGAGAGATAATTCTGTACCAAGAGAGATAATTCTGTACTATATATTTCTGCGTAGAATTCTGTATTATATATTTCTTCATAATCCTCCATTTTTCTACTACTCCAAGAGAGTTAATTCTGTACCAAGAGAGATAATTCTGTATTATATATTTCTGCGTAGATCGTAATTCATTTAAAATACAGTCCAATTGCAATAATGTGAACAAAACAAATACGAAACTTCTTTCATATAAAGTTTCATGTAAATTCTGCTGGTCCTATAACCAAAGCAGAGGTTACCAAATCTACTTATTGGTATTGTATTTGATATATAACTGTTATAAAATATTTTTATTTTTGACTACCAGCCCGACTTGAAATAATTTAAGTTTTACGTATATTCTGAAACTGTAAAAAAAAATGGTTAAAATGTTGATGTGATAACTAAGTTTTGTATATTATATCAAGAGACACTCACCAAGATAACGGACGAAAGAACTTATGGTCATGCACTAGGAGTTTAGTGACATATTGATTGATTGATTGGTACTTTTTTATATAGGCTGGTCATTTGACTATCATGCAGACTTCAACGAATTTACTACGAATTAGGAGCAATGGGAATGCAAGGGATGATGAAGGCTGTTGGCGGCGAGCGGGGCACGTCAGCTTTGCTAGCCACGGGGCATTTTTATATATAGATCTACGATAGACCGCTCCGAAAATTGTCCTTAAGCTGTATTTTACATGTTTAAAATTATTATAGATATATTACGCTAAGTATTCAAGCTCACCATTTGGCCCCCCCCCCCCATGACTGTGGGTCCCCAGGCACGTGCTCCCCTGTGCCCAGACCTTAATTGACAATGCAGTGCATATAAGTAAAATCCAACAATAACATGCTCATACAATGCATTAGTATGCTGATAAAGCTATACAGATCTATCAAATCTATTTACACACACACACACACACACACACACACACATACACACACAAACACAGAGAGAGAGAGAGAGAGAGAGAGAGAGAGAGAGAGAGAGAGAGAAATATGGCCCTTATTCCGTGGAAATTTTCCTTTCATCTCTGGTTTAACGAAGGCATTCGGACGAGAGCGTACAGTTCGAAAGCCTGACTAAGTTGCCTTTAAGTGATTATATTTATATAGGTAAGAAGACAATGTCGACAACATGTTTTTGAAATAGTATGGAATCAAGAGGGATGATTGACATAGGTCTGTAACTTTACGGATCAGTTTAGTATATGGCTAATTTTAACTAGCTTGAATGCTTGCAAGAAGATTCCAGTTAACCAGTTGAGATTCGAAAGTTCAGTAGCTCAATAAAAGAGTTGTCAATTATACGGACATATTTTAGTTTTAAAGATTGTAGGATTTAAGCCGGGAAAACCATATTATTTTGATATCCAGTACTAGAAGACGTATCCACACCTCATTTATATCCAGTACTAGAATACGTATCTACACCTTATTTGTATCCAGTACTAGAAGACGTATCCACACCTCATTTATATCCAGTACTAGAAGACGTATCCACACCTCATTTATATCCAGTACTAGAATACGTATCTACACCTCATTTGTATCCAGTACTAGAAGACGTATCCACACCTCATTTGTATCCAGAACTAAATGACGTGTCCACACCTTATTTGTATCCAGTACTAGAAGTCGTATCCACACATCATTTGTATCCAGCATGAGAAGACGTATCCACACCTAATTTATATCCCGTAATAGAAGACGTATCCACACCTCATTTGTATCCACTACTAGATAACGTATCCACACCTCATCATAAGCTAGTAATGTTTGAAAGAATCTGGTACAAGGACACGTCCATTCATTTGCAAAAGTTCTTAGTTCATCAGAGTAGTTTCAGGAAAGAAGATTCAACGAGAATGTGCTTGGAGGCAGAAAAAAACAAATAATAACCTGTTTAGCAATATAATGAAGATCACTAAATATGATATCAATCTGGCGCCGTTCATTGATGATGTTAGTGTTGTTCTCAATGTGTCGGCTACGAAAATTAGTCCAGGTTGGTTTATTGAGAACGAACCATTGTGACAAACGGATTGTGTTCAACGTAAAATATACAGAAACTTCTAATATGCACTGTAGGATTGCTTTCTAGCACTTTTTAAAGGAATACTTCTCGATTTGGTTAGCAACGTTTATTAAAATAGGGAAAACAAATTTTGCAAGAATAGGCGCTCCACCATTAATAAAGAAAAGTGAATAAATTATAAAATATGAAACTGTTACACAAGGATACACACGCATAAGCGTTTCAACATTTTCTTCTACGAGATACTAAGATTGCATTTTTGTAGGGGCCCAATCTCCATCAAATCTGTTTTGTTTGCATTTATAAATATTGCCATTTCAACTTGTTGCAATTATGCAAGTAAATGAGATTACCTTTTAACCACATCCTTCGCAGAGGCGATGTGATTAGTAAAGCTGACATTTAACGTTTAACAGTTGTGTTTTCTTTTGTAATGGATTTGAAGAAAGCGATATTTTGTAAGCGAATACTATTCTCTCCTTTTACAACAAACACACACACACAGACACACACTCACACACACACAAAAGAAACAAAAACCAAGGAATCAAACAAAAGAGACCCCAAATGCAAATGAATCAATAATCGTTCTTACCATATTCTTTAATAAAACCTTGATAATCAGAACCAAGGAGTGAAGATACTCTACCGGAAGCATGCTAAAGCATGAGCATGAATTTGTGAATTTATTTTATCAGTGAAAACTATAAGCCCAAACAAGACCAAAATGTTCAAACACTAAAAATTAAAGTTATGTAACATAAATTTGGAATGATGCACATATCTTGCAAATAAAGAAGAAATACTAATACTATACAAGATTCCGCACATTTCGGAAAACAATTATTTATCGCCATTTATATTGCCCCATGCAACGAATATTATCTTAAAACACACGGGAAGCAGGTGTTGGGTTGAAAAGAAGGATATGGTCTCATTGCGATACAGTAATACATCTACGTGTTCCAATCTGCAGCAAGAAGAAACTTACTATACAGACATCTTTGCAAGCGACACGAGAAGAAGAGAGGTTTAACAAATTTAGTGAAGTTTGCTTAAAACGGGCACTCAATAGCTGGTAAAACGCTGTCCTTTGAGTACGGGTATGCTCTTAAAGAGGTTGAATAGGAAATGGAGATTAAGGAAAGTAGTTCTTAATTGTTGTCATTAACTGACGTCCTTTATATGGGTGTGTCTGCAACTTCATGCAGTGTATGTGGTATTTCACGGTAATACAGATTTTGATGTATCGAGTTTTAGTTTGCCCTACTTATCTGAGACAAAATTTTAGGTTATGTACTGTCCATCTAGTCATCTGAGACAAATTTACAGGTTATATACTGTCCCTGTAGTCATCTGAGACAAATTTATTGGTTATGTAATGTTCCTGTAGCCATCTGAGACAAAATTACAGGTTATGTACTGTCCCTGTAGCCATCTGAGACACATTTTCAGGTTATGTACTGTCCCTGTAGTCATCCGAGACAAATTTACAGGTTATGTACTGTCCCTGTAGCCATCTGAGACAAATGTACAGGTTATGTACTGTCCCTGTAGTCATCCGAGACAAATTTACAGGTTATGTACTGTCCCTGTAGTCATCCGAGACAAATTTACAGGTTATGTAATGTTCCTGTAGTCATCTGAGACAAACTTGCAGGTTATGTAATGTTCCTGTAGTCATCTGAGACAAACTTACAAGTTATGTAATCTCACTTCAGTTAAGCTTAACATTATTTAGTATCGAAATATTGATTAATTGTTTGTTGCCTTAGTTAATAGTGTTTAAAGGTCCAGACATTTAATATCCAATCGTGCCTATGACCGTGTATTTTTTAATTTAGACAATGCTTTAGTTTGTAAGTATTAAAGGACAAAGAGGAAATTTGAGTTCTATGTTTAACACAGAATATCATAGTTATAATCACTCAAATATATCTCGGGTTTACGAAATAATGTTAGTCTTGTCGTACCTCAGATGGCACATTGAGGCTCTGACTAGAGAATGCCACTGCCTTCGATCTGCAGCCCTACGTACGGTGTTGTTTCAAGTCAGACCACATTAGTTCATCTTTATCTACTCCAAATCTCTTTGGTCCAACCCCTCTTTCGTTTCCATTCACGGGTCCAGCAGAGGACTGTACTGGACGGTGCAACTAGTGGCATTCGGTATACATGTTCAAGCCATCGTCATCTTCATTTCCTCACAAACTGGAGAAGAGATGTTGATTCTATCCTTGGATGAATGTCTTCCTTTTTTATCTTGTTTGAGCAGGAGATGCCACGAATCTACCTTACATACTTATATTGAAAGATTTCAAGCTTTGTTGATATTATTGATGTCAGTTTTACGCATTCAGAGCCGAACAGTAACACTCCGATGACGGTACTTCGGTAATTCCTCCACGTGATATTGAGTTCAAGTTTTCTGGACTTCTGTATTTGTTTTATAATGCAGAAAGTTTTCTTAGCTTTGTTAATTAAGTTTCTAATTTTTTCTCTGAGTCTCCGTCCGTGAACACTTTGCTTCCCATGTATGTGACCTCATCTACCACGGCCATCGGTTTTTTAATTCTTAGTCTGTTTTCTTTCTTCAAAAGCCTTCCAGGTTTACTGGTGGAGACATTCCTCTGCGCACGTCTTCCTGTAGCCTAGAGTAATCTCTCCAGTATTTCTCATGCATGTGTTGAAAGAATGGATGTTAAGTTCCGTCTCATCGAGGAGTATGTTGATGTTGCTCTGGAGGGTAAGTTTGTGCTCTTGCCTGATATTAGGATTGCCTATTTTATCAATGTTAAGTATTGTTGTTTCTTCTTCCATTATTCTCAGAATTAACAGCAGACTTTGCTACACCAGACAGCGATCGCAGCCTACATCAGCACCTCGCCTGACTTGTACATTTTGTAGGGAGTGTCTGCACTTGCCGTTGATCAGCACATGGCCTTTCTAGCATAATGTCTTGCCATCTTGAGACTTCCAGATCACCTTGTTAATTTAAATATGCTGCAAACAGGCCCCTTCTATATTAAGATCGCTGTCTTCTCAGAGTTCACAAAGTCGTTCACGTTTGTCATTATTGATCCTATTCCATCTCTCCCTATGAACCGCTCTCTGTGTTGTCGTAGCCTGTTCGTGAGTTAAAATAACCAACAATGAACAATAAATAAGACCTTGTTGTTGCTTCAATAGCTACATGGAAGATTTTGTAGTATTTTAGTATTGTAGTAAAGGTCTTTCTCCTCGTTTTCAGAGTCTTCTTTGAGGCATATAAGGTGACGATCGATATCTTGTCGAATTTTGAGGTGAATCTGGCATAAGCCATATGCATATGTATGAGTTTCCATTGTAGACATGTTTTCTTCATTTGATTCTTGATGACAAAGTCATGGCCTCGCCATCCTGTCAACCTGACCTTTGTAATGTAGCCAGTTTATGTCCATGCTTCTATCCATATAGCTTTTGTGATATTTATTAGACTCAATTTGTACTGGTACATTTCCTGTAGAACCAGTTCTAATTTCCTAGTCTGATGCAAAGTCTTCACAATCCAGCACCCAGTGTGGATATTAGGTTTGGGTAACAAGAGATCTGCTATCTGCGAGATTGGTTTGTATCCGTCACAGCTTCATTTTCTTGATCTCCTTTCATCCTTCAACCAACCACAGTGCTTCCTCTCGTTTCAGAATTCTTAGCAAAACGTATTTCTACTGGTTTACAGAGCAAGTGTACAGCCAAAACCTTCTGGTCGGATGCCGGTAATTTATTACCTTCTGAAAAGACAAGACGAAAAACCATATCCATTGATTTTTTAAAATGTTTCTTCCTAATATCCAAATTCCAAAAACCTGGAAATATGCTATAAAATAGCATATTTCTCAATAAGCAGGGGCATACAATAAAGAACTAGCAAAACTAAAATTCACTGAAATTTGTTCAAAAAGATATTTTAGTAAAGTTGAAAATACAAAACGCTGCTAGGCAAAGCGAATTGTTTGCAAGTAACTACTGATATTACTGTTTTGAACACAATGACATATTACATAACTACAAATGTATTTTATGTAAGAGTGAGAACAAAATATTGATAATATCTTCTATAACTGCGATATTACATCAATGTTTAGCTACTGATTTGTTAAACAGTGTGCTCCTTTTTACCCAAATATTGCATATTTGTCAAAAATATTATACGAAGTGAACAATTTGATATTCTTGCAATATTTTCCTTATTGTAACTAAATATTATATCTTGCAGACTCACTTTTCACAATCCTTCCAAATAGTTGAAATGCAAAAGAACACTGAAAAGTAAAAAACGATGACCACTTTCCTCTAAAACGGACCTCAATCATGAGTGTGTAACTAGGGCAAGAATCCTTTATATTCTTCTAATTGGGTATCTTAGTGTGGGTCTGATTTGATGTAACATAGGATTAAAGTCCTATAACATCACAAAGTCTACATCATGTGTATGGGTTTCTCTTCTTTTTACATTTGTACACTATATGTATTGTACCTTATCTCATAACCAGAAATATTTGTAAGATTGCCTTTGGGTGGAGTTCCCCGACCAAGTGATCCACATATTGTGTGGATACAAAATATCAAGCATGTTTAATCTGTATAAGAGTTTGGACCACCTGACTAATGTCCTTTATTGTAAACAACATATTACATAGCTAATACTTGTGTATGATTTTAGATGATATTTAAAGATCTCTATTACATAAATGTATACATGTTTACTTCGATCTGAGTTCAAGACATTAGTATTAGCCATTGGGAACACCATGCCTTCTTGATGTTTTTCATGTTCAATACTAAAATGTTAGTAAGATACTTGACCTTGTTTACAACTTAGAATATTCCGGAAATTAACTTTTAGCCCTCATCCAGGTTCTCTTAGTGTGTCTTAGGGTTTTATATTAAGGTAGTTTACATCATAATTTAATATCAGTCTTAGTGTAACCAATTTTAGTTGTGTTCAATAACAGTTTTAGAGGATATATTACTTTAAATTATTCATTGGCACAACAAAGTGCTCATTGATTTCATTCAAGAATATTTAGGATTAGGTCATTGTGATACATCAAGATGTACACACATTAGCACATTCAATGTTATTGACACATCATTAGCACATTTAAAGTTAGGAATTGTGATAGAACTTTTAGGAGCATTTAGAAATCGATTTACAATACTATTTGTTCCTTTTAATTTTCACTTTAAATTATTTGTTGAATTTGTCAAAATGTGTTGGTTTAGTTTTTTTTCTTCTTTCTGTTACTTAGTTTAAGACCATAGAGTCATATAAAAGCATGACTTACTTTGTAAATGTAAATTCGCTAACTTTGAAGTGTCATAATGAAAGATTACATTTATATATGTTTAATTTGTGGAAGACGTAAAATTAGCACATAAAGCATATATTTAATTTATAGATTCTTACCTTTATCTTCTTTGCATTGCAGTAAGATAGAAGAAACATAACGACCCTGTATCCTGCCGAGGAACTCCAATTCAGAATCCTTTAATGTTTCGGATGCTTACTGTATAAATGAATTAGAGTCAGGCTTCGATATACGTTTGACAAAAACAAAGTGGATTTGTACCTCAGATAGAAACAATGTCGGAAAGGTGTAGTTCAGAGATTCTTTAGGAGTTGCACTGTTCGATCGAATTATAACGATCCACCTGTCTAATTCGATAATGACATAGCTGTTATAAATATGGCCGAGGTTGTTGATGATAAAACAGAAAATCAACCCTATTTTTGCAGAGCCCGTAGGCGAAGTGACTCAACAGTTTATGATCCTGCGGAGAACAAATCTCGAACAAGACATTGGTGTTTCGGTGTGGTAACAGCAATCCCTAAAGGAGAGGGACATTGGTGCAGGCTGTTGAAATTCCGATCGTCAGCTCACCGAACATCACAAAGTTAAACACGACGATATTTGCACAGAGAATATGATCTGTGAGGCCCTCTGGTTGAAGGACGTAGGTAGTGTTTCCCAATGAGACTGCGATGGCAGGTGGGTAAGGAAAATAAAATTCTGCGGTCAAACCGCTGTGTCCCAGGAGGAATCTTGGGGCCTTGATGGAAACTGTTTAGTATTTGCAGTTTTTAACACACATGTAGGAAAATATTTAATTGGTTCGTGTTAAGGACCAATTATCTTTCTCCTACATGTCGGAATGCTGAGTAAGAACCTCCTTACAGTGGTTTTCTTGTATTTGATGGCATGTGCTTGGCAACACTATAGTAACTACGTCGTCTATCCATTTTTGATTAAATTTGTTGAAAAAGCTGATATCATCAAAATGTGGAATTAATAAAATTGGCAGCGAGATGTAAACAAATTAATGACGAAATCATGTATCTGATAGAAGTTTAATTATTGGCGAGACCTATGCACATGAATGAGTTGGTATTGCGTCTGATTGGCTGTTTCCCTTATTCTAGAACCACTATTTGTATTTTGATTAATCTTGGTAAATATCGTCAAGATTATGGAGTGACGTATCAACCGGCCAATCATGCACCAAAACCGCCTGGTACTGAGTCATAATAAGGGGCCACAAAACCCATTTCAGACGACTAGTTATATTGGGTAATGGCCCTATAATTGTGCTGGGGCGGTGGCATAATTTCTGCCCATCTGCCCTTGCTTCAACATAATCCTTTCAATGCATGTTTTCTTTTACCCAAAACGAACCCGCAGGTCACGATTTTGTCTATCATCTAAGTTTCGTTTCAGATCGTCAATAATTAGCTTACATTTTCATTCAGTTACAGTGTGCTAAAGCATGTCATGTCAAGCGCCCATTGTTTCAAATAATACTTGGTTACTGTATATCAACAAATTTCTATTGCAATCAGAATTGTATTTTATTGTAATTGATATCAGATAAAAATTTTAAAAATTGCTAAATTAAAAAAATGATGCTTTATTTAAATTTAATTTTAATTTATATTGAAAGAGTTGGTACCGTGTCATGTGCGCTAACTGTACTGCAGTGTCGAATATCTGAAAATCAGGCCGTACAGAGTAACATCTGCTTGTCACTCGATTTTTCCGTCGTAATTTTAGAAAGTTCGGAGTTTCCTTACGAAATACGAATGTGACTCGTCTTATAATGGGAAACAATCGTGTAATAAAACGACTGTTCATGCCTCTACTGGTGCGTGGAAAAAAACTAAGAAAAGGTAGGCCTTGAACTTGCTTTGGTAGATAAGTAATTAGAGTTCAGTTATTACCTGGTTACATTTAAATAATCTCTCACTGATTCATGAACGTCATTCATAGCATGTAACACATTAAGCTTTATGTTAGGACAATCATTGTCAAGGAGAATACAAATTTAAACCATATTCAGAATTATTGTCTAACAAACAATGTAAACTTAGTGTCTGTTTTTATTCTCAATAAAAAATAATTCAAAACTGACACCAATGTTAATGTAACGAAAAACACAAATAGTAAACGAATTTCAACACGTAGATATATTATAACGTTTGCACTCACAAAGTTGAACGACAATATAACGCTTTATCTATATTTCTCTTTATCTGAGATAAAGTGTATTGATATATTTAATATCCACTGTCCACAAATGGAAGATATTAATAAAATACCATTCTAATGATTTATACACTTCCTTTAAAGGTATATGTTCACAGTCTAAAATCAAAATCTAAATATATGTTGAAACAAATCCTCAAAAGAGTTTAATGTTCTAATTATACTGTCATTAATTCTTCCAGCGCAAAGTAAAATTTGAGAGCTACGTTGACATAGAAAAGACACATAACATTGTAATTTAATGTGCAACTCGGTCGTTACTCATATTTGCCCTTATATGGCGTGAGTGTACTTTACGATTTCTTGGCTAGTACTCTGTTCATGAGCATAATTCCCCCTAACGGTGAATCAATTGTTCTTAGTATACAATACACCAACTAGAGTAATAATAAGTGGATAGGTTCCTTTACAATAAGCTCCTACCTTGTACCAATGTCATCCTCTCGTTCGTCCCAATAAAGGTGATGATTAAATATTTTATAAAACTGGTCCTCAAGAATGTCGAATGTAATCACATGCAAACGAGTAACGACATCTTGGCCTCACCTCTTTGATGAGAGCGAAATAAAAATAATTTTTGGTAAAGCCTATGATGCCGATATATCAAGACATTGGCATTTAGAATCGAACAATCATTGAGTAAGAAATATTACCGTTTTATTTATCTATATAGATGTAGACTAGTAAAAAATAAATTTGTTTTCTGCTTAGAAAAGCGTGTACCAGAGATGGCCAGTATCAAAACTAATTGGCGCCAACATTTCTAATTTCGTTATAACTTTAGCCCAAAAATGTTAGCATCTCTCTCTCGCTCTTTCTCTCTCTCTCTCTCTCCACTTTTATTCTTCCCTATAATGCTGTATTAATTTTTCATTTATCTGTATATCCTCTACATTCTATTTAATTCGCATATCAGCTTATAATCTTTTCTGATCATTTGCTCTTTTTCCCCGCGATTTTCATTATAAGAACGACATCCGTGAAACATTTGTCTATCCTATTACAATATTAGCCATTTCAATGCCACAATTGCATCTAGTCAGGCCAAATTCTTAAGGGTTACCAAGAAAAAGAGGAATAATAGCCAGTATCGCATTTTCGTATATATCCATATCTCATCTAACTAATTCACCTATTTTCAATACGAACTGAATTTTATGGAAAAAGAAACTTTCATAGCCAAATGCGTATGTTGTGACGTCTGATTTGTCAATGGTGAATTAACCCATGGAAGTGAAATACATAAGGCTATTATCAAAACATAAAAAGCCAAATTCAGTCTCACGCAATTATTTCTACCTCTATACAGCCAAAGACAACATACAAGAATATTACTAGGATTACGTATACAATTTTCTGCCATAAGTATTTCTGAAAATGTCTGATTCAAAGTTTGTTGAAGGGAAAACTCGAATGTGGTATCGGATGACGAACAAAAAGAAGAATGGTTTCATGACGATGAATGATTATGCCAATATGGCTCAGTGCTTCATAGACGAGTTTAACCCGGGAGAGCAGAAGAGCGTGGAACTTAGAGCTTGGTTGATGGAAGGGTGGGACATCCTTATCAAAATGGGACAGACGGCAAAACCAGAACATCCAGCATGTATCTCATCTGAAAACACCCCTAAGACTCTGTTGATGTCCCAGACTCTTTCCAAAGGAGAAAGGATAACCGAGGACCTATACGTGCAAGCTTATCAAGAAATCTTGAGAGTGAACTCGGACCTCTTCAAGACCTGCTTACAGGAGATGGTTACATCATTTTTCAGCGTTTTCGACACGGATAGATAGATGGGTTTATGTGTGGAAGAAATGATACATGGTATGAAATGCTTCGGGATCGATCAAGAGAAAGCGTTGAGAAAAGCATTCATTGAAATGGACATCCACAAAGAGGGTAAAGTTGATAAGGACACTTACGTACAGGCCTGGGTGGATTTTATGATGAATACTGATAAACGTAAGCCAGATGTCTTATCTAGAAATTTAACGCCTTTTCTGTTTTAGGCATAGAAAAGTGGATGCATTCAGATAAAGTAAAATAGACTGCTCAAAAAAGTGGACAAGTGCTAAAGCTGTCGTGTCATCACTTGACAGGTATGTTACTACACTTAAAATGAATATAGTAGTTTGATTCAGTGAACAAAGTTTGATCTTTCAAGCACTTTTGAATGAAAAACGTGCACATAAATTTTATGAATGGGCTCATAATGGTAACCGAAAAGGAAGACAAAGAAATGCTATTGAGATCAGAACTTTTTATGTGCTATATAGCGATACGCCTTTGCTACATTGCTGACTGTAACACGACATGTTTCGATATGAAATATCTTATATTTTGGGCTAAAATTTGTTATAAAAATATTGTCAATTTGTTTTTGTAGAATTCACAGAAATAGGTAAGAAACTTTTAAAAGCATTTTGCAAAACTATTGCACCGTCTTTGGTACGTGCTATACATTTGTGTCAGAAGTGCAAATATTATCTTAGACATATGCAGCTTGCACATGTAATACTCTCAGCTTTTGCTTTTATCATATGTATTAATATCTAAAAATGTTATAGCAACGTAGATACAGTGCATGTCTATGTTGTGAGTCTGGCAATTATTCCGTAATGACAAAGCGATTCTTATTTTGTTACAAACATTAAAATGAAGAACTAGGACTTAAAGTAACTAGAATTTCAAACCAAAATAATACAAAGTACATAAGAACAAACATTGTTAAGATAATTTAAAACTTATCCACTTTTTAAAGTGCCCTTCCAACATAAACAGAGGAATTAAACAAAAGACTTTCGTTTAAAATGCGTTTTGTGGAAGGGATGTGAGTGCCGAATTGAGATGAGTAGTTATATTTTGCCTTTATGAGTTATAGATGTCAGAAACTACTTTATGTCATAGGCTAGTAATTGTATATTGTGTACACTAAACTTTCGTAATACCACGTAATAGCTATTTTTATTTGTAAACAAGATAACGCACATAGGTGGATTTGTATGTGGAATATAATGATTCTACATACAATATAAAATCGTATTTTCTAAAGCAGTAAATATTCGAATAATGTCTGTTTAAATAAGATCTATTTAAAAGTACTTCTTTGAGACTATATGAACAAGTCAGCATTTTTGAACTGTGCCACACATCTTTGCCTGATGTTCAAAGTGTCCTTAGCAATGACTAACGCAAGTGTCTTTTTCTACTTTGTAGGCATTTTATCTTCTTTTTTTAAATGCGATTGAAATCCAAACGTTTGATGTTTTCAAGTGTTCGTTTCATCAACATTTTTGTTGATTTGTTGTTGTTTATTGTATGGGGGTACAAAGCTTTTGGAAATCACACTAATTCATTTCGTCTCTAAAATTCATGAAAATAGGTATATATCTTCTCAATACATAGATGTGTGTGTGTGTGTGTTATTTGCATTTTTAACGTAGCTTTAACGATTTTCAGTCATATTAATACGATATCTGCAGTGTGGCAATTAATAGTGATGTCTAGTACAGGGACATCATGCCACCTAATCACATTATCCTGACACCAGGCCTACCAGTCATAACACTAAACTCTTAATGCTGAGCGCCAAGCGAGGCAAATGTTAAGTACCATTTTTATAAGTCTTTGGTATGACTCAACAGAGGTTCCCGAGGAGTGAAAAAATGGATTGTTATGGCGTTTCTATGTTTGTTAGATTTATCTCTGTTATAGAAATACGAATAATAATAATAATAATAATAATAATAATAATAATTAAAAACAATGTATATCAGTATTTGCAAATTCCAATCTGATGTATTAACTCCCGATAAGATAAGAGTCGTCGTCAATAAACTGATGTCGTCTCCTCAGGAACTGGCTCCGATTTGGTTATGTTTCTAATACCCATTGTCTCTCTCTCTCTCTCTCTCTCTCTCTCTCCTCGATGACTCACTGGTGAGGGGATGACTTGTGACCAGATGTACGACAGTTTTGTTCCCAGAGTTGGATTAAGCAGATGGCAGCCTTGGTGTGTCTTTGGGCAAATCATTCTATTTTATTTGTCATGGCATCATATAACCTTCACAGTGTTCTCATATCGTCCAGCTACGAGAAAAGGAGATAAACAAGCAAAACCTATTACTCTTGGTCGAGCGCGAGCTATACATTACAGTACTGTAACGGCTCTATTAGCATTTCCAACTCCATTTGCAATTTCACATATTTTAATTTTTTGTTTATTAATGTGTGTTCGGCGTTCAGAAAATATTTAAAGAACCAAAGTATCAGCCAGCACAAGGCTTATTCATCATTCAGTGTCATTTCACGAACTCGTCATACATATCAAAGCAAATAAGTGCAAGGGAGATAATTGCCATCTTGATCCGTCAAGATCGTTTTAAAGGCGTTTTTAAAAAAATACAAATCCCTTGCTACAGAAGAGCACGTAGATTACAAAGGTGTTTCTCGCAAGAGCACTTAGTTTTGTGTGATTTATCATAAGAATTTACACAGGTTCATATCATGCATCCTGATATTGTATGAAAACCCTGGTGGCTAAAAAGATTTTCGGGACTACGTTTGGTGGGTTTTTACCTCGCTGGCTATATATTGGGTCGGTGAGAGGGATTCCTCTAGATGAGTTACTGTATGTTTTTTTCGAGTGTAAACAATAACCACCAATCAGAAATTAATGTAGCATTTTGGCTATGAGACAAACAAGAAGTATTGGCAAAAACAACAGGGAAATTTTGCGCAAAAGAGATCATCTCTTGTTCAGTAACGTACTTAAGCAGAGATGCTGCCAGAGCGTGCAGATCGCGGATAATTTTTACGAATTCATGCACATGCAGAGCAGTGATGTGCGAGATATCCCACAAATTAGTTGAAAATCGCGTATACGAACATGTACTCAACAGAGTATGCCACATTATACTTTTTTCTTTAATTGTTCACCCTAGCAATGCTTTTCGCGACGTAGTCAAGCCAATATATGCATCGTAGTGCATGTCGCAACATCTGATTTTCGGGCAGATAGCTATTTCCACATCTCGGTTCTTCAGCTTTACACGAATGTCTGTTAGACTGAATTTGATTGGCACTTTGAACCCTGGAAGAAGCATTATATTGTAGCATGAACCGTTGCTCAAGGAAGTTCTAGAAACGCGTGTTTAAAATACAGGCTACTTAGAAGGCCCAAAATGGCTTATTCCCAGAGGGGTTCATCATCAGATTACAATTTTGTTCGGCTAATACTGGCTAATGATATTTATAATGACAATAACTTTTAAAGGTATGAAGTATGTTAGATTATCTGAGTTGCGAAAATGTTAATGTAGATACCAGTGGTGATTTTGAGCGAGAAATGGTGATAAATGCGAGTCATATGTACATGGACAAAAATATACGTTAGGCTGGTCATTCACCCTGTCATCAAATTTTGAAAAGGCAGAATACCAAACCAAATTAAAATACAGACCGTTTAAAGAAAGAATACAATTTGTTTTAGCCCTGCGGAATCATGGGCTACATAACTATATATCCTTATCGGGGTTAAGATAGACTGAATAAATAATAATGGAAAAGGATGCAATTAAGAAGTAAATATATCTATTTGATTAAAACACATCTGTCAGGTGTTTTAAGTAAGTCTTGCATCAGACCAAATTGAGTATGCCTAAAATGGCGAATGAAAGTCACTGACAAAAATAGTCCGTTTGAATGTACTTTTGGTATCTTGTCATGGGTGAAAATGGCATTTAAATAGATGCTAAATATAATTCTGTCTGTACTCTGCATACTGGAAATAGAGCCAATAAATCACTGAACCTACCATAGATAGACCTTCTAAAGATAGAAAGACCATCAAGTTCATTTGCGTGACGATAATATATCGTATCGTATGCTGCTACATCACCTACCCATAGTCCATTAATTGAAAAATGATGTTGGAAAGAGCTTCGCATAGGTGAGAACATAAAATGGACATGCATTAACATCACATGGTAACTTGAGCTACACATAACATGGAAGACGACGGAAATATGATAAACGAAGATGTTATTATTGTTATAATTATTTTTTATTTTGCTCTACCGATATTACATACTTCAGACAGAGTGGCAGATGTAAGGTTTAGTTGTCTGCATTTGCAACAAGCACAATGGAGAGAATGTTCGCATCACTGTATGTACTTTCATGTTCCATGGATGATATTTCTTTAAATGTTGTAGTTGTGGAAATCGTGCATGATCATTAGCGCACATCTAATCAAAATGGCTGCTGCTATGTGCTCAAACAATCAGCATGAACTAGTCCAACATAGCTTGAGTTTAGTATATTATATTATAGGCTGTCCTATACAAGACCAATTTATATTTCTTTCAACACCCGTTTTTGATTACACCCATAGTATCTAGCACCAGCTTTTTTAAAATTGTAATCCAACATACACATCCTACAATCCAGAACACGTTTTGTGGTTACCATCATACGCCCTATACATTATATATAAAGAAATGAGTAGGAGTGCGTATACAGGCACTATATATACTTACACAATTGCAAACATACTACCCACGAGCAACGGATAGGCACACCATACCCTGATACAAACATTAGATAATGTGTAATGGGTTTAAGTTGTGTTGTAAATATAAACAAATACATGAATAAACATAAATAATAAAAAAGTCTGCAATACGTCTGAGTAGTGGCTCCCATTGTAAAGATCTAGGTGGCCTTGAAAGGAGCCATTTCGCTTTCTTCCATCACTCTCCTTTAGTAACTCTTCTTCCGGATCGGGCAGTTCACCTACTCCACAGTTAGTCTCACTTTTGCTTCATTGATGGAATGATGTAACAAAGTGTTGTTGCTGTAGTAATTTAAAAAACCCATTGTATTGTACATTAAATTTTTCTCCACTTCATCTTCCAGCACAGAGGCTGCTGACTTCTAAGCTATTTTGAATTGGACCACTCCCCTCTTGTAAGCTCTCCTGTTGGGATATATTTCAAAATCTTCCACCTGACTTAGAAAATGATGAAATGCAACAAAAGCACTAAAGTTTTCTCTCACCTGCAGCTCATTTTTTTACTGCTCATTCTTCTGCCCTGACAAGTTAACTTTGTTTGAAAAGACTGGTGAACTTACCGTTTAATATGATTGGAGAACACCGTGAAGGAAACCAATCTTTCGATATGGTAAAAAAACATTACAAGCGCAAAGACGATCGACAGAACGAATGTGAAAGATCATGTTCAAAACTGATTTTTTTCTTTAATTATAAAGAGCAATTAAACAATATTTATTTTCAATATGATAATGTTTAGTGTAATAAGAGCCGTTCGCCGAAATACCGACTATGTAGCGGGGGCATTGGTGTACTTCCCTTCCGGTTCATTTACAAAATACCTACACACTAAACATGAGCGTATTTCTAATGATGGCAACCAACACACTAAACATGAGCATATTTCTAATGATGGCAATGTTATTTAGTCAGACTAGACTTTAAATAATCCGATACACTGTCATTTTACGTTGATAAAGAAAATACACACAATATTGTCCACACACACAATATAATCTGATCATTGAAATCACACATTGTTAAATTGAATATATACAGTATTACATGTCACAATGTCAACGGCACATTCTTCCAGAGGAGGTAATCCATGAGAATCAAAATACTCCACACTGTAATTGCTGGTGAATAGCTGTCCGGTTGTTTTCCCTATTCAATGAATATCGTGTTCATGAACGACATTATGTTTTCGATGTGAATGTTGATCTTGAGTACAATCAGCTGGATTCAAACAAGCTGTACAAGAACTGTGAAACAGAAGGTAATGAAGCTCTCAGGTATCCATTGCTTTTTTTTCTTCACATGTTATTGTTTGCACTTTACATTTTCCTTGAAAAAATCTATCAAGAAAGTTGATGAACAACGGGTAGTATCTGTACTCTGTTGCAAGAGAGCTTCGATGTGTTCGTCTTCAGGAAAGTCAAAGGAGGTACGGAATGGTCCACAAATCTTAATACCACTTACGTCAAACGCTTCTCTTTTTAGATGAGTTTCCATGCCGCTTCTCGATACTTTCCAAATTTTCATTTTGACTCATCATCAAGCATATAACTGGCCATCTCGGACAAATTCTATCTTGGGCAAGTTGAAGTGTTGTAAATCGAAAGGAGTTTGATCGATTGTTAAGAGTTGTTTTGCTGACAGTGACAATGAGTAAATATTTATGTGGCTGTCCTTAGAAAAAATCTTTGATCTTGGAGAGACCAGAGGTCATGGGTAATGTTTACACATCTACTCGTGGCATCTGGTATCTGAAATTAGTTTCGCTCAGAGTTTGACTTCTATAATTCTCGTTTTGTATCCATTAGCATTAGCCAGAAATTGGAACAAGGTACTACTTCGATACAGTTTCAGACATACGTCCACTTCATGTAACAAATAATGGCCTTGCAAGCCTAAGCCCAAATGAAAAGGACCCATCATTTCGAACTACGTCTTTGTTTATTTTCTTGCCGCGGTTTTTCAATCCGAAATTGAGGTTCGCATCAACATCAAACCTCTGCTGTCCAGTTGAACTTCTTCGAAGTATCAGGTTTATATAGCACGGAGGCATACATATGTGTATATTTGTCTCCTTTTCGGTAAGTAAGAGATTTTCTAGGTACTTTCGGTAATGATAAATATCCATGTAACTATTGACTAGATTCTTTTTCCTTTACTACACGAATAACGCTTTAAATTGTTGATGGGAGCTAAGCTGACATCGGCGCCTGGACTGATGTTAACAACTTTGCGAATATTGACTTTCATGTACATGTGACTGTTATTCAGATCGCTTTGTCCTTTGGATGCAAGTTTGTTAGGGTCTGTCTGTCGTAAATGGTGACACAGGATGAAATTATACCCACTGTGAGCCTTGAATCGTAATTGTTATGGGTGGCATGGCAACATATCGAATTCTAATTTGGAACATTTGCAGGAATATCGGTACATCATTTTCCATTTTCAGTTTGTAATTAAAACGTCCAATTGTCTGCCAGGCATTATACTTTTCTTTTCTTTTCCTGCATGGATGTGTGTCTATGATGTCTGAAACGTTTTCGACGTCTCTTTTGTATTGTCACGATTGTTTCTAAGATAGGAGCTATCGTACGAATAGCTGATTTTAGCATATCACCTAAACCATGCCCTAATTGTCGAACAAGTCATCGGCACACAGGATACATATTTTTTTTTACAATTTACCGGATAATCGGTTTCGAAGATGTAGTGTCGCGGCGACTCCTCCTTTTCAGAGTAGAGCATTTTGGTATATGACCTCATTATATACTAATACTGACACTGTCAATATACGATTTACAGACAGGAAGAAAATTAGGATGTATAAATTTTTGGTGAACATGATACGTGTTACTTTCTTCATTGTAAGCAGTTATGGTAGAATCCATTTTGAAAGGAATGAATCTCTGCAACAGAGCAGCTCTGTTTCGTATGATACTATACTCGACAAGATCAGAACCCACAAATATCAAATTCAGTCTTTCGTGTAATTCAGTAGAGAAGCAAAACTACTGCGAAATTGATGGTTGTTGTGAATGTCTTTTGAACGCATTTGTAACAGGGCAACACAGATGATAACTTGGGGTAAAAGCTGGCAGGTCGGCAACATAGTAGGCAATTGAACACCTTACCTACTACCTGTGCAACATTGTGCGGAACGTGCAGCATGGTTGGTATCAAGCAGTATAGTTGAAAACATAGCGGCGTGATACGCTGCTCGGTGGATACTGGACGGTGTGACAAGGAGAATCGGTCATTGCACTGGCGAGTCATTACCATACTATCTACATTGATGTGGTGCACCATACTATTCGAAAGATATAGGCATTCATATAGATGTTGCTCTAATTCGAAGGAATCGTTGATCAGAAAGAGGATGGTGCAGACAGAAGATGAGTTCGCTCAAATAATTTAAATAATTTAAATTTTGAACTATGTATTTTGATTCTTTAGTTGTGAAATTTGAATAAATGACTATTTGAATAACCACACACTTGTACTGAATGCATATTCAAATTATGGTGAATGCTAAACTACACGAGTTGTATGTAACGACGTATGTATCGTTTAATTCTATCATCCGGTAAATGTTGTATGCATATACTTCGTCAGACTTGTGGGAGTGTTAAGTTCCAGCTTTGATGAAAATATCTTCTTAATAGTTTTCTTAATATGTATAACGCTTCTGTTTCATTAAATCCCTTATTGAACACGAACGTTTTGTGTAAGCAATAAATGATGCGTCCAGGTTGTTAATCTCAGCAGATTGTTGTTTTTAGTTTGTTGTTGCTTTTATATTATATTTGTTTATCGTTTGATTGTTCCAGTAGTATTTATGGTGAAGGTTTATAGGAACTCTTATGCATTATTATCATAAATATCTCATTCACATTCATTGTGTTTGGCATTTTCACTTAATCCATATCCATTCGGTTTCATTATTGTTACACTACTAGTACACGACAGCTAGTTTTTCCGAGTGCTTTGACAAGGTGATAGTTGAAAAAAGCCAAACACATTTTGTTGAGGTATTGAGCATTAACATAAGTCTATGCAAGAATTCACATGGAATAGATAATCGATTAAATATTTACTGGTGATCGTCTTTTAGATTCGGAAATGACAGGATAATATTTGTTCAAATGCTGTTGAATACTCCCAGCAGGAAATTGGCTTGATCTCCAATTGCATTCTTGACTTTAGTGGAATTAATGATTTCTGCCAAAGCTACTTCTCCATCAGATTTCTGGTCCAAATGTACGGTATGAGGTACGTTGGCTGTGTAATAAAAGAAGTTGTTGCTGGTTAACATACCCATTGAACTGTGACTATATGATATGAAATAAAATTTGTTATTCATTGTTCCGCAGTTCTGGTTTCTGAGGAATCTGTCGTAGTCATAGATGAATGATTTTATAAATGTTTGAAAAGAATTGATGTCTTGCCTTGTATTGGCAAAAATCTCATCGTTGTTGTTACCGTTATTGTACTTAAAAGAAGGATTGGAAACAAGCAAACGAATATAACTGTCGAGAAGTTCTTTCTAGCAAAGTAAATTTTTCAATGACTACTCCAGTGACGCAATAAACCACAAGGATTTGGGAAATAAAAGATTTGATTTTTAGATGTACGTTCTCCACAACACACACATAGTGGTTATATTTATTGCTACTTTTATCGTTCTCGGAGAGAGGAGCTCGGAAGAAACATAGCTGCTGTTTTTAACGACGTGTTGGTCACTTGTACTTCAGATTTTTTGTCGCTCACTCGACAAGTAACAATCCAATAATAGAAATTAGGTCGATATACTTTACAGCCAACTTTCACTTCTTGGAGTTGATGGTTTCACATTTTTACATGTTGTATAATCTATAACAATTTCGATATATTAAACGTCGTCTTCATTCTGCGTCGCTCGTTGTAAATCAAGCAAGAAAAAGTTTCTTTTTACACTTCCCTATTTAATATGTTATAATGTAATATATAATGTTAATATTTTTTTTTATCAATGCTAGCCTCATTTCCTGCGTTCAATATATTTCAATCGCTGTTTCGGACATTCAAAACAATCGCATTTCTTAGAAGTACCATACCCACAAACATTCTTATGCACCATCACACATTAAGGGTATTTAAAATGAAGGGATTTTATTTACGTTTCATTTGGAATGCATTTGAGTAGTATCTCTTTACCAAATGATCTGAGGGGCTGCAAAAAGGGTTGTATATGTCCTTAACACATATTTGTCCATACTGCAGTGTGTAAGTACTTAAGTGTGTAAGCACTTCAGACCTTCCCATATATAAAGATATACAGAAAATTCTTTTCTTTATAAGCAAAAACACTCTATATAGGATAAGTAGCATCCTTTCTATCCACTTAAGCGTGTAAGCACTACAGGCATTCACATTTATAAACATACCCGGAAACATCTTTTCTTTATAAGCACAAACACTCTATATACGATAGATAACTTCCTTTCTCTCCATCCAGTGTAATATCCATAGAAGTTCATGATACTTAAGCTAACCTGTTCAATCTTTGACAAACCATTTTACATTCTTTATTTACATTTATTATTTATGTCAATCTTTGGTTTATTATAACCGAAATCTCAAACCATACCAACATCGTCACCCTAAAATTGTAATAGAAAAATAAGAAAAGAAGTTTGCAATAACACAATTTGGAAACGAAAATTAAACATGGTAAATTAAAATTTAAAATTGACACAGTCAAATTTATATAAAAGCATTGGAAATAAAATAAAATTAAACAAAACATGAATATGAAAATATTAAAAACTAAATTTAAAACTAAAAATTGTTTACGACAGCAATGAAGGTGAAAATTGAAAAGCAATTATTTAAAATAGAAATTATGCAATGAAATTTTAAAAATGTGAAATTTAAACAAATAAATCTGAAAATGGAAATTAAAGTGTTACGAGTCTATGCTCTTAAAATAAGTAGCAAAAAAGAGAAAAGACAAACAGCTTTGTAAAATTTAACAAATAATTTATTTCCCTAGAAAACAAAGTGAGATAAAAAGAACATACGATTTTGCGAATTAATTCCAAAATTATCCAAAAATTAAAGACACAAGTCCTGGTAATAAAAAGTCATGAATAAAATTCAATTCAAGTTCCAAAGAGATTTAAATGGGAATGCGATGACGAGTCGGATATAGCCTGCGTCGTAATGATGTGCCAACAGTCTCTTGCTGAATCACACAAATATTATTCCAGGTTTGAATTCAGTATAAATTGCAATTAATTTTTTCTCTCCAAGAATTTTGTCAGAGCACGTTTGTATTTCCAGGGAAAATAATCACTTAACGTGTCAAGTATTTTAAGCCCAACTGACAAACTTTTATCAAAACTTCAGTTATACGACTTATTAAGACGCAAAACAGATTCCCGGATTAGGGTTAGAAGTTTGTTACCTATTGACACTCGCTAAATAACAAGTTGTCCAGGTATGAACTTGACTCGACTTAATGATTCTTACTCTGAGAAAGATTTTAAAAAATTGTTTACCAAAACTGTCATTGATTTTGGAACAATGCCAGCAACTAGATAGATTATTTCTTTACCCATAGCATATAACGAAAATAAAAACAAAAATGAAAATATTCAAAACTAACATATTAAATTAAATATTCATAACAAAAGATGAAAGCTCAATTAAAAATGTAAGATACAATGAAGTTGAAAATGAATAAAAGTGAAAATTAAAAATATAATGTACAAAAAAATGAAAAATTAAAAAGTTTGAAATGAAACTCAAATGAAATTTAAACTGAGATTTAAAACTCAAAATTGAAAAGGAAAACAATCAAACAGCTGAAATTTGCAAAACAAAACAAAATTGAAAAGTACGTTTACAATGAAGAGAGAAAACCAAAAATCTGAAAATACAGTTTGAAAAGAAAATTTATAACCCTGAATTGTGAACCCCAAATGTTTAATTAAGTCGGCTTGGAAACATGTATTTTTACGCAAGAATCGACTCCCACTATGTTGGCATACGTAGAAAAGCACAGACTTTCTAAACCGCCCTTACGTTTCTTTTGTGATAATATGTAAATATGTGTGTTTGTATAGTTTGTACATGCACTCCTACTATTGATTTTGTGTGTCTATGTGTGTCTGTTATTTGTGACTTCACTTCATTTCTTTTGTATCTAAGCCACTTGAGTCATAGTATATTTGTGTGCTTGTACTATACTTTGGGTATTTTCCTACCCCTTTAGGTCGGCTAGTAAATATGGGAATTTTGGGTAGTAGACTTGGTGTTGGTCGGCTGACAGTGTGTTCGATAGTAAGTGTGTGGCATTGGTTGCTCCAGCAGCATCTTGGTGATATAGTGTGAGTGTTGGATAATATATACTTAGATACTGAATTGTAAATAACTATGTTGATCTCTCCAAACTCAGAACTGATTGTATTGAGTCGGGTTTGGATGGTAAAGGACTGTGATAAACAATAGACACCTGCTTCCTGGACACTCTAAAACAGTGTTGATGGTATAATATGGTCGCTGGCTAGTAGACAACTTGAGTCTAGTGTATTTGAAGGTAAGTGTCGCTTTAACATTAAATTTCCCATTAGAAAACATAGAGGTCAATATTAAAAATTTGGATATTTTAACATTCAGGCTGTATGACACACAGTTCTAGAATTTTAAACCAATGGATATTTTTAAAAATATTGTTTACGTTAGAGGTCATAGAGAATCAAGGCCAATACTTTATATCCTTAATGTTAATACCCGATATTTTAAATTAAGTAGACGTCAAGAATTCACATATATTACTAATTAAATAAAATTCGGATTTTTGCACATCAACTTCCGTGAACTAGATGTTTTGCATATCCATTCTTTTTTATAATTTTCACGAATTACACACCCTCTTAGATTTGACCACTAGCAGGGTTGCCATAATATATAGTTTATATTTTATAAATAATAGCTTTCTAACAGCATAAATCATTTGATGATAAGTGGTACAAATAATGTTTACAAACTACTTGTATTATTAACAAAACCTATCGAGTGTAGGATACACCTACTATAACTCGTGTGGGTAATATGTACACTATTGATAACACAGGGTTTCACATTTGTGAGGTCTGAAAATTTGCTGCTTACAAAAGGAACAATTGCGTTCTGTACGACATAGATGTTGTAATTATTGGTATCTGAATACTACAAAATGCTGATTAGTTGTTTTTTTTTTTATAAAAAAAACTGATATTGCTGTAAAAGGATAGTTTAGAAGAGCACATTCAACCAGTAGCTCACGAACTGATATAACGTATTGGATTGACCAGAATCAAGTGAAACGCAAACAACAATGACACTTTTAATCATTGGTAGGTGAATGTCACTTCTTGAAAATGCTCAGATAGTCAGACATTGAGTAGTACAAAGACATTATAAGACTACCGTGTAACAACTTCTGTCATCAGTGTTACGCCAAACTTTATGGAGGAAAATCAATGACATTGTTCCAATCTTATTGGATTACTTTTTAGAACTGATTCCACAAGACGAGAAGACTCCTCTAAATTTGGATGTCGTGTCACGTGTTTGCTTTCCTTTACTAATAGCTTCTTTGTGTCGAATTATGAACATTACATGCAAATACATATCAGCCACTGGGACTAAACTTATTTAAACTTAGCGCTGTAAGTGTTAACTGTTTAAAAGAGTGAATATCGTTACAGAGTCATAACAAAGAACATTTAACAGGCCTATTTCCCAAATATTCTAGAATCACATCACAACGTCTTCAATAAGAAAAAAAAAAAGAAAAAAATAGTTGATGTTATTTTGTTTCCATCAAATGGTTCCCGTGTATCTGGTTACAAACCGAACATTTCAATAGACTATGCCTTTGTTTCGAAATCTTTTCTCTTTGTTTTGACCATATTCAATAGAAAATGGAATCTCCAAGATACATTACAATTCAGATTTGAATATTAAAAAAAGACAAAGACAAAGTATTCGTCACCGAAACTGAAGATTTTACAACTAGTAATTATACAATTTGCTGAGATACGTGTTTATACATTTTTGCGAATTAATTACAATTAACTACAATTACAATCAAGACATATTTTAGGTTGAATTCAGCAAATTAAGACATCAAACACTGTCACTGTGTCACGTACATAAAGCTAATTGTCTAGATTCTAAATATATATGCAAATAATACGATCAAAAAGGTTAGAGACTTTTAATTCGTAATCTACGGAGGTTCGAACCCAGGTCTGCGATTAAACGACACCCGTTCCCTTGTCTACACACACGAGCCCATATTCCCTCACGACTAAGCACACATCACCCGAAAAATGATGTTACTTAATCGGTGTTATATGCACTCGTGTGTAGCAGACACACGTGTGTGTGTGTGTGTGTGTTCCATGATCTGGTCATTGTGGAAATATTTTGCAGAATCGCTTACTGAGAAGAAAGAAAGAAAGAAAGAAAGAAAGAAAGAAAGAAAGAAAGAAAGAAAGAAAGAAAGAAAGAAAACATGCAATTGATCTTCATGAAAGCAACCATGACACGTCGGTGTAAATTAAGTGAGCTGTATCATCTGGTTTTAAAATAAATGCACAAATTCATTTAAAAAAATATAAGTATATGCAGCATAAATCAATATCTTATCATCAAAGTCTATGCATGATAATATTATTTCAAGGGATAACAATTATCAGACGATCAGCCGGCCCCCGCTTGTGACTGCCTATGGAGGCCTTTCCTTTATAAACCAACATAAATCTAGTCGGCCCATCTATGTATGGACAGATAGGTCAGTCCAACACGGTTCGGTTGGTAAATTTTCTTTAGCCAGCGCATCATTTTATAGACGAATCAACAAAATAAAATAAGATGCATATAAATTGTACAATCCGTAGTACCAGGTAAGTATGTCACAAGAAGACAATTCCGTGTTTATGCATATATTTGTTTGACATCTGAAGTAGCAAATTACTTATTGAGGTGTGTACACCCTAGTGAATATTGTACAAGCCATGCACTACGTAAGTGAGCTGGTAATTAACCCAGTGATTTACTTTGTGTCTTACGTCATATCAGCACTTGAAATATACAGGTTAATTTACATACCCTTGTTTCGCGTAATTTCTATGTATTCAAATTAAGTGTACAAACGTATCAAATACAGCTGCATGGAATGCAACCAACTATATCGGTTGGGATGAGTTTAGTTTTCATACATGAAAAAAAAAACTACACACTATTTTGTCATGTGCAATGATTTATATGAGAAACCTTGGCTAAATTTACTTGGCTGAGCATGAATGGCTAATGCCAAATATTTAGTCAAAGTCCACTTTGCATAATTTACAATTAGTAAACATAAAATATCACACAGAGAAGGACGGTTTCCACATCGCTGTTTGTTAAGGTTTCTGCAGAGTGAAGAGAGTCGAACAAGTAATTTGGGAATAATACAAGGGCAAACTAACCGTAAGGGAGAATGACTAAAATATATTGTTTCTCCTCTTTTTACATGCAATTCGCAGAGCTTTTGGAGGAACGTTTACCGGACGTGCCCATTGTCAACATCAACCCTGGTAGAACAGGTCAGTTTTAATTTAGTTTTTCAGGATTTTGGGCTTGTAACGCAATACTTGCCGATTAATCCTACGATAACTTCAAAAATCACGACTACTTTGGTACAATTATTACACCCTTTTGTCAAAAAACGCATTGCTTTTTGATGCATTATTGCTTATTATCTATACACTTCCTCCTTCTCCTCTGCCTTATCATCCATCATCATTCAGATACTTTGAAACATTTTATTCACGTGAGTAAAATTACATTTCAGAGGTCACCCGGGTGAGCGAGGGGTGATATTTTTTATACCATTGATCAAACTATGTTCATATTTATTATTTAGTTGATAATAGCACGCCGCTTGATATGTACGTACAGGATAGCCCGAGGTTCTATCTGCAGAACAGATTGTATGTTGCCACCGTAGTGTATAGACAACTTTGAATGAATATTGATAATGCCTCCAAAGAAGAACACATGAAAGTGGACAGAAAACAGGAAATGAGGATAATGAGTGCAGTAATCAAACCCTCTTCCATGACTTTATGCGAGCATCAATCTAGCAATTCGTCAGAACTCAGATGAAACCCAGAGCATCAGACAGAGTGAATGAATAGAGAAAGGGTAAGAAATAACAGCCTCCAGAGAAGCGAAATTAGATTTCATCATGGCAGTGGTCTTTAAAGAATATCAGAATAAAATGATGGACCAGAAGGAGCATATGAAAATATATCTAATAGAATTAAAAGATGAGATTGAAAATGACAATTTGAAATAAATTAAGTAGATTAGCGAAGAATCTGAGAACTTAAGGGGTGTACTGTTCAAACCAATTGAAGTCTGGGAGAAACCAAATGAAGACAAATTTGAGAAAATAGTGGAATTAAGTCATACAAATAAGGTGTTGACATTTAAGGAGGACAATATAGAGCAATGCTCCATAGTTAGCAATATTTGGATTTATGGAGTAGAGGATCGAAAAAAGGATATAACTCTTAAAACATTCGGGACTGCTCCGGTGGCCTAAATGGTTAGAGCGTCCGCCTTGGATGTGGGAGGTCGGGGGTTCGAACCCAGGCCGACTGATACTAAAGACTTGTAAAAATGATAGTTGCAGCTGCCTCTCTTGGTGCTCAGCATTTATAGGTTAGTGTTAGGACTAGTCGTCCTAGTATCATGATAATGTGATTGGGTAGGACATGATGATACATGTCTGCAGCATGATGCCCCAATGCTAGACATCATGATAAGATGCTACACTACAGATAAAGCTATGCTAATCTTCAAATCTAACGCACACACATTTAAATAATGCGGAGAGAAAGTATTAAAGTTATTCCGAAATATAATGAGGTAACTGTATCGAGTGAAGATATATCCATCATCCATAGAGTAGGCAGATTTCATGCAGATTAAGACACAAAGATTATTTGCAAATTCATCAAGCGATCGGTAAAGATGGAGGTGATGAGGACAAGGGAGAAAGTTAAATGCTCACCGTATGTTATCAAAGAATGCATTACCAAAATAATAAATTCATTTGTATATGAGCTATCGAAACAACGTTGTCTTGATTCAGTCTGGGTCTGGGTCTTCGACTATAAAGCTTTTGCAAAACTTAGTAATGAACACAACGAAAAAAGAAAACTGGTAACTTGATTACTCTTACTACCACCATTGCCTAAGTTTTGTATGCATGATTTAAAGTTTGATATATTAATATCACTTGTGATGTTCAAAATGATATTTTTAAAAACTAATGTAAAAGAATTATGTCACTGAATAAGGTTCTATTTATATCATGATATGGGTGCATTTATGTGGAGGGATTTGTCAAACTTGTGCTACATTCATTCGAGACGTATGTCGATTCTGAGCTGTTGCTTACAGACTGCTATAATAATTAAACACTACTCAACCAGTCTATATATTCGGTAACGTATTATCCTAGAACTTCTCAGCGGATGTTAACTAGTAAACAGATATATTTTTCCACTGAAATATCTGTAGATCTCGGTCTGATCGTAGCCGTATGTTTCATTATATAAATACCAATAATATTTCAAGGATGAAAATAATTTTTAGTTTATGCAATATAAATGCAGCAGATGATGAATAGACAATGAAGTGGTGGTGGTGGTGGTGAAGCATTATGCTTTGAATAGTGATAGATAGGACATATTACACTTTAAAATTAGATATTCTGATATTGGCTTAAACTTGAAGAATGAAAAATATAGCCGAAATTCTGATTGATACACACTGGAGTTTTATAAATTTGTTTGGAAAGATATCGGACCGTTTTCGAAAGTGCCATTAAGTTTGTGCATGAAATTGGTGAATTATCTTCCAATCCGAAATAAGGAGCTATCTGTATTGAATATTCGGTTCAAATACACTGTTGTAAAACAAAATACTGCTTATTTGTTCTTTAAAAAAAAACATAGCCGATTACCTTGAAAAACTGTTACTCTCTATTTTGTGTTTTTCTGTCGACTTTGTTTCTATCTTCAATATTTTCCAGTTTTCATCGGTCAATTGTTTTTTTTATCTTTACCATTTTTCTTTCTTTATTTCCCCTCTATACTACCTTAGTCTGAAGCTATTTTCGTTCTTTTCAATCATTCCTCATTGGAAGACATGTCCACCACCACAGTTAAAGAATCAAAATCCGTACTTGCCAGATTGAAATCTGTCTGGAAAGACTGTTTCGTTGTTCTCAGACAAAACATGATTTATTTCTTTCATGTTCATGAATGTTTAAGATTGTATAAAAATCACCTAAGTCAAACGTTGCATATGCCATTTCACACGGTACCGTCGTGTCTTCACATCATTATATGTAAGCATAGGATGATTATTTATTTTATTTAAAGTGTATTTTATTTGTAGCATTAGCAATTATATCTCATTTATTTGAAATATTATACCAATATTTATGTCACAAGTATGCATCATCTGCTGTTGTTGTTATTCTTGGATTTAACGCCATTTTTCAGCACAAGATAGGCTATACTTGGCGGCCAGTATTAATGGTGGAGGAAGAACCCTGGAAAACCCAGGTAAGAACCACCGACCCACGAGAAGCTACTGGCAGGCTTTCCCACGTACCCACGCTAGCCGAGCTTTGGACTCGAACCCACGCAGACAGAGGTGTGATGGCAGTGATCCGGAACGTTGAGCGCTTTAGACCACTCGGCCACTCGGGGCACCTTACAGCATCATCTGCGTTTAAATCAATACAACCTATATGAAAAAATACACCTGGTGCCTTATTAAGATGTAATAACGTTGATTTCGTAGCTCCTGTAAACGTCTTTTTCACCACTTACAGATTTTATTCAAAGAAAGGTTTGTCTTCATTTAAATCGTAAGTCAAATGGTTCAAATACCTTATCATCATAATTTGTTATATATCATTTTTCGAATTTTACTTCTGGTTGGCAATACATAACCAATTTTTTGCTGGCGTGCCGCTAAACACTAATACATAACATAAATATATGAAATAATATAAAGATATTAGTTCCGACACCATTGATTCCCATGAGGCATACAATAATTTCACAGCAATATCAATATTCATATAGCTGGAACCCCAGTTTACTCAGCGACCATCCTGGTTTATCATATTACCAACAGAGATTGACAAAGATGGAATTCCTTTAACTGCTTAACAATCTTGACCCGAACAATGTTTGAAGCCGTTGAGTATTGATATTAATTGTTCTAAGCTTGTCTGTCTAAAACGACGCCTGGTACCCCAATGATTAGATATATACCAGGTTTGCACAACATTATATATACTTAGAGACCTAATAATGTTTCCAACCTTAACAATTTTCAGCATGTTTTTTATGTTTTCTAATTTCATGGTGTTTGTTTTTTTGTAATCATATTATTATATATGTTTTTATGGTATAGGTGTTGTCTAATGTTGTAAAGCGCTTAGAGCTTCTAAAGATTAGGCGCTATACAAAGTCCTCATTATTATTATTATTATTAATATCATATGTATATATATATATATATATATATATATATATATATATATATATATATATATATATATATATATATATATATATATATATATTCAATATTAAATAGCATCATTATTATATAGGAGTACTTGATGCTGAGGAGGAAAGAGACTTGTTAGAAAATGCAGAAGTAGTCTTGGGCGATCCTACGGTTTGTGCACTCTACATGTTCCGGTGCCGAAAATTAAAATGGTTTCACAGCATTTACGCCGGTAGGAAAATTCTTATTAAACCCAGTTATAAAATAGAAAAAGAGGAAACGCACACACATAAACAAACACACACACACACACACACACACACGTTTATCTATCTGTCTCTCTCACACACATACACACAGACGAACAATGAAAAACCACTTTTTAAAACTACCCTGAGCATTTTCAACTTTCACTCAGTTAATGTCAAATAAAATAACAGAGGCCAGCAAGGCATTAAACACGATATAATAAAATTGGATTTAGAAAACTGTACTTGATGATGAATCTAACAAACTAATATAATTTTCATTGCAAAATTGTGAATATTGGCCCTTATTGGTTTTGAACTATGATGATAATATAGCTAATGAATCAGTAAAAGTCGAAAACGGTCAGGCTATTTAAAAAAAAATTAATTGGTTTTCATTCATTGTTTAATGTGTTTATACAAACATTTTATATATAGAAGATGAAATAGAAACATACTATTACAATATTATTTAAGCCGTGTAATATATATATATATATATATATATATATATATATATATATATATATATATATATATATATATATATATATGTATGTGTGTGTGTTCCATGAAAGCAGGAGGGGGGTATACAAAGATTGTTTAAATCAATTAAATAGCTTACTCAATGGCAGTTTACCCACGACAATCATCATGAAATATGAAGGTGTAATTAGGCACAAAGTTATCTGACACATCATTCTTAAGAATACAGTGAATTCTAGTTGTTAAAAGATAATTAGAAACATATGGAATTGTTTTAGTCAAGCATGTACATATAGCGAATCATAATTCCATAGAAAGAAGCTTGAAAACAAGCTTGCAAGCATCTGTATTGATGAATACAGTTTGCGTGATGATCTTTGTCATGTAATGCATTATACGGAAAATAGGTGGAGCTCCGTGTCTGATAATGCTCCCCCTGAGTATTACATACAAATCAGGGTCTTATTTTCAATTTTGAGAAATATTCTGAACACCCTACTTGTAGGATTCATCCAAAACGTATATTTCTAAGCGCTAAAAATCAGCTTTTTTTAATAGACAAATCACAAAAAAATCAGCAGTGCAAAAGTTAAAGCGGCTTGTTTTTAAAATAAATTTAATCAAATAACCACAGAGGTCTATTCAACTCTCGCATGAAAGTCTCTTAGGGCAACATATGGAGATTACCAAGACGCGCGAACGCTTAATCAAAGGATTCTATTAGCCCAGTGTCCAGGAGACGAAAAAGCGGTATTGTCTTTTGTGTGACAAGTGCAAGAGAATGGCAAAGAAAACAAATCACTTAACCTCTCCTGTGGGATCCAAATCGATCACTGATGAACAGTTCCGGCTTGTCACGATGGACTTAATCGGTTCAATTAAACCCGAAACGAAACACGGGAATAAGTATATTTTGACCGACATTAATTACGCTACACGCTATCGCGAAGCTATGGGTTGCGTGATATCGACTCGGAAACTGTCGCGGAGGCTGTACTTGAGATATGGACACGAGTCGGAGTACCAGAGGAAATTCCGCCCACCCAGTAGATGCAGTATATGAGTAAAGTAATGGCGGAGGCGAATTGGCTGATGTCGATCACACATCTCCCCTCCACGTAGTACAATCCCCAGTGCAACGGGTTGGTCCAGCGTTTTAAAGAGACTCTGAAATACACTCTTAATTAGATTGTTTGAGGCCGGCCTAAGGATTGGGATCACTATATTCCCGTCATGCTATTCGCATATCGAGAGGTATCATAAGCTAGCTTGGGATTTTAGACTTGTCAGAACTACAAAGGAGAACTGTGCGCGGTCCCATGGCTTTGCTGAAACATTTGTGGGCCGACGACCACGCTGGTAATGCATGCTCTACCTACTGGTACGTCGCATATCTACGTGACAAGGAAGAGGAAGTTTGTACGCTGCTGCAGGGAAACCTCAAGCAGACGAAGACTCGTTAGGAAATGTATTACGACATGAGAGAAAAGCAAAGCCAATACAAGGTGGGAGACAAGATGTTGATGTTGCCTCAAGAACACAGCGAATGCAAGTATCGTGGAGAAGACCGTACGTCGACAGCGATAACGTAGCGGGTCAGATATATCGGATACGACTCCAGACTAACCAGGTTTATGGATGATATTCAAATTTCTGCAGAGATATGGGGTGAACACCTGTCTCTGCTAGCTCCTGTTCTGCAGTGGCAACGTCAAACGTGATTGCCAGCTCGTCCATCAAAGTGCCACATTGGATTCCTAACGTTGGACTGTTTGGTAGGTACACGGAGCCAAGGCCATTAGATAAGTCTAAGGTGAAGTAACTCCGAAATAACGCGTGTGTCACTGCTAAGACTGAGTAGTGTATGTGTTTAGAGTGTCGACTGAGGGTTCGAAATTCTCAACGCACATAATATTGGCCTTGTTATTCATAATACTCACGAATAGTTAAAAGAGGGAAAACACATTAGAACACGAGGAATTAAAAGAGGAAATAGAAAGTGCCTTCAACACTATCACCAGTTAGTAACACAATGGAACACCTGGAATAGGTGAAAATAAAACTATAGGGCGCAATGCAATGTTCGTATACATTCATTTATATGTACAGATTTTGAAGATGTAATTTTAAAAACACATTCATTTGGTATGTAGTAGCAACTGAAAATGAAATATACACATAAATGAGACAATCATCATGAAAGGTTGTGAACAAAGTTTAGTTATTATGGATGCAATGTATACCAGAGGGACAATCATTTCAAAAATGTTATTAATGCATCAGAGACACAATGATCAAGGGAATGGTAAAACTGAGTGCAAGATATAAGTGATATAGATTGTGTGTGTGTGTAAACTCAATGAGATACTCTATAACTACATTGGAGAAGACGAAACTATTAGATAAATAAATCAATACAAAATTACATCTGGATGTATGAAAGCAGGAAAAAGAGGTCTAATGCATTGCAGTGGAAAAGTCAATTTCACATTCATTAATGCCACATGTATGCTCATAAAGCAGACAAGTACTTTTATCTTGTGGTATATATTGATATTAGCTGAATATAGTGTACAAATTACTAAATAAAATATATGTATTGATAAACATAGAATAATGTTGGAGGCCTCAAATTTCATGTCAGCCCAGATGGGAAGTTATAATGTTTAGCAGGAAATGCAAAATCGCTTGATCGGCATGTACCATCTACAACATCAAGACACCATAAATAAATCAATAAATTAGTACAAATTGGCTATTGATTTTATAATAGAATCAGCTATTTAGTTTATGACAGCGATGTTGTAACTCATGAATTTACCTTGCTACAACAGTCCAGGATTATATGAAAGTTAAACCTGTAGACTGTGATGGTGGTGTTGATGATATCTTAGTGACAGCGAGTGGCATGGCTATGAAAATGGATTACATCGTTTGATACTACAACAATTCAAAAACAAAAGAAAACAAATATCCCAAAGACTCTTTGAAACTGGAATTACATGCGACACTCAGTATTAAGGTAGTGCATTACGTTATTTCAAAGGCTTCAATGCTGTGACCAAAACATTGCTAACGAGAGGAAAGAGACATAGTAAAGCATGAGCAAATATATTCCATCTAGATTTGAATTTCATGCAAAATTACTAAACAAGAGGTTTAACTCTTTAATAGTCCTCCATGTGTATATGAATGAGAAGATTGTATAGATGCGTTCATTGACATATGCAAGGCATTATACAAACGTGTGATCAGACTTGTCATTTTCCCATAGCCATTATTCATCAAATCTGCTCGCCACGAATCGTTTAGCATCAACATGTCGTTTAGCAAAACGGGTTAGTTACATTAGCAACGACTGACGGAATGATACGTTTTAGAAATCCATATCGCGTGAATGGGATACAATATTTAAGGCGAGTTGTTATATATATATATATACTGTTCAGTATATTTAATATGATTTAATTTGTGTTTGATTTGATCTGATTGTTTGTGTATTTTAATCATTATTTCTTTACATGTCAATGTAATGTAATTTTGTTTGCTAGGAATTTTATCTTTTCCAGAAAATTCAGTTTGAACTGAATCTTACCTTAAATACCTAATAATAGAAGAACTGATTCTTTGTTTTAACTTCTCACCTTGACTGAGGGTCAAGTAAACAACTATTTTCTCGGAGTAAAATGATTAGTTCTTATCAAGGACATACGGGGGCTACATGATTTTTATTTGTAAACATGATCACGTGATCCTTTATTTCGCAATTAGGCATTTCCAAAATTGAGAAATACTTAGTATTAATAGTGATGTTGAGAGAGAGAGAGAGAGAGAGAGAGAGATCAGATTTTGGGGGCTTTTAAATACTTTATGTCAAGTTGTTTTTCTTCTGTTGTGACCAATTTTGAGCTTTTGAGTTTATTTTGTTAATCCGGATTCCAAAAGATAAATTCGTTTCTCTGGAAATCTGTTGTGCTCATACAGAATTCTTCAACAAAGACATTTCTTTAAAAAATTATTTGGATTTCCAAAACTGGAGGATTAATTATTGTGTTTCTACAAGGAACTGTAGACTTAAACACAGTACATGTTACAGCATACGTCATCACCTTCCATCTTGGATTCATCGTCGGGACTCGAACTTGAATTCATTAGAACATTTTATTATCAGGATTTCTAAAATATTATTATTCGTGGATTTTTTGGGGATTATTTTCAGATTTGATTGTTGAAACCGTAAGTTCTTATTTTTTTCCATTTTTATAATATTCTTGCAAGGAAATAAATTATTATATTTTTCAAAAGCTTGTTGTTTTCACTCTTTCTTGTGTTAGCATTTATTCAAGCCTAAACAAGCAGCATATATATATATGTAATGCATGATAATATAATATAATATAATGTAATATAATATAATATAGTATAATATAATATAATATAATGTAATAAAAGTCTGAAAGATTGGGCGATGCCCCAGCATTTACTATACAAATGTCTTGGATGCATAAGCGAGGTAAAAATAAAGGCAAGTTGAAACAAATACAAGAAGATGATCTGATAATTGTGAAAATTGATTTACCTTCACATGCTTGTTTGGAAATACCCAAAGACTTATTTCAAGCATTGTCTTAAGTTATTCAATGACTTGGAGCTATTTTTTCTACAAACTGTGTATGTTTTGGTATTTTTTTAAAAAATTTCACTATGGTCTATAAATGGCCATTCCCATTCAACTTATTGGATAGACTGATTCGTGGAACTTTACCAAAAGCAATATATGTCTGATTCAATGTACTAGGAACCTATTTGGATTTCAGTTAAGCAAGTACTTAAATATTAAAATCATTTCCATCATCATCATCATCATCATTATTATTATTATAATTATTATTATTATTATTATTATTATTATTATTATTATTATTATTTTAGGAATAGACGCTGTGCTGAAGAATGTTGATCGAAGGAAGGTAGAAGTATAATTTTGCAAATCTCTCTTTCTGTCTCTGTCTGTCTGTCTGTCTCTCTCTCTGCTTAAAACGTCTGGCAATAATATATATGAGCATCCACTTAATTTTGATATGTGGATGAACTGCTTCCAGTTGATTACGTTTATACTTTTGCACTTTAAGCCATATTACCTTAACACAACTGTGCTCATTTTCAGTAATGTTATGTATATTTAATTTAATTGTTCATTTGTTCGTTTAAAAGTTTTCATTACATGCTATTGTAATGTAACATTGTATGCTGGACACGACTTTGTCCAAAATTGAGTTCATTTCTGCTTGACCTGATTGAATCTTTTTATGAAATTTTTATTTTCATTTTATGTCAACAATTAATATGTAGCAATATTAATCTCTATGTTTATGGGCTTAATATCGGGATCTTTATTAACTGAAGACGTATATATCTTGATTTGAGTCAGGGTTTTGGACTTTTCTAAGTGAATTTTACAGGTTATGGTTCTGATTTGGTAAACATCAGGATCATTCTAGAATAGTATTGTCCACTAGGGAATATTGTATTTTTTATTTAGACAATCCCAATTGTATCCTGAGGTAAAGTAGAGAACTATATAATCTTGTTGTCATGAGGAATTGGTCATTCGTGCTATAACATCTGGCACTTTTAAGTTGTATATATGTTGTGACCAGGAAATTTGAGCTGGAATTTTTTTTCTCAAATTATTGCATTTAAGTGATTATTGTTTCTGGAAATACAAAAGTGCTCCAATAAAATTCTTGGATAGAGACATTCACTGGAATTTATGCAGAATTAAAACCTGGAATTATATTTCTTTGATTCAACAAGTGACTAACACATCAATACTTTAATAGCTACCATATACACGTCATCGACTCCTGTTTGGGGATTTTTTCTGGACTTTTACTGAATTTTATCCAGGACTTTAAATTACTAAGACTTGTGTCTGTAATTCTTGGATTATTGTGGGATTTAATCCGCAATACCGTAAAATCTTTCTTCACTTTTTCACTTTGTATTTTAGGGGAAAAAATTATATTTGTTGAATTTCACAAAGCATTATGTTGCTGATTTTAAGAGCATATAATCTTAACAATATGTATAGCATAGTGTCTGTCAGTAACCTTGTATCAGTCGTGTTTGTAAAGGTCTCGTAGACTATTTTAGGTTGGGGTGGGGTGCTCCAAGTATTATCTTTAATTATTATAGAAGACCCACCCTGGCTAGTTTTTGTTAGAAATTGAAGTAGTGATAGAGATGCGAAGCTCCGAGCCCCCAGTCAGCGATGCCGACAGTTAAATTACTGAATACGCAAAAGGTGAAATTCAAATAAACAACAAATTTAATGTCATTCATTTACATATAGTCCTTCCTCAAATGAAATTCAATATTCAAAACCCTATCACTCGTCTTTCACTCGACCAAATGACGGCCTATTTCATCATCTGACTTAGTGTGATAGATTTTCCTCCTGTCCTTGTTTCTACTAATCTGTAGTATTTCTTGACTGGTACCCAGTACCCCCTGAGTCCAACAACCACGTCCTTCACCCTTCCATTTCCGTTCTCTCCTTTTCTTGTCTGTCAGAGACTCGGGACCAACTGTACCTGGGTATTTCCCTTCTCTGTCTCCTACAGCTCCTCCGGTCCCTCAAAGCTTTCTTTTTGAAACTCCTTTGTAATTCCAAGAATAACAATGTTTCCCACCAATATCGAATGACGTCGGAGTAGCTTATAACTTTCTTGTTTAATTCCCGCAAGATGGTCTAGCGACTACTGACGTTTAGTTTCAAGGCACTAAATTTAAACTTGCGATCCCAATGGTGGCCACGCCTTGTTCAATTCCGAATGGATGTCGATTCACCCATGGTCTACATAATTAGCAGACACTGCCCCCTCCCCAGCAGTCTGTCAAGGGTGGATTTACAACCCCCACTTGATGTTCCTTTGAGCCCAACACCGGCAATTCATACCACTTACCGGTGAATCGCATGCAGTCAAATAAGGCGCCAGTAACAAGTTCCTATGGCCAGGTTATATACAACTGGCTTCCCACCCGTCCGTTTGATGTCGGCTTACACTCGTAACATTTATAAAGCGAATAATTAGCCTCAGGGTCTAGCATATATACTTGCTGCAATCTGGCTATTATTCCTTACTTATAACGTGACAGTGTTCAACTGCCACAAGACTCTATAACACTGAGCATAAATACGTATTCCATTCAGAACGTCATATTGTAAATAAGTACTCCATTCAGAACGTCATATTGTAAATATGTAGTCCATTCAGAACGTCATATTGTAAATAAGTATTTCATTCAGAATGTCATATTATATTGTTGGAAGGAAATAGAAGTTTGGTTAACGGGAGAACAAATACAGGTATTTGAAACTTATCACGAATACTTACAAAGTTACATAGAGAAAGACACACACACACCCCTCCAAAAACACCAAAACCATCAAGAGGGTAATAAATAGTACTTAAAACAAAAAAACACTTGCTGCAATTCCAAAATATTGCAAGCACGCAATCTTTCAAAAACGAAGATTTGACAGAATCACACAAATTGGAATAATAAAAAAACTTAAGAGAAATTTCAACTTGAGGTATGAAGTCGGTTTATTTACTTTTCTTCAAATCTAATTTCTTGTTATTTAATTTTATAACACTTTCACCAAAGGATCTAATATAGAACATTCGAAAGGTCTTTCGTGAAAATGTAGAGCCATCGTTTTTGTTTGGTTTCTTTATTGTATAAAATGTATATTTTACATACATAAAGATGCCCCAAATTTTTTATAACAAGACAATTGTTAAGTTTATGTGGATTTTCTTTCGCTACCCTTACTTGAATATACATTGTAGCAAAGTTGTCCACAAAATAATGGGTATTTGCACTAGCTGAAGATCACCGACTCCTCTTATACAATTTACAAGGTAAATGGTATTTTAAAAAGTTAATGTTTTCTTAGAAAGTCACAGTTATTGACATCTCATGGGTGTTCTGAAATATGAATCTTTTGCAGACAATTTATAATAGCCAATCTATGAGAGGCAATCTATAACAGCCAATTTATAACAGGCAATCTATAACTGGCAATCTATAACAGCCAATTTATAATAGGCAATCTATAACAGGCCGCAGACTGCTATAGATTTTCCAAGCTCTTGGATACATTGTTGGACTTTATAACCATTTTTTAATATTGGTTAGTACGGGATAGAAGTCGCAAATAAATAATTTGTATGACAAATATCTTTGAGAATGTTATATAAAGCAACAATAAATATCGATAACACCATTATGTAATTATTACGTCATTTCGAATTGCGCATTCAGAGTTGATTTTAGAAAAGTGGACTATTTAATAAGGAATTTTTATCAACCGATTTTTATCTACTCTAGAGTATTTATAAAATTTGGTATTTACTGAAGTTTTGGATTTCTATTTCTGTTCAAAGGGTATCACCATATTTGTAAACTTTTCACATGTAAATGTAGTAATTTTCGCACATTCATATATGCGAATGATGGCGTTTTCAACTGTAGAACACTAGAGGAGGATGTTTTTTTCATCACGTGACTACTGTCTTCTTTCACCTCACCTTCTGCTGCTAATGTAGTATAGCATAGTGGCAAAAATTGCCTATATCCGTTATCAAATCGAGCAGCGATTAAAGTTTCGCATGTTTCGCACTGACTGACATAACTAAATGCACATCGTTTGTAGTCCGATTTCAAGTAACTAGAGCCCTTGCCGTAATTGCTAATTTTGCAAATTCAGAGTTTCTCATTAGTATTTTTAAAAGATATATCAGTTCGAAACCAAAGTTGAATCGAGGACACCATGATTACTTGTTGACCGTCTGGATTGACCTTATGGATACTAGTGGACTTTTTATCGTGTTTGCTGTTCATCATGGTATAATTTCAAATACTGACTGCATTATACAGTTCGGACGCTTTGTTCTTCCATTACCTTAGTGGTTTCCACCATCGTTCGTTGAACGCTGATATTTGTTTACTAGTCATCTATTTCAGTGGATACCAAACGTTTAATGTTCTTTTTTAAGATTAGAACATATTCAGTTGATGCTTTGTTCTTTGATATTTATATCAGTATTGACCCACTCTTTTCGGCTGATCCGCAAACATATCTCTGACGGAAGGTTACCTTGACCCCAAGGTGATCTAAGCCTTAGTACATCATCTTTGAGCAATAATACACAAGCACGTTGATTGGATCCTACACTGTATCTTTATGATAGAATGTATAATAGTGTGGCAGTGGCATTAATCCATTGGAAGGGAGACAACCTACTGTAAAGCTTGTGCGGTAACGACATGACATTTTGATTTTGATTATATTTTTTCTTTCGAAATGCGCGAAAATAGTTTTTCATTACGAACCGGTTTTGGATAGGAAAATGCCGCCGTAAGGATAAAACTGTTGCTTCACACACACGTCTAAGTGTCTGAAGCTAAGCTGTGACCCTCGTGTGAAATATCCTTGTCCAACACCAATGCATATTTGGGATTCGCTTAGTCCGTGCCTTTAATCAGTATATCCTTCCGGTTATGCGATACAATATGAGTCGGACGATAATGACTATATTTTAAATATCTGCTTGAAAGCTTATACTTAATTTAAATATAATTTGATTTTATGCCTTTGCATTATCTCAGAATATATTGGTAGTTTGGGTTTACGTTATAAATACTTTTTAGTTATGTTGCCTTTCTGAAAGTGCTTCTTGGTGTAGGTTCCACGAATCTGACAGCCTTATACTCAGTACCAGATTCACCATTGTGCTTAGGTGTGCTTAAGCACAGGGCCCCGTTGGCCAGGGGGCCCCATCTTCCTTGCAAAACAAAATTTTACGATGAATATTTCAAATGTTTTTCAAAAGTCAAAACGTCCTAAACTTCCTAAGTATGTATGCCTGACTACCTGTGTAGGCCTACCAGGCCTACCTCTTTCAGGGCCCAAGTAAGGGGCCTCATAACTTAACTAGCACAGGGCCTCATTTGTCCTAAATCCAGTACTGCTTATACTGGATATTCCTGTACCTCCATAACAGGAATTCACCTTCATTTTTCACTATATATTTATCGTAGTTTTCGTTGTGAATTTTTAACTGTTCCAAAATAAACTTTATATACGGCGTGGAACTGCAAATCGTTTGACCATTGTATCACTGACAGACCGGATGCGAATAAGAAACGTCACTACTATATTCATGATGGTGATTTCGTAGCCTTGAGTACGAAAAGAGTGCTAGAAATAAATCGACCTCAGTGGATTTGAATAGACTTGTGATAAATAGTTCCATAACCTTAATCTATTCATTCAATGCACATATGAAAACAAAAGTTCGCTTTGTTGTAAGAATTATTAAATAAATCTTGTAAATTTATTTTCAGGGACTTCCTTCCTTTATGTTGACCAGGCGTTTGACCGGTAGCAAATTAAGCGCCGAGTTCGTACTTAGCTACATACTGGCCATCGAGAGAAGACTATTTCAACTTCTTGACTATCAAAAGACTAAAGAATGGCACATGTGAGTTCAGAACATATTTATGCATTTCTTTTATTTTCTTCTTGTTTCTTAAACGGTGATTACATATTATTATTGTATTCAGCCTCATAGGAAGCTAGTACAGTTGCATAGGTTCTTGCACATCTTGTTCAAGAATATTTAGTACTGGAACACTGCAATTATCCACTAAAACCAAAAATGTAATAGATAAAAATGTAATGTAAGTCAAGTTTATTATATATCGACATCCATTAATAAATTTTCTTTGCATGTTTTTATGTCCATGTGATGTCGATGGAAGTGTGATGTACTTGGGTATATATTATTCATTTTCTTGTTCTCTGGCGTATGGTCTCCTCGGTACTGCTCTGTGTATTCGGTACACGAGATTCATCAATCATGGACAAGTACAAGGTCTGGTTTCCTCTCTCTGGTTTGGTTCTTCTGGATCTCAGAGACACTACCTCTCCCTCTTTTTATACATTACACACTACCTCTCCCTCTTTTTATACATTACACACTACCTCTCCCTCCTTTTATATGTTACACGCTACTCTCCCTACTTTGCGGTCGAACTAATTTTTGAGAAGCTCAGTGGTTATGACATTAGATTTTGTGACTAGACGGCTGACGACTCAATTACCATTAATGGATCAACTAAGATCAGCTACCTCGTATTTTCCCTGGACCTGACACTTTATTCAGCTTGCCTGAGCAGGGTAACCTTGAAACTGTTACTCTCCTTTAAAACACCAAACCAAATGAACCATTTTTTCTTCTTCTCTTTTATACGGATTATGAATCCACCTCTGTCGGTCATTCTGCTAAACTCACCAGTGATGTACGAGGCCGTCTCCAATGCTTTTTCAATGTATACGAAAGAGATGTAAACATCAGTCATAATCATTATTGTTGTCGTCATTATTATTATTATTATTATTATTATTATTATTATTATTATTTTAGGTGGGAGATGGCAGATTGTCGGACTTTGGACAAAATAACAATTGGTTTATTGGGAGTCGGAGCAATAGGAGAAGAAGGTTACATATCACATGAGACACTAGCTAATACTTAAATGTAGTTGGTGCTCTAGTTCAACCTTTTGACAAGTTTCTTATAGTAACATTTCGCGCCGAACATTATTGCTTGAAATCAGATGTCGTAGGCTTACAAATCATAACCAACCGCGGCCACGTTTTTGTCTCTAATTTGGTTATATTAATATTGTGTGAAAATAATATAGCGCACTGAAAGCCCAAAATCAACATATATTTCTTTAAGCTGGTTTTATTTTTGAGTTGTTTCGATTATTTTTCAAACATGTGTGGGTCCATTTTAGTATGCACTTTTCAAAACACTGCCTTCCTTTATTGTATTTAGTTTTGCAACGTAAATTAGAGCACGTAAAAGTATTGCGAATGCAAGTTTGCACACGGAAATAGGGCAATTGGTACAAATTTTAATATTTGTAAAGTAAAAATGCATTATGGATCTCACAGTCCGAGTGAGATAAGGAAAGTAGTACTAGAAATATGCATCCAATGCCATATGAAAGATGTAAAGCGGGAAGAAAAGAATGCAGATCTTTAACATTTCTTTCAGTTGCAAAAACATGCAAGGAGAGAGGAATGAAAGTCATCGGACTGGTCCGGAGCCTTGATACTGACAGAAATAGGTCTCCAGATGTCGACGTTTACTTGTGAGCTACTTCCGGTTCTATTAACAGTCAGACGTAACAGTCAGACGTAATAGTGGTGATGTTGGTAGTTAGCAATATAAGTTGTGTAGGCAGCAGTAGTATAAGTAGCATTAGTAGTTTCTTTTCTTCCTATTCTTTATCCGCTGCTTCTGTGTTGTGTCCTGCCACGAGTATATGCCCTTCAAACAAGTAACAGAAAAGAGTGAAAGACAAAAAGCATTGAACAAGTTAACAAATAATTTATTTCCTTAGAGCACAAAGTTAACATGAGAAAATAAGAACTTATGGCATTGCGAATTAAATCCCAAATTAATCCAAGAATTAGATCAGACACATGTCCTAGTAATTTAAAGTCATGAATAAAACTCAGTTCAAGTCCCGAAGAAATCCAAAACTGAAAGCGATGAAGTGTGATATAGCATATGGAGTGCTGATGTGTCAACATTCGTTTCCTGAATCACAGTAATATAATTCCATGTTTGACCATATTATAAATTCCAATGAATGTCTATATCCAAGAATTTTATCACGGCACTTTTGTATTTTCAAAGAAAGAAATCATTTGAATTCAATAATTTGAAGAAATTAAAATTCAGACAAACTAGTCAGAACATGTAATACAACTTAAAAAGTGCTAGATGTTAAAGCACGAATGACCAAATCCTCACAATCACAAGATTATATAGTTCCCTACTTTACCTCAGGTCACAATTATCATTTTGTTTCTAAAAAATCATTACCTAATGGAAAATAACCTTCTAGAATGATCTAATGAGCCTTGTTTATTTACAACACATTAACCTGTAAAATTCACTTAGGAAACACCAAAAAAAAAAAAAAAAAAAAACGTCACAGATCAACATATTGAAATCTTCTAGTTTACCTGAATAAAAATCCTAATATTAAGTACATAGAGAATAATGAAGCTATTATTAGTCGTTCACAAAAAATGAAATAAAAAGGTCAATCAGGTCAAGCAAAAATGAACTCAGTTTCGGAGAGGTCAAGTCCAACATACAATGTTACATTACAATAGCATGTAATGACATACAAAATTAAAACAAACAAACAAACAACAATTAAATATACTTAGCAGTCCTCGTTATTTTATTAGTTATGTTATTGTTGTTTTCATTACATTTATGATGGAGTTAGCGTTGGAGATGTGTTCAACTCTCTTGGAGATTTTCGTTCTTCTATTAGAGGTGTGGGGAAGATAAACAGCTAACAAGATAATCATGTTGGTTTAGGATCTATAACATAACACTTTTAATGGTGACAAAAATCCAATGTTTATTAATGAATGACTCAAATAAAAAAAATGAATTACGATTAATACGTGCATGTATAAAATCCAATGATTGGACAAATTAACACAATCCACACGAGCCTAATAATGTAACATAAAATTGAATACAAGTAAAGTACCTTACATAGCACAGGGACAAAGGTTAATGATTAACGTTAATTTCATAGGACGAAAAGAATAACGTGTTACATTCAACTAGTAAAAATTATGTATTTTACTCATTTAGTAAAAATGACGTATTCACTTAAATAGTTAAAACTGACGTACTTTACTCAAATAGTAAAATGATGTAAAAAATAGGGCATGTTATACGATATATCTTTACAGTCCCAAAACACTGGGTATAACAAACCCCAAAAATAGCCCACGGCTAAAAGAATACATGTATGGAGTTACACAGAACACTCCGTCACTAGAATACTTGGCTAGCAGTCACTCTGGTCATTCAAAGAGTCAGCTTAATAGGTAATCACCGACAACCATTCAATCGCTTGGTCAATCAATCAATTAGCACTCACCAGTCGGTCAACAACGTCCGATCATCTGCTACGCAACCAGCAAAACACTGTTCAATCAACTCTACGACTGCTATTCAACTAGCTCTATGGCTGCTTTGGTCAGCTTTATGGTCAGCTACCCCGACAACTCTGATCACTATGGTAAGCTCTAAAGAAGCTGTTATGGTCAGCCTTTTGGTCAGCTCTACAGCTGCTACCCCGTCAACTCTGATCACTATGGTCAGCTTTACAGCTGCCACCCCGTCAACTCTGATTAGCTGAAAACAAATCTAACACCGTGTACTAAAAATGACACGGGCATATACGATAACACATAATGACGTTATATACGGTAAGCTAAATAAATGACATTATCGGCACAACATTACAAAGCAATAAACAGGTTTAGAAGTGAACCTACTGGTGTCCGATAGGAATCCTATTGTACTAAACGTTTCTTAATAAAATGCAACTTTATTGCTAATATAGATCTCATGTTAAGTCACATTCAAGAATAGAACATATTTGCATTATACTATGCAAGCCGGAATTACATAGAAAATTTATAACAACAAAAAGTTTTAGTACACTAGGTATAACATATAATATTCATTAGAAATAATAAAATAATAAATAACTCACATACCTCTACAGCGGGAGATCTTTGAATCCTTACGTCGACTGCTCACTGACAAGACGTTCCCGTAGTGTAATGTTCTTGTCTACGGCGAGGTATTTATACACAGACGCTGTAGCCTTACATCGTCTGTGCACTTGATGAATATCGGTCTTTCCCATCGAAAGCACTTCACACGTGCGGCATTAGATGAACCGAACTTATCAGAACGTATGAAAATTACTTTGAGCGACTGCAGAAATCGTCTAAATCGACACATTAAATTTGATCTCTTTACCTGAGCAGATGTATTTTACACAAATCAGACTCTCTCTCTATCTCTCTCTTTCTCTCTCTCTCTCTCTCTCTCTCTCTCTCTCTCTGGGGGCCCCGAGTGGCCGAGTGGTCTAAAGCGCTATCTGTTACGGATCACTGCCATCTCACCTCTGTCTGCGTGGGTTCGAGTCTAGGATTCAGCCAATGTGGGTATGTGAGAAAGCTTGCCAGTAGCTTCTCGCGGGTCGGTGGTTCTTTCCGGGGTTTTTCCCGGGTTCTTCCTCCACCAATAATACTGGCCGCCGTGTATAGCCTATCGTGTGCTGATAAATGGCGTTAAACCCTACAACAACAACAACAACAACAACTCTGTGTGTGTGTGTGTGTGTGTATGTATATATATATATATATATATATATATATATATATATATATATATATATATATATATATATATATATATATATATATATATATATATAAGTAGTGAAGTGGGGCACCCTACGTACAATGGGAATTAGCATTACAGGGACCCCTGGGACAATCTACGTACAATGGAAATTTAACATGGCGAAAAATCGTGGGTCAATCTACGTACAAGGGGAATTTAACATGGGAATAAATCGTGGGACAATCTACGTACAAGGGGAATTTAACATGGGATTTTTTCTTTAAATTTTAAAAAAAAATTTTAAAAAAAAAGGGGTAGGCAATTCAAAGGCTATCTCTTTTCGAGATATATGGGGGCCCTGAAAAGGGCCTTTGGGTTTTTTTCTTCTTCTTTTAACTTCTTAACTTCTTCCACCATCCTCTTATTTTGTCCATCATTCCTTTCTTCTTTTTCTTTTCTGTTTCCGGCAACCAGTCCGGGTGGCCCATGGCCCTGAACTTCTCTTGGATTTTCATCCAGTTTGTGTTCAGTTTTTCGAATTCATCCCTTTTTTTCTATTTTCTTCTTCTTTTCTTTCCTTTGACCACTTTTCTTTGATCTTCTTGACCTCTTCGGTCAGCACATTCCTCATTAGTTCTTCAGCTTTCTTAAGTTTTTCTAACCCCCACTTCGCGAAACACCAATCTGTCCATTCTACAATGTCTTCTAGAAAGCACCTTGCACTCGTCACATGATCTATCGCTTCTTTTAACTTACCCACTTTGACATACGGTGGGTTAATTAAACCTCTGATTCTCTTCTCCTCATCCTCTATCATTTCTTTTACAATATTTACGGATAAGTGGAGGCTGGTTACTTGTCTTGAGACGAAGTCTTTTGTCACTGCATACCTCCATTCCTGTTCAACCCTTTCTACTACACTCAATCCATCTACCATCCAATACCAACTTCCCATAAGATCGTTGTATAAAGCTGAAGCTGCTAGCATCTTCTTGTTTGCTTATTCCGTAGAATGGGTTCCAATGGCCAACACTGTTAGTTTTATACTGAAAGCAAGTACGTGAAGGAAAACATCCCCCTAAAAACATAAAATTCATCTTACCTAGATCATGACCAAACATCGCGCGTACGTGAAGGAAAACATCCCCCTACTTTCTCATTTCATATAATATAACCCTAACTATACTCTCCACATTTGCTAAGAAACAATAAAGAAACCCATAATCTACTATTCACACAAACATACCTGAGCTCTTACAAACACAAACACACAAACACACAAACACACAAACACATACCCTCACAATATCTTAATAAAGAGTTAGTGTTTATTTTCACACTACTCTACCTACACACATTGGCAAATCGATCGTTATTTCTTTTCTAGAGTATTGGGTAGCCCTGAAAAGGGCTGTTTTTTTAAACTCCAGATGCACCTATCTAATGGTTGCACCTTCCTGGCCTGGCGCCGCACACGCATCTTCTTCCCCAGTCTTCTTTCACCTTTCTTTTGGGGAGCGCAGAGGGAGGATGATTCGCTTCAGCACCCCAATCCTCTGTTTCAGGAATATTAAACGACATCATCTCTTCTCTTTTCTTTTCCTCCTCTTCCCTCTGTCTTCTCTCCTCTTCTTCCTTCTGTATTCTTGCTTCTTCTACGATAGCCTCCGCTGATAGTTCGTTTACTATGCGCCTGGCATATTCCAGGTGCATCTGGAGTTCTAACAGTTTCACTATTCTGCTATTCATTCTTCTGGCTGTGTTGATCAATCAACAAGGGTAGCTGGACTGCCGAACGAGTTTCAATTTATACTGAAAGCGCGGACGTGAAGGAAAACATCCCCCTAAAAACATAAAATTCATCTTACCTAGATCATGACCAAAAAACAACAACAACGCGCGGACCTAAAAGAAACACTCGCTCACTTTTTTATGCTACCCATCACTTCAATAGACTATCCACATACGCAAAGCAATCCAATCTAACCCAAAATCTACACCTCAAGCAGCCCAAAAAAAACAAACATCATTTTAATCTACTATCCACACCAACCTACTTTATCACTTACAAACACAATCACACAAACACATACCCTCACATTTTTTAAGAAAGAGTTAGTGTTTATTTTCACACTACTCTACCTACACACATTAGCAAATCGATCGTTATTTCTTTTCTAGAGTATTGGTTAGCCCTGAAAAGGGCTGTTTTTTTTTGTTTTGCTATGGCATTCTTTTTTAGTTTCTAAGAATGCGATGTCCTCTGAGGATAGACTTTCTGGCGATAGGTCTGCTTCTTCGGAAAGAGAAGAAGAACTCTTTGGTGTCGATACGGCAATCGACAAAGCCTCTGTCAGCTTCAGGTTGCTGCTGTTGTTGCTGCTGTTGCTGCTGTTGCTGCTGTCTCTGAAGTCTGTACTTCTCTGTCCATTCTTCTTTCTCCCTGTTCATTTCTTCTCTGAAGAGCTCTTCTATCAGGTCTTCAGTGATTTTTAACATTCTCACATTCTCTATTTCTTCTGGCTTCGGTATCAGACTGTGTCTGACCCTATGCAAATTCACGTAGGCTTCGTTGAGCTTAGCTAGTTTGGAGCACATCTTCTTAGGAGGATGAGTCGACAATGGATGGTTAGACTGGGAACAACCCGGTTCTTAAAGTTAAAGCGCGGACGTGAAGGAAAACATCCCCCACACGGTTTTCGAGCCGCAACGTTCAGTGAGTGTCATGAGAGGGACAGTAAGAAATGAAAGAGCATCAATCCAACATTCTTCTAGCTAAACAAAAGACAAAGGCATTTTTTCAAAACACAACATTTTTTATTCAAAAATCACTTAACACTAAACAACAACAACATTTCTAACATTTTTTAACAATAATCCAACACTATAACATCAAACAATTTTTTTCAAATCACAAACATTTTTTCTCAATGGACAATCTACTTTGAACAAGGCTGACAACGTTGTGAATGAAATTGTGATTTCCACTGTTGGAAATCATTAGGCCATTGATGGACACTACGTTTCCTAGCTTGAGACAAAAGATAAGCATAATGGTCACAAAACCATCGATCTACTTTCACATCGTTTCTAGCAGAAGAACGAGGATCAAAATGAGTCACTAAATGTTCTAAGGAATAGCCCAGGCTGCGATGATGCAGAAAATACACACAGTACTGTCCACACACCAAGGAATCTGTGCCTTGCAATTTCACATTATTGAATCGGGTGGTTTGAGCATTTCTTCTCATAAAGTCGATGATATCGTCTTCCAAAGGGGGCAGTCCGTACGAATCGAAATATTCCACACATCCTTCTTGAGGAAAGTAGACGGCTACCCAGTGGGTTCCTGGGAGATGACTGTCGTCCGTGTTGATCACGTAAGCTTGATGGTCTTTAGGTTTGCGATGAGGGAGTTCATCTTTAGCACAGACGACAGGATTCCAAGAAGACGTATACGAACTGTGGTTCAAAAGGTAATAAAGTTCCCAGGTATCCATTTGTGTTTGTTTTCTTCTTCACAGGTAATAATAAGTCGTCAATTCGATCCTGACTTTTTGCTTGAAAATGTCTGACGAATAAACGGTTATTCGTTCTGTTTCCTCACTCTGATTCAGGAGAGCTTCGATACGATGGATCTCTTGAGTGGTTAATGGTGGACAAGAATGTTCACGCAAGTCTTTATACCACTGGTGCAACACGTCTTTGTTCGAGATGAGACTCCAAGCTTCGTCCAGATACTCGTCCAATTTTTCTTCTTGACTTAACATCAGGCATTTATCGTGTTGAATTTGACTGGGATGATCGTTTTGACATCCATAGCAGTTTTTCTTGATCAATTCTGTTATTTTGTCGACCAAGTGTTTGGCAAAACAGGAGACTAAATGGGCTTCTTGTTCTGGCCATCTCGATTTCATCATGATCACTTCTTCTTCCACAGTCTCCTCACATTTCATGTCCAAAGTTTCTTCACTAGGTAAAGAGGGATAACAGTCTTCCATGACTTCTAATAATCTAGAATGACTTCTCTCAAACTGTTGATTTCTATGGTATTATCGAATTCTGCATACAGGATGACGTTCACTGTCTTGTCCAGTGGCTTTGCAAACTGAAGTTCCACACGAATCTGGCCTGATTTTATAGGGTGGAAATGTCCCTCGTCGCTGCCTTGGTCTGGAGTGAAATCGAAAGCCCACAAAGTATAGCCTCCGTCATATTCGTCGTAATCAATGCCGTAACTGGTGTTGGTTCCTAACTGGCCGGTGGCTTCGTACAGGGACAAGTACGATCTCAAGTAATTTTTGTTGGCAAAGTCAGGTTCGAAAGGTCGGGTACACAAGGTCTTGCCATCGCGACTGACTTCGACTTTCTTCACGTTGAAGTGTTGAAAGTTAAAAGGATTTTTAGCGATAGCTCCGTTGAAGGCTGAATTCTCGACCATACCAAGGATTAAACGCTTGGGTAGCTGTCCTTGAAACAGATGATCTTGGGTTATGGATTGCAGTCCAGTAGAAATGGTGAACGTTTTCACTTCCACACGTCGTATGGGATACTTGGCGGTTGTTCTGCTCAACGTTTGACTGATGTCGTTACCTACTTTGGGTAACACTTCCACGCGTCGTACGTAGAGTTTGGCCTCTAAAATTGTGCTTTTAGGAGCCTTAGTAAGATCAGCAGCCTGCAAATGGAAAGTGGTACTGCTGCGATTCAGTCTCAAGCGGACATTGACTCCGTTCAGCAAATATTTCTCTTGCAACCACATGTCCAAATGCAAACGATCCATCAGTTCTAAACTCTTTTCTTTTAGGATTTTGCTTGCTCTTGCCTCAAAGCTGGTATTGCTTGGATCTATTTCGTCGAACTTGTCCGGTGTGTCATCTACCCACAGCACACAGGCATTGAGATGACTTGTCTTGGCATCTGGTCCGTACGTCAAGAGATTTTCCAGGTAGGCACGGTAAGGGTATGTATCCATGCTGCTGCTGACCAGTTTGTTATTCAAGTACAAATCCACTGAACTGAACAAGGAATGCATGAAATTGTTGACGGGAGCTATATTATCATCGTCTTCTACTCCTTTATCATCTTTTTTTAGAACTTGGACTTTCAAGTACAAGTAACTGCTATTCAGATCGATGTAATCTTCGGGCTGTCCTTTGATTTCAAACTCGATGGGAGCGGAATCGGTCAATGTGGAGACGGGATTAAATTCCACCCACTGGGATTCTTGCATGGTCATCATGGTGTGGGGCATGGCAAACAGATCCAGTTCCGTCTTGGAACAAGCGCAAGACTCTCGGTGCATCATTTTGTTCTGTGTTTCAATAACCGAAAACGTCTAAGTCTCGAACGGTTCTTCTTTTCTTGGCCTTTCTCGCTTGAAGTCTGGTGAAAGGGTGTTTTCTTCGTCGTCTCTTTCTGCCTTGTCCTTGCTGAATGCTTGACTCGGTAGCGTGCAGGGCATTTATAGGTGTGTCTCGTCGGCCTAAAATGTCTTTGCCCGTTTGCAGCAAGACATTTTTGCCAGCCCTCATGAAGGCTTCTTTAGGGTTTTGTTTGTCGATGATGACATTTTGGAGAAATTCTTTGCCTTGTGTCAGTGCCACATCTTTCAAGGCGTGCAATCCGCGTGTCACCATCGGTTTCAACACCGGGGCCACCAAACGAAAGGCCGATTTTAACATGTCTCCTAAACCGTGTCCTCGCTGTCGAGCCACCCCTCGGTACACTGGATACATGACTTACTTACGAATCGTGAGAGAACCGTTTTCGAAAATGGAGTTTCACCGTGACTTTTCCTTTGGTGAATGGAATATTTTGTCCCAAATCTCCTTTTATAGTAATGTTGACCGTGTCCAAATACGACTTGCTGACCGGCAAATAGTGAGGATGGACAAATTCGCGGTGGACGTGGTAAGTGTTTCCACCTTCCTCGTCAGCGTTCGTGGCAGAATCCACTTTGAAAGGAATGACACGCAGTAACGGCACGGAGGTGTGTCCCACCACGTTGTATTCCACCACATCGGAATACACAAAGATCAAATTCAGTCCTTGGTTCAGTTCTACCGGGAAACGAAAATAACTCGCAAAAATATCGTTGTCGGAAATGACTGGTAATTCGGGTTGTGTTTTTTGTTCTAATTTCTTCCTCATCTCCGTGTCACCGCCCAACATGTCAAACAATTCAGGACAAAATAAGAAAGACATGAATTTTTTGGACCCCTCAGAAAATTTCATCAGAAAGCGACGAGCTATTTTGTGGTATTCCAGGGTGACACTTTTTTGGACATTACTCAAAGCTTTATGGAACACGCCATTAAACCTGGAGGCTATGGCGCTGACCAAATGATGACCACTAAAATAATAGCCTGGGGGAATGAACAAGTTGTAGGTGGTCGTTTTAGTGATTTGATCATAGGTTTTATTGGTAGATGTGCCAATCTTATCCAACTCCTCTTGCAATTGTTTGTCATGAACTTCCACTTTAAAAGTATTTTGATTGGGAAGGACATTGAGGACTTGGGTCGGGTGAATTATTTCCACTAAAGCCACTTCCCAATGGGCTTCGTGATCTAAGGGGATGGCTTGAGGTAATTTGGCAGTGTAACAGCACAATGTGTTGTGGGGAAACACCTCCATGGAACTGTCACTGGGTAAGGTTAAGTAAAATTGGTTTTGGTGACTCATAATTCCAGAGTTCTGTGGCTGTCCGAGGGGATATTACTGGATGTCAGAGGCGTGTCTCCGCCCAAAATGGGGTTCTGGTTGTGGTTGTTGAAGTGGTGACTGGCACTGGCACTGGACACAACGTTCCCGTTCGAGGAGAATTTCAGGGAGGGATTGGGAAGCAGGTAACCGATGCAACTGCTCAATAAAATGGTCCACAATTGTTTGTCTCCTTGTTGCAAACTCAAATTGGCGATGGCTGCCCCGATGACACAATACACCACGAAGATTTGGCAGAAAAAGACGATTTGCGTTTTAGGCACACGTTCTCCACACCACACCCACAAGGGTTGTTTTTGTAAATCTTGCACAGAAGAACTAGGGGAAGAAGGAGTGGTCGACGTAGCTGCGTCTGCTGCTGTGTGAAAGGGCATGATGGTCACTTCTTCTTTTTATAGTCGATGACTTGCGAAGCGTCGATCCAAGAATCGAAACTGGGTGGATATCCTTTCCAACGTACTTTGACTTCTTTGACACGTCGTTTGCCCACTTTACGGGTTCTGCGTTCGAGAATGCTTTCGATGTCGTACACGTCGTCTTCTTTTTTTGGTGACACGTTGTAACTCGGGCAAATAAAACGTTCCTTTGAGTACTTCTCCGTTCATGTCTTCCAATTTATAGACGGCAGGATGACGGCCATGTACTCGTCCAGTGACGCGAAACAATTCGGTCGTCCAGTTAGGTAAGTAACCTTTGTCGAAAGTGCGTTTGGTTTTGCCAATGCGCACCCAATCTCCTACGGCCAACATTCCACTTTTCTTGGGGACAGCCCTCGTCGGGGACGTACCGAACAGGCGCTCGAACACCAGCACTTCGTTGTCGGGAGTCACGTCTTGCGGGGCACGTCCGATGCTTCGATGGTAAGATTGGTTGTACGCTTGCACCAGGTGCGGTAAGATGTCGATGTACTTCAGAGTGTGGTGATGCGTAAAATATTTCCACATGCGTTCTTTCAAAGTGCGTTGAAAACGTTCCACGATGCTGGCTTTGGTTTCGGGATTCTCGGTGGTAACAAAATGAATGTCACGTTTCTTTAATTCTTTTTGGAAAGCTTGGTTCAGAAATTCGGTGCCTTTGTCCGTTTGCCATCGAAGAGGGTGACGACCGCTTTGTTTCAACACTCGTTGCAGGGCTCGCACTAACTCGCTGCTCGATTTGGAAGTCAAAGGCACGACCCAGGCAAATTTGGAAAAGACGTCGATGACACAAAACAAATATTTGTAGCCACGATTGTAGCTGGCCAAATGAGAGACATCGGCTAAATCGGCTTGCCATTGATGATCGATGCCTTCCACTCGGGTGCGACTTCTGGCAAACTTGCGTCGAATGGGTTTGTGTAAAGTGTAGGTAGCTTGTTCTTGTAACCATCGTTGCACTTGAGGTAAACGGAGACTTTTCAGTCGCGTTTTGGCAGCACGATACAATTTTTGAACTCCTGCGTAACCTGCAGGATGCGAGGGATCGTAGTAAATGCTGGCTAAGACTTTTTCCATTTTTTTTGTGTTGATTGGTGTCTTAATAAGGCACCCACTCTTGGAAGAGGCTACTCTTTTTCTCTTGGGGTATTTTCTTGGATTGCAAGGCTTTGCGTGTGCGGCCAGCAATAGGTGTCGAAGAGGAGGAGGATGTCTGAGCGGGGGATATCGGTTCTTGTTTCACTTCTGTCTTCACTTCTGTCTTCACTTTCTTTTTCTCTTGTGAGGAAGAAGGGGTGGCCATCATCTTTTTAATCCATCCAATTCTGGAGGTAGGTGGTGTTGTTAACTTGCGTACTTTTTCTGGTGGAGTTTGAAACCCTTCTTCTTCTTCTTCTTTTCCTTTTTCTGTCTTGGTCACGGGTACTGGTGGTACTGGTACTGGTACTGGTAATGGTGCTGGACTTTTCATCAAGGTCTTAAAATCTTTCAGAGTGGGTAGAGCTGTTTCGTCTAAAGCTTTCTGGTGAAAGAGTTGTAGTCGTTGCAAGAGTTGACCGTACTTTTGCGATTTTTCTGTTTCGGACAAATCTTGGCGATCCATCAAGGACTGCAATTCGTGTTGTAACTGGGACATCTCGCTCAAATTGGGATTGGGAAGTAAATGCGGGGTGCGTTGTTCTTGCCACCGATGGTATTCCATCCATCGTTTGTAAGGCACTAAAGCTAGTTTTCGTCCTTCCATGGGGTTGTCAGGGGTGAATTCTGAGATCTTGGGACTTCCGAAGGCCTTTTTATCTTGCTCCCACCAGTCCTCCCAACATGGTTCCCAAGACTCCTTTCAGTATGGGGCCTAACAAGAGGGGTAAAATGCCTCCACGTTGGACCAACATCTTCTTTTTTTGACGAATGGGAACTTTCTTTTGAACCATTTTCCGAAGAACGTGACGATGTTTGCCTAAGCATTGTTTCTGGTGTTTGGACAAAGGGATCGTGCCTTTCAAAACGTTGAAACAACATTCGCACACGGTATCGATGACCTCTTTGGATGCCGTTTGAATGAGTTTTTTTCGTAGGGGTGGAGAAGCTTTGGACAGGACAGATAACTTGTCCCCATGTTTGGCTAAACGTGGTGGTAGTCCTTTCCTTTTCTTTCCTTGGGGTTTTCTGGAGGGTGACATCTTTGAGTCTTTAGGAGCACCTAAAAACACTGATACCCTACTCGGTCACAGGCCTTTTTTATACTGGAACGCGTCGCCACTGATTGTCTTTACGTTTTATCAGTTTGAGGACAGGCATGACACGTCGTGCAGGGGTACGTAACGGACTAAATCGAGCCAGTTCTTGCTTGGACAAATCCAGTAAACTTTGTAACATGCCCGATCTTTCATGGACTTTGATTTTGGGAGAAGGTACTTTGTGAGCAGCAGCCACTGCCGCTAAATTGGAAGGTCCTGCCACTGGGGAAGTTCTTTTGGGGGTCATCAACGGAGAAGTTCTTGGTGTAATCAACGTCTCCAAGTACTCTTCAGTTCCTGGTGACATCAACGGAGAAGTGGACAAACGTGAGGCTGCCGGAGACGCTGTGGCAGGTCGTGGCTTGCGAGTGTAAGGTTGCGTCCTGGCCGAAGTGCCTCTCTTGCGACTAGTTTTCTTCTTCTGTGGACTTTTCTTTTTCTGGCGACTTTTTCTCTGTTTCTTTTTCTGGGGGCTTCTTTTCTTTTTCCGGGGTGATGGTGGTGGTGTCTGGTAAGAGGAGGGTCCCGCCACTGGAGAAGTTATTCTTCTTGGGGACCTGGTCTTTTTCTTTTTCTTCTTGGGGCTTCGTTGGACTTTTGTCTTAGGGATAACTTTGGGGGCATTAGGATCCCATCTTAAGAGTGAGCGAATGACGACCCCTCCTAGAGTACCGCTCCCTCCAGGTTTCAAAATGATTTGTTTTTTGGTTTGAGTGTCGATGCGGGGATCGGCCAGTTGGACCAAAGCGACTTTGTTTCGATCGAAAAAGAGTTGGGTTTGATGAGGAATCTGAATGATTCCTTGGAGTAATTGACGTGCCGTCACCGTGAACCATCGTAAGACTTCTTTGAGACTAGCTTCTAAGACACGGGCTCGTGTTTGTGGATCTTTTTCTCGACTGATGCCATACAAGGCACGAATCAATTTGACGGGAAGATGCGACTGGAGGGACGTCATGTTGACGTTGTGTGAGACAGACGAAAAGGGTCTGAGGTTTTTATAGATTTTTTTTCATGGGGAGTGAAATGAAGTCGAGGACGGAGACGTGTACAGAACAGGCCCTCCGTCTTGGCACCAGTGGTGAAACAAGTGGGTACGAAATCGCAAATCCTCGGGAGTCGTAGGTTTCAAATCGACGAGTAAATAGGCGTGTGGCGTTTGAGTGGCATCGTCGTACGCCTGAGTCAGCCAAGGCGTTCCTAACTGTTTGGCTAAGACTTGCACTTGCGATTTATCTCGAGGGCTTTTAAACAAGACCACGTAATGCGCATTGAGACTGATGGTGCGATGGGCTTTACTTTGTTGAAACAAATTTTGGGTGATGTAAACGACACTGGCATTACGGTGATGCCCTTTGCGCGTGAACCACAATTTAATTTCTTCTTCGTCTTCTCCTAACATGTCGTCGAAAATGACCAAATGGGTTTGACGGGAGTCAGAGACGATGCCATCGTCTTCTTTAGGAATGCCTTCCACAAACACGATGGAATCGCCTTGACTTTCTCGCAAGAGGCTGTACGCCGATTGCCACTCTTTGTAACACCACACGATCCGTTGAGGGAGTCGATCGATCAAATGATGTTTATGTTCGATCAAACGTTTGACGAATTCGGTTTTGCCTGAACCGCTAGGTCCAGCAATGAGCATGTTAAAGGGATGGCGAAGATACAAAGCCTCCCAACTGGCACGATCTAAGTGTTCGTCGATGACTTTGACAGTAGAAGAAGAGGGAGCAGAGACAGTAGAGGTAGCCATGGTGTGAGAAATGTCACTTGTGACACGAAAAAACAAACAAGACAAGAGTTTATATACTTTTTCAGAACACGTTTATTGAATGTTTCAAATATGAACACGAAAGACAAAAATACATACAACCCAAATAGTGATGTACAGGAATAAAAAACACATCAAAACAATCAAAGTGGAATATAAACAAGTGTCTGTACAACATGTTTTGGGTAACGAAGATGTCCTAGGGACAGTGTGTAATGTTCTTACAGTCTCTACATGAGGTATTGTCACACAAGTGTCCTCCCGGAATGACCTTTCAGGCCTGTCCATGACAGTCCTGTCCTGAAGCGAGTGGTTGTTCTCGGTGACGGGTTCTTCTGGCACCGTCACTAACACAGGTTGAAAAGTAACTTTTTTCCTTGAACGACTCTCGTGCATACTGGGCCACTTCTTGGGCCCAAGCCTCAAAATCCCATTCTTTCCAGGCACGGACATCTGTCCAATGGGGATGTAAGTCACAAGCTACACACACATCGTCATACACGTCTTGGGTAGCTAAAAGTTGACGAATCTTTTTTTCCTGTTGAGGTCGAGAAGTATCCAGATGAAAACGCAAGGCTTTGAGCAAAAGAAGTTTTTCGTGACCATTTAAGGCCATGGAGGTGGTAAATACTGATCGTAAAGAGTCCACAAAGAATCGGCTGGTAAACGAAATCCCAGAAAACAAGTCACTAAAACACACACCACTTGTCGTCCAAAATTGAATGGATACAGTTCTTGTAATAATTGATGGTAATGATCCACGGTTTGAATATGGTCATTGAGTTCCTTCCACGGAATCTGTTGGATGACATGTGACATAAACCGTGGCATGGCAGCCTGTTTTTATATTCTCTTTTTTTTGGATGCAATACACGTACTTTCTAGCCAGAGATCTTCGTTCTCCAGTAGGGAATCTAAAACTTGCATACTGTAACCGAAACGTCAGAGTTCGTTTAGAAGTTTCCTCTTCCGCTAAGTAGATTCCACGTAACAAATGTTGGTAATCCTTTACCTTGTCTTCCTCAATGTATTGCTGTAGGTGAATCTCGAAGTAACCATAATCATGAACATGTCGATCATTAGCAACCTCAAAGTTTTGAACAAGGTCTGACCATTGAAAGAATTTCTGACGAATCAGTTCTCTTATACCATTCAGGTACCAGTGGTTAAAGATCTGGTGACGTAACGGATGCAATTGTTCTTTACGTTTCACTTGTATTTTGACCAGCTCTCGGTAAATCCTTTCTCTCAACTCCACAGGCAAAGCACGAATGTTCTCTTGTAAAGTATCCATGAATAGGTCATACTAAATCCTCTTTGGTCTGACACAAGAAATGTACTGTTTGCACAAACATGGTTTTAATTCATTGTCGAATCTAAATCGTTTCACCACTAATCTACACATTACAATTCGTTCAGAAGTTTCCTCTTTCACCAAGTTGACATTGCGTGAAAGATGTTGGTAATTCGTAACTCTTCCTCTGGAATTCGATGCAGTACGTTTACAATGTAGCAGATAGAATCGTCAATACCAAACCATTCCTTTTTATAACCAGGAGGTCGTTGATCAATGTCTGTCCAATGGAACACTTTCAACTCAATCAGTCCTTGTATAGCCTGAAGGTACCAGTGGTTCAAACACTGGTGATGTAACGGATGCAATTGTTCTTTACGTTTCACTTGTATTTTGACCAGCTCTCGGTAAATGCGTTCTCTCAACTCCACAGGCAAAGCACGAATGTTCTCTTGTAAAGTATCCATGAACAGATTATTATGGTAAGAAGTTACTTCAATGTCTCGGTCCCACTAAAGGTAAGTAATGACAATTCGGTGACCATCGAGCATGTTCAACGTAGGCCGAATCTTGCGGTTCCCAGTGGTGAAGTGACACACCGCAACTGAAGCACTTGACTTTATCTCCTTCGCCCAAGTAGAAAAATCCGGCTCTGGCTAATTCTTCGGGGGTCGGTCCTCCCAGATACTTTGGCCATTTTCCTTTGAACGATTGAAGACGATTTTCAAAGTCGCAGTATTCCGACAAACGCACAGGGAACGAATATTCGTCTTTCACAGGTTCGTTTCGATGAGGGTTGGGTGACAGGAACAGGAGTTTGCTCAGGGCTGGATGACATCCGTAGGGAGGTAAACGTGAAGGTCGACATTCCCCTTTAAACCCGGTAAAATGTCTAAGAGGACGAGCGGCATCACTTTCGCATCCCTCAGGTTTGACACGCACAGCATCACTTTCCATGACAGGGGCAGTGAGAACAGAGTTCCCATGATGCTTTACGGCATCGCTCAGGTCACAACGTACAGCATCGGTCCCATCGCAAGGCTCACAATCGCACTCGTCTGCAAACTCCGTTACGCAATTACAATGGTAACCACATGGACAATTGCAGTTTCCTTCCGGACATTTTCCGTCGCAATGCATGGGTCTTATCCATCCAATATTAGTCACACTAGAGGAAGATACAACTTTTTTACAATCCCCAAACTGGAACGATGCCTCTTTCAAAGTATTCATCTTGTTCGCTCGGTCTTGGTAGTCACAATGAACTATCGATCTTGCCTAGGGTTCCTTTTTTATATACAGACCAATACCGACGTGACCGTACGGTAAGGTGAAATGATTGGGAAGTCGAACTCGCTTCTGGTATACAATTTGATAGATTTTTTCCAAGGGTCGACTGACGATGTGGTGAGTGGGTAAACGTACAATCTTGTTCGGTTGGTGAGTGGTCACTTTAAAGTTTCCATCCTCTCCCGATTGCAAGGCTTCTTTCAATACCCCAAAGTTGACCACTCGACTGGTACGATAATTCAGAGTCAGTCCTTTCACTTTGCACGTCGTGTGCACTTCTCCTTGTTTGTCCCGGTATTCGTAGCCGTAATTTTTGGGACCGCCACTGACAAAACTTAGAATCTTGTCGTCGGGATGCTCGTCTGTCCAGGCTCCTAAACGGTCTCCTTCGATGTTAGGGTGATGTTGAATCGGGTGATGGATGTAAATGCAACTGTCCGTGTCAAAGTACAGGACGCGTTCTTCTAACAGTTCTAAAGCTTCGTACAATTTTAAGCGAGCATGGGCTGTCACGTAAGCCGCAATGATGACATTTCCAAAAGGGTCGTCTTGTACAAAGTCCAGATCTTCTTCGTAATTGACCAAGATCAAATTCTCTCGAACGACGTCCACGTGTTTCATGTATTTGGTTTTGTCGTGAATCATCTGGAAGTAGCGGGAAGGTTCTGTCAAATATTCCGTCTTCGGTAAACACGGTCGTTGTGCCATTTTACCCCACAAGCAATTTAACATCACTTTGGCAAACGATCGCCTGCCTTCGTTTTTCTCGATGTGGTCTAAAGAGATGCCTTCTTGTTCATAGTATTTCTCTTTGAATTGTATTTGGTCTTCGGGAGTGTGACACCAGGAAGGATAGCCGCTGGCTTCTTGCTTCAGTTTCAAAAAGGCATCCACGTAGTCGGCGAAAATGCCTTTCTGACTGGGATCACCCTTGCGGTACTGTTGTGTCTTGGGAAAGTGGCAAATTTCGTACACTTCTAACAGTTGGTATCCCATGTCCAGAGCTTTGAACAATTCTACGCTGACCCAGGTTCCCGTCAAGGCACGTTCTTCCTGGCTGTGCTGACAAGGTTGATCTTGGTTGCACGTTTCGGCACAAGTACGGCACAAGGGAAACATCAGTTTGCCTTGACAATGGTGAGGTAAGACGGGATGGTATAGGTTCGTGGGAGGCAAAACTTTACACTTGATCAAGCCTTCGTATTGTCGAATGTTTTTCAGGTCGATGTGTTCCGTTAACAATTGCGGGTGCCCTACACGAAAGCGACAATATTTGCACACGTAGGGATACAGCGAACACACGTTCAAGTATTTGATTTCTTCTCCTTTCTCTTCGTCGGCTTGGTACAGCAAACAGGTGGCATTGGTCCTTCCTCCGTACAAACTATCCCTCGGGTTCAGCGGGTCCATGAACTGGTAACTTTCCACGAGGCGTTTAAACTCGGGATCGGTTTTCATACGGTGATCGTACTCGTGTTCCCACATTTCCACCACTTGGTATCCTTGCTGTTCTAACTTTAGGCGTCGCTGACAAGTGTCCTGGTACAAGTCTTCCATGGTTCGTTGCAAAAACTGATTTTTAGTGCCACGGTCAGGGTAACAGACGGGACATCCGTGAAATAAGCAACCGTTAAACTCGTACACGATCTTGGGGTTTTCTAAGTCCCAGCCATCGACCGAATACGTTCCGATGGTCTTTTCACCCCCTCCGTTGCGGGCATGCTGAATCCACTTGTCTTCCTTGTCGCACAAGTAATGTAACCAACGTAGGGCTTTGACCGAGTATTGACGTTTGACAAAGTGGGTCGTTTGAGGACTGATGACAGCCACGGTGTTTTCAGGCATGAATCGTTGTCGATACACTAAGGAACAATGGTGCAAGCTTGGCAATGGTGCAAGCTTCTTTCAAAGGATCGACCCCTCCGTGTTCCATGAACAGTTCTCGAAATTTTCCACAGCAACGCCGTAAAATGTCCACGTCGGAACGACAATACTTTAGCATTTCTTCCTGAAAGTCGAAAGGGTCCGAGGCGTGAGCCTGGTACCAAGCGTAGAAAGCTTCTCGTTGTTCGGTACGCATGTTGTCGGGGTCGTAATAGTGAGCCTCAGGTAAATGGGGTAGAACGGCGTGTTGATTGGCTTCCGTATTGAAAAAGTGTGGAAAGTACCCTTTAGCCATTTCTGTCATTCCAAACGTTTTAGGCATTCGACTCAAAGGCATGGCCAAGTAACTCATCGAATCTTTAAACTGCACTTGTCCCACTTGCATGAAAATGATTTTGGCTCCGTTCAAAGTCACTTTAGGACGCTCGGTGCCTTGTTCCGTATAGTACCTCAAAAGAAACTGTCCATCGTATCCGGAGAAATTGTGAGCCATCACCGTGGCATGACGATGACAATCTCCGTAACATTCGATGTCCTCTTGGCTCCACGTCTTGTCGATGGGGTCTAAGACCCATTGTGCAAAATCGGCTAACGTGTTCGGTCCCCGAAAGATTTTTTCACGTCCTCCAGGAATCTTGCTGCAGTGAGGGCAATGACTGAAGATAGGTTCTTGAATGCACTTCTCGCACGCTCGATGAGCCACGCAGAAATTAGGAATGTGAATGCCAGTCTCTTGCATGCATTCGAAATCGAAAAAGATGAAATTGCCTTTCTTCTTGTGACCGTCCTCTTTCTCTGGTGGGGGTTGGTATTTTTGCACGTAGCATTGGTGTTCCAAGTCCACGATGTGGTGACAAATGTGACATTTTTTCTTTCCTCGACATACGTGTGCCTTGGCATTATTGGTAAGTATGCCTTGTCCACACGTAGGGCACAATCTCAGCAGTTGACAAGCGCATTTCTTCTGTGAACCTTGTGTTTTCAGATGTTGTTGGTAACAGGTATGGCTGACAAACGTGCGCAGACAAGTTGAACAAGGCACTGGTTCTTCGCTCAGACAGGGTGGAGAGGCCAAACATCCTGAGCATTTCCATCCACAATGTTTGTGTTGCTCTCGATTATTATAACCATAGTCACATTTCTCACAATAATAAGCATATCCCAGGAATCCAGTGATACTGGTAATGGTATCGAAATGGTCATCGTGATGATAAAGGTGAATCTATTTTCCGTCCTTAAAATCTTGGCCTCGAAACAATAGAGGCCCGCGCATTTCTTGAGGGTGCACTTTCAAGGTGTATCGTGGAGCTAGGACATCTTGCAATCTTTGCATCTCGGGAATGCCACAGGGTGTGTCTTTGGGCAGTCCGGCTTGTTGTAACAGGAGTTCTGCTTCGTTTCGTTGTTTGGCTCGGTCGGAACGTTGAATAGTGTTCCAGGTTCTTTTCCATTCTACCGTGTCGTTCTTGTTGGCATAGGTTCGTCCCACCACGATGGCACGGGCTAAACACATCTGGTCATGAGGGTTGTTAATTCGGACGAGACTCGTTTTGGTGTTGCGAAGGTCGTCCACCAATAACATCTTTTTGCGTCCTGTCCCTTGAGGAGGAGAGACGTGGGTCATGTCCAGTGTGGCTTTACCATCGGTGATGTCAAACTGATCATTAGATTGTTGTACGTGTTGAATCTTGTCCATGACTTTGGAAGCGGTCAATTCTGCAGGGGTGCTAAACTCGATCCAAACAGGGGATTTCAAACCGTCGTGTTGTATGGAAAGTCTCAAGCGATCGTCTTCTTTGGGTTGACATTGTCGCTTGAGTGCAGTGAGCAAAGAATCCCACACCTCAGTGATGAACACTTCTGCTTTCTCTAACGGCACTTCAGCCTTGAAATCTTTAAACTTCACCGTGTATTTGTAAGCCGTGGTTCTAAATTTTCTAGAGGAGCGCTTTTCCGTCTCTCGAATGGAATAGTACTTTTCAGGGTTGACAAAGGGTGGTGAACTTGGTTTAGAGGGTTCGGATTCTGGTTCACTCATGTCCTCTTCAAAATCACTGGCATGAATTTGTGCCAAGATTTCAGCCCTGGTACGAGGCGATAGATCACGTTTCTGCCTCTTACTTTCTTCTTCTTTCTTCTCGAATGAATGGGATCGTTTCATCTTGAAAGCAAAAAGTCAAATGACTCAAGTTCAAACACCATAAACTACTTTATGGTCATAGCAGACCAGCGTATATAAAAGGGTGTGTGTCTTGTCCTTTCACTATTCATTTCACTCTCAAGCCGAGCACAACGATGGAAGAGACTAACCAGATGGAACGTTTCGTCAGAGCTTTGCGAGGGGTCATTAGAAAATTCTCTTCAGACCAGCCTACGGACTACTCTCCTTCCTTTAGAGATAAAAGTCAAGATACTTGCTATATCTGTCAGAAGAAAGGGCATTGGTCTTCAGAGTGTCCAGACCGTCAAAAAAGAAAAAAAAACAGGGGATAAAAAAGACAAAAGTCAAGATACCTGTTATTATTGTAAAGAAAATGGACATTGGTCTCCAGATTGCCCAAAAAAGAAACAAGAGGAGTCAGAAGAAAAGAGGAATTCTTCAGAAGAAGAGAGGGATTCTTCAGAGGAAGAGAGGGATTCTTCTGAGGAAGAAAGAAGACAGGTGAAGAAAAAGAAACAGGAGAAAAAAAGAAGAAGGGAAGAAAGCGAGAAGGAAGAAGAAGAGGAAAAGAGTGTGACGGTGAAGAAATTCAAAAAACAGAGAGACTAAACAAGGAGACAGAAGAAATCAATGAACTTTTTATTAAAGTGTTGTGTTGTGAATTGTGAATTGGATTGTAAAAAATGGAGAAAAGAATAAATGAATGATATAAGGTAAGAGTCTTTGAGTTTTGATTTTAAAATAAGAAGCTACACTCACGCACTCATACAAAGACACGTACTATAAGGGTAACATGGGTGAGTTTTTTTTTGAGTTATTGGCAAATTGAAATTGTATTTCTTTTCGAGAAATGTGGGTGGCCCTGAAAAGGGCCTTTTCTTCTTTATGGTGCAGGGGTGAGTTTAAGCAATCAATTTTAACTGCCTTAAGCCTTTGCCACGGCCAAGGCCTACTTCTGGACTGCGTAATGATGATAATGATTGGGTTGAAATCACTAAGGGTGGTACGGTAGGCTTAGTCACAGGGTTGACATGTTTGGCTCGGGAAGGTCGTATTCTCTTCGGTCGTGATAAAGAAGTCTGATACATTTGTTTCAGACTTCTTAACTCCGCTAAAATGTCCAACAGTACCGTGACCGTTTGATTTTCACCCTCTTGTTTCTTTGCTGCTACTTCTTCTTGCTGTTGTTTTTTTTCTTACCTCTTCTTCTTGTTGCTGTTGCTGTAGGAGAAAAGCCTGTTCCGCTTCCTTTTGTCGTTGTATAAATTTCTCCAATTCTTCTTTCTGTCTCTGTCTAAAATTCTCCACTTGCGGTAATGAAGAAGGTAACGAAGGTTCCGGAACAAATTCTTGCGAGGAGAGAAAATCCACAAAATCCCAATTCACCTCTTCTGAAAGTAAGTCCGGATTCCCTTGGGCGGTCTCCCCTGCTGGTGCACCCCACTGGATCGTTTTCTGAGTTTCCGTCATGTTGAATCACTATCGCATAGATTGACTGCACACAAGCGCTAGCGAATCTATATTGACTACGTGACGTCACAGACTGCTCTCTTCGGATTGGATGCGGGCTGACTGAATTCTGTAACGCGTGTTCGGATTGGTGAATGAACTCAATCCGTTTCAATCCTTTCTGTCCCTATAAATAAGCGCAGTTCACTGCATTGATTCACCTATTCTCGGAGCCTCAACATGTGGACCGACGTTGAATCTTCAACCCTTGTGTCAACAATGATGTTCAGGACGGACATGCTCATGTATGTCCGATCCAAGTGGACCGTTGTCTACAGGACCAACAGCAGTCTGTGGATAAGAAGAGTCTATATAGAGAGACAAGGTTGCCTCAAGAGGACTCTGATGTATGGCCCTGCTGTAAGACGAAGTTTGAGGAAAAGAAGATGTCGCAAATGCCCTTTATGTTAAGGGCATATTAACATAAACCAAAGGCCCTTTTCAGGGCCCCCATATATCTCGAAAAGAGATAGCCTTTGAATTGCCTACCCCTTTTTTTTAAAAATTTTTTTTTAAAATTTAAAGAAAAAATCCCATGTTAAATTCCCCTTGTACGTAGATTGTCCCACGATTTATTCCCATGTTAAATTCCCCTTGTACGTAGATTGACCCACGATTTTTCGCCATGTTAAATTTCCATTGTACGTAGATTGTCCCAGGGGTCCCTGTAATGCTAATTCCCATTGTACGTAGGGTGCCCCACTTCACTACTTATATATATATATATATATATATATATATATATATATATATATATATATATATATATATATATATATATATATATATATATATATATATTCTTAGAAATTGACATCATTAAAATCGAATTTCATTTCAGCATAACTGGTGTGTTGGATGCTGGAAGCAGTAGTAACAGCAGTAGCAGAACATGCAGTAATAGTAGTAGTAGTGGTGGTGGTAGAGTTAGTTGACCAAGGAATTATATTTTTGTTTTCTTTCACATGTCTTTTTTCCTTTGCCTTGTTCGTACTTGCTCTGGAACATTCTTTCTTGTTGCAGAACATATGACAAACTACCTGAACTCCTGGAGGAGTCTGACTACATCTGTTGCTTACTTCCGAGTACACAAGAAACCAGAAACATTTTGTCGGGGGATATGCTTGCCCACTGTAATCGTAAGGTAGTTAACAAATATAGTCAATCTTAAAGATATCACACATCTTACAAAGATGTGTACGATTAAAATATAAGACTAGCAGTGCAATTTGTCAATTTGCAAACTATCTATCTATCTATCTATCTATCTATCTATCTATCTATCTATCTATCCACACATACATACATACATACATATATATATATATATATATATATATATATATATATATATATATATATATATATATATATATATATATATATATATATATATATATTAAAAGTAAACATAAATAAAATGGCTTTTAAGGTGTTGGTATACAGCAAAACTGGTATATCAAATAGTAATCCGCCCATGGCGCAATAAATCGAATATATAAGCATTGTTGCAACTGTGTGCTGTTGATTATAGATCAATGATAAATTTCCACTTATTAATCATTAGTGACATATGGAAAGACCGATAAAGATAATTATAATCCCCGTCTTCTAAATGAATTTCATATGGTACACAATTCATCGCAATCCTTTCTGCTTTCCGTTCTTCCACTCACATGCATTGGGGACAAAATACGCAGAAATCTGGAGTGAGGGTAAAAATAATTTGGACTTGATTAATACCTTGAAACTGAACTTAAACAAGTAACCCACAAGAGTATGGTTCGTTGTAACATATCGTAATCTGTCAGACACTCTATGTTTGCATGAATAACCTTAAGTGACGCATAACTCTAATTTCACATGAATTATTTTTAGTGATGCATATGGTAATCTGTTGGAAACTATAATTTTGCATGGATTATCTTTAGTAATGCAGATGGTAATATGTTAGAAACTGATTTCATGTGACTTATAATTAGTGTTGCATAGAGTATTCTGTTGGAAACTCTAATTGCGTATGAATTATTTTTAGTGATGCAAATAGTAATCTGTTAAAAATTTCTAACTTCACATGAATAATCTTTAGAGATGCATGTGGAAATCGTTTAGTACTCTAATTTCACATCAATTATCCTTTATGATGCATACAGTAATATGTTAGAAACTCTAATTTCACGTGAAATCGCTTTAGTGCATATGTAAATATGTTAGAAACTTTAATCTTTAGTGATGCAGCATAGAATAATCCAGTTGCGCTGTAATAATTATTTTCCGTCCGCATGTTTTTTTTTTTTTTGTTGTCTCAGGCTTGTGGATAAATAAATTCCAGTACATATGAAATATGGACGCAATATTGATAAAGCTGATTCTCCTGAGATTATACAGCACTAATGAATAATTTCTAGACAAACAAGATTATATAGTCATCTACATGACCTCAGGTCACAATTAGCATTTTCTACATAAAACTTATACCTAATGTATGTTTTCCTTTTGTTCCTTACATGCTGACATGTTTGTAGAATGAAGGTAGTTTTCATCTTCATTTTTGATCACCCAGGGTTTTTCACCTTTTATCTTATTTCTAGGTACACAAACTTTGCCTTTTGACCTTTTCATAAAGTAAATGCATGCAGTCGTTTTTGCTGAAAATGATTCGTTTTAATTGTCTGTGTAAAAAACAAAAAGTAGATGAAATGTTAGGCTGTTTTTTTTCTTCCGTCCAGGCTTTGATACGATCTTTGTTTAGTTTTGTATTGGTCAGAATTTGCATTCGACATCATTTGATGGTGCTGATGCGTCAATTGGTGAATCAGTACTATATATATAAATGAAAATATGCAGTACATAATTAGCTTCTATTTGCATGTATGTTGGAATGTTAAAGAAAAACAAGAGATGGCAATTTTACTTGTATTTTAGTTAGCGTATAAACATATAAACAATTTTTACACAAAGGACAGTAAACATATTTTTTCGTGTCATAAGATTGTTTTGGCTTTTGTGGTTGATCAGTACTTGTTAGGTCTTTATATGTAAATCCTTTTTTTATCGTTTTATGTGCCGATCATTCCATTCACGCTTAGTTTAATTTCCAACCGTCTACCAATCGGATTTTCGTCTCAATACTATTTCGTACAATACCGTACTGATTTCGTAACAGTTCACAATGGTTTCCTTTCCTGCCGCTACATAATATTATTGAAATTACTTTTTCTGCTTTAATTTAGCAGGACCAAAATTATATTTTGCTTATAAATTACTATAAAGAGAGTGTAAGTTCAAAATGTTGAAGACATTCGTTCAGATCGTTTCTACGTACCATTACTGCGTACTATTTGGTCTTGTATCATACAGTTATGCATTATTCTAACCGGTCTTTCTAATTAAACCGGTTCTTCATCTAAAAAATTCGTCTCATTTTAGTCTTTCATAACCACGCAACCATTTATGTACCGTACCATGTTAATACCGTTTCCATTGTTTGCAAGAGAAGTTACAAGCACTGTAAAAACCACAACTTTAAAGACCAGCAAACAATGATCCCGCTGTAGAAACAGCAATATCTCCTCTTCAATTCATTAATTTGTCTCAAAACAACAAAGCATGATACCCACTAAATTCTTATTCAAAATATATTGAGTTTACTGGCCGATTGTCTCACCATATCCGATAATATTAACCTGAATTATCATAAATCAATTTCTGAGATTAAAACAAGACTCGCTCTCTTACTTTGGATATTTTTGGCGGAAAAGACCAATAGCAAAGAATTATGCAACACTGTTCTCACCTATTTACCTGCTGGTGACACTTTATGAAAGCAAATACATTTATGTATTAACTTAGGGGCAATGCATATCACATCTTATTTAAGGTGAAATCTGATAACACAATAAAATCGAAAGCCTCTGAAAACCGAACCGTTTACTTGATTCAGTTGGATTTTGTTTTTTATTGGTTTCACTGTATATCTTACGTCATTACCACGAGTGCACTGCCAATACTGACACCAAAAGATCGGAATACGTTACGGGCAGTTTTCATATGCATCTTGAAGACATAAGGGAAAATTCTTATTGCCAAATCGAACGTTTACCGTAAGGAAACAAACACATTGAAAATTTGACATGAAATATCGTCTGACCCGGAATTACGTACTTGTAATAAGAAGACAAAATAGAAGTTGATTTGTATAATCTGCGATTGCCAGTCTTTGGTCTTATTTACAGAGAGGAGTATTAATTAGCATTGGAAGAGGAGATGTAGTAGACGAAGAAAGCATTGTAAAGGCAATCAGGCAAGTATTTCCATTTGGCATTACGGGATTATAAAAGCAATCAGGCAAGTATTTATATTTGGCAGTACTGGATTATAAAGGCAATCAGGCAAATATTTCCATTTGACCTTACGGGATGATAAAGGCAATCAGGCAAGTTTTTCCATTTTTATTTAAGGATTTGTAAGGGCAATGACGCAAGTATTTCCATTTGGATTAACGGCTTGGTAAAGGCAATCATGCAAGTATTTCCATTTGGACTTAGGCAGAAATGTGTCATTGTATACTAACTTAAAGTAAGAAATCAAGGTGATGCGTACCAGTTAGAAAGATCTGAGCAAAAACAAATCATATAAAAGCACATATCTTCAAATATGTTACGGTTTGAAAATCTGAATATGACCTTCATTGATGTTTGTTGATTCTATATACTTTCTGAGAATCCCTAAGTGTGTGCATTGTATCTCAACACAGTATGCCTAGATCTCATATACTGTGTTAATCAATGTCTGGAAATTCTAGCTACCCTAGATCTCGCGTTCTATTTTAATTATTGTCTCGAAATTCTAGCTATTAACAATAATCATTTTGTTAACCTATCCGAACTTTGTATTTGCGTGTTTTCCTCCATCTCCCTCTCCCCCTCTCTGTCTGTCTGTCTGTTTGTCTGTCTGTCTCTCTGTCTAGTATATGTGGCGTTGTAGTTGTAGTTACATACATACATACATACATACATACATACATACATACATACATACATACATGCATGCATACATACATACTAACATACATACATACATACATACGAGTCTATGCTCTCAAAATAAGTAACAAAAAAGAGTGAAAGAATGTAAAATTTAACAAATAATTTATTTCCCTAGGATACAAAGTGAAAATAAGAAAACAGAACTCATGGTATTGCGAATTAAATCCCAAAATAATCCAAGAATTACAGACACAAGTCCTAATAATTTAAAGTCATGAAATGCATCTCATTACAAGTCCTGAAGAAATACAAAAACAGAAGGGGATGACGTGTCTGTTATAATTTATAGAGGGATGACGTGTCAACAGTCTTTTGTTGAATAAGAGTAATATATATCCAGGTTTAAATTTGGTATAAATTTCATTGAATGTCTCTGTCCAAGAATTTTATCAGAGCTCTCTTGTATTTCCCGAGAAAAATAATCGCTTGAATTAAAAAACAAAATGAAGAAAAAGATTCCAGCCCGAACTGTAAAAGAATACTGGTCGCAACATATAATACAACTTTATTCTGTTAAGACGTAAAGCACGAATGACCAGGTCCTCACAATGACCAAGTCCTCACAATGACCAGGTCCTCACAATGACCAAGTCCTCACAATGACCAAGTCCTCACAATGACCAAGTCCTTACAATTACGAGATTATTTAGTTTTCTACTTGACCTCCGATCACAATTAGCATTTTCTAAAAAGAAAAGAAAATTACCTAATGGAAAATAACCTTCTAGTATTAGCCTGATGTTTACAAAATCAAGCCCCAAACCTGGATTAAATTCAGGAAATTCCAAAACTTTGCCCCAAATAAACATATTTACTTCTTCCATTAATAATGATCTTGATATTACGCCTATACATATAGATAATAATTTAGTTATATATTAGTTGTTTTCATAAAATAAAATTTTAAAAAAAGTCAACAAGGTCAAGTAGAAATTTACACAGTTTTGGACAAGGTCAAGTCCAACGTACAATGTTACAGTACAATAGCATGTAATGAAATTTAATTTTTCTTTTTAAACTAACAAACAAACAATTAAATTAAATATACATAACAACATACATACATACATACATACATACATACATACATACATACATACATACTAATAATAATAATAATGATAATGAGGACTTTGTATAGCGCCTAATCTTTAGAAGCTCTCAGCTCTTTACAAAATTAGACAACACCTTTAACATAACAAAACATATATAATGATATTATTACAAAAAAACACCATAAGGACATAAAAAACATGCTGAAAATAGTTAAGAAATGGAAGATTAGGTCTTTAACTTTGCTCTTGCAGTCACAATAAGTGCGTTTTAAGAGCACTCTTGAATGGGATCACTCTGTCTTTGTGTCTAAGTTCAGTGGGTGATTCATTCCACGTTGCTGGGCCCTGGCATGCAAAAGAACGTTGTCCATATGGCTTCGTTTTCGTAGTGGGAATAATGAGTATACGATTGTCAGAAGAGGAGCGTAAGTATCTTGCTGGTGTGTACATATGGGTGAGGTCGGATAGGTATGTTGGACTGGAGTCCGTCAGTGAAACGTAGCACAGAGAACAAATTTTGTGTTTGACTCTGGATCGAATGGATAGCCAGTGTAGGGTACAGAGCAGCGGGCAGATGGGCTCTGATCGTGGTAATTTAAGTATGATCCGAGCAGCTGTGTTTTGAACTTTTTGAAGCTTCTGGAGTAGACATTGAGATGAACCAGACAGAACTGAGTTACAATAGTCCAGTCTTGAAAGTACTAATGAACACACAAGTGATTCAATGGCATCAGCTGAAAGATATTTGCGAATGGAGCTGATGCGTCTCAGCTCAAGATATGCAGCCTTGCCTATGTTCATGACATGTTAGTGCAACGTGAGTGTACTGTCCAGAGTGACACCTAAGTTTCGTACTGACTGTGTGAATTTAATGTTAGTGTTACTGATATTTATTGTTTGTGATAGAGAAAGCCTTTGTGTTGTGATCAGAATGGCCTCAGTTTTATCATCATTCATCTGCAGCTTGTTACATGTCATCCATAATTACACATCAGAAATGCAACTCTCTACACCTTGGATGGTAGCACCAACTTCATTTAGGTGGCTAAATTTGTATATTTGGGTGTCGTCAGCGTACAGTTGGTGAGACACTGGATGATGATCTATGACACTTGAGAGCGGCTGAGTGTATAGAATGAAGAGAACATGTCCAAGAACAGGCCCGTGTGAAACACAACAACATACATTAACTGGGCTAGAGTGTATTCCATTTGCAGACACAATTTGTGTCCTGTTGACCAAGTAGGACTTGAATCACAATAAGGCTGTATCATAAATACCAAATACATGCTGGAGACGGTGAAGTAATATATCATGGTCTATTGTGTTAAATGCTGCAGACAAATCAAGGAGGGTGAGGACTGTAATCTTTCCGCTATCCAAAGCAGAGAGAATGTCATTAACTACGTTTAGAAGAGTAGTTTCAAAACTATGGCAAGGGAGATATGCAGATTGTACATGGCTAAAAAGACTGTTTGAAATTCCTGTGAATTTCAAGCTGTGATAGAACACATTTTCTAAGATTATTTTTTATATGAATGGGAGATTAGAAACTGGGCGTTAGTTCTTTAAATCATTATGGTCAAGTGTTGGTTTCTTCAGCCGAGGCTTTACAATGGCAGTTTTGAAAATTCTCCGGATGAGAGAGAGGTATTAATACCATCAGTTAGTGAAGGCAATACTGGATCTAAGCTCTCAGGTAGCAGTGATGTTGGAATTGGATCAAGTTTACATGACTTTGGTGCACTCTTCATCACGATCGTACATACTAAATCCATAGAGACAGGTTCAAATGCTGAGAATGGTTGCCGCTGAATTTCGGTGTCCCAACTGTATGGTGACGACGTCTCAATTGAAATTGTGTTGTCAAAAACAGCAGAGAAAAAGTATAATTGTTCTCGTTTCCAAAACAAGGAGATGAAGAAACACATGCGAACTGAGCAGCCAATGTATGATGAACACAATAACGTAGACGAAGACAGGCAACAAGCACATATATCATGAAAAATGACACCAAAAAGCAGAACAGATGCTTCAAGCCGGTTAGGCGATAGCGGCCATCTTGTACATACATACATACATGCATGCATGCATACATACATACATACATACATACATACATACTGGAATCTGTCACGGACCAAACATACCGATTAATCCATAATAGATAGCTTTCTACTGCATGTAAATATAAACATTTTGTCGTATCCGCATATTTCACAAAAGAATAAATGACAGTAAAAAAAAATATAGATTCAGTTTTAAAATTCTTGCTTCGGTTATGGGCATCTCTCTCTCTCTCTCTCGCTCTCTCTCTCTCTCTCGCTCTCTCTCTCGTATTATGTATTAGTTACTGTTGTCATATGCTATAAATAAATTTGTCCTTGGAGAGGACAAGAAACAAAAGATACAAAATTTCGAATGCGTCCTATGCAGAATGATTATCGTTGATATTTAAAGTGACTATTGCAGGAACAAGTGGATAGGGGGTGCCGTGTTGGATGTCTTCCCAGAAGAACCTCTGCATGCAGATAGTCCGCTCTGGTCCCTTCCTGATGTGTACATCACGCCGCATATCTCGGGCTGGTCTAAAGCGCCTCATGTACGTCTTTAATATTTTAATATTGCTGATGATGTAAACTAAGATTTTGCATAGTTTAGAAACAAAATAACAAATCATGATATATAATGGTTATGTTTAAAATTATCTATGCATAACTATTATTAATGTGTTACTATTTTACAACAACAACAACAACAAAAACAATAATAATAATAATAATAATAATAATAATAATAATAGCACTAATAATAATAAGAATACTACTACTACTACTACTACTAATAATAATAATAATACTAATAATAATAATAATGAAGAAATATAAACATTATGAAATACCTTAGGTGGTGTTTGGATAGTTTTCCTATTTTTTACTTTGCACACTTTGTATCGATTTTAAAATTGCAATGTGATAATTGGGTGATGATTCTAAGAAATGATACCCATGCACAAGTAATCAGAGGCTAGTTACAAGCGCTTGAGTATAAAATGTGAATAAAATGATTTTTTTAAAAATGATAATATTGCCTATATTTTTATTCCCCAAAATGATGAAAGATGAGATATTTAAAACATGGTACACGATGTGTTAGATTCATGAAAATACAACTTTTGATTATGTGTTGAATAAAATGTTCTGTTTCTTTTCAGTTCAAAGAGGAACTGGTCGATGAGTTCGTTTCCAAATTTAAAATCTACCAATCCGGAAAACCATTGCCTCATATCATTGACTGGGAAAAGGGCTACTGATATATATATATAGTTTACCGAAATGCAAGGTTAAAAGATAAACAGTTGTGTCTGTTAGTCGTCGTCTGTTTAAGGTCTCAGAGAGAAAAGTAAAATATAGAATCGATCCATCTTACTTCTTTGTTTTAACTTGCCTTGACATATTTTCATGTTTGATGATGGTTGGGGGTTGGTTGTTGTCTTTGTTTCAAATAGCAACAACTGCACCGTGCTACTTTTAATACTAGATGGCCGGCCTTGATCAATTAAAAAATATTACTTATGTTGTCATCATGATTTATCAAGTCCTGAAAGAGTGTGACTTTAGAGAAGAATAAAGCATATGTAATGACAGTGTGACGTGTTCAAAGCAGGGGAAATAATTAGGAAACAGTTTTGGTAAAAAAAAAAACGATTACGTCCTGCAGTTTCCTGTTAGCTGCAAAATATGTCAGGTCAAGACTTGAAGAATTTCCTCAAAGTTTTGTTTTATTATTTTAATCGGTACAGTCGTAAATAATCACTTTTAGGCTTAACCTTGAATGAACAATACCTTTTCTAAATACGTTCCAGGCACTCTCTAAAGCGGAGTTTGTGGCATTTAATTGTCTAGAAAGGTGGAGTACTTGAAGTAAATCTGAATTTATTGAGGACCACCGCCTACTCCACATGAAAACCAGCGGTACTCGAAGGAATAACTCCTTTGTCATCCAGTAAACTATCACACTGGGAAACGTAAAAACTAGTGAATATTGGCATTGCAGGCCCATCGCTAACAAATGGAAAATGGTACTGCCATTGAGGCATATTGCTACATTGATAATTAGAGATGGGGGGGATTGCTATCCCTACGTATGCGGAAAACTTCTACAAAAGTTACCTCTCACCCTTTCTAACATTGACCATATACTACAGAATTCTATGGTATGTAAAGTATTTTGTGAGATAGGGACTACAATGGCTTGAAAAATCAGTAGAAATTGCATGAATATGTGACTCAGTCTTTCTCTTTTTTATATAAAACAATCATTATTTTGTTTACATTGGTTAACGTAAAACGCGTTGGCACGAAAAAGCATTAAAATACATTGGTTAATGCAGAACGCATTGATGTGAAAAATCATTAAAACTTTTACTACATTGGTAAATGTAGAACACATTGACCGGAAACTATGCTCATCTAGACGTATGGATGATTTGGGCAAAATTAAGATTATTTATCTACAAGTTTTTTTGTATAGGATGGGTAACATTGACTCAGTTCATTAAATTTAGACAACAATAAATCTACTTAAGCTCTCACAAAATGGTTAAATATCGCTACTGCTTCTTCGTCAAATTATTACTGTCCTGTATACCCACCTAACCAGCCACAAAAAAACCATATTCAGCCTATTTTCATCACTTGTTATAAACGAGTTTATTTATTCAGACCAAAGTTACTACAGTATTTAACAATATATGCTTTATGCTTTTCGTGACGTCTTTAAGCCTTCAGAACAGGAGCTATAGCTGAGATTATACCTCCGCATTTCGTCAGCCATCGTACAACTGCAACTTTTTATCTAAACCCCTTTGTATTACGCTAAATGTCGTCAGTTCCAGTATGAAGTGCCTGATAAATCAACACGTGTGCGTGTGTGTGTGTATGTGTGTGTGTTTGTGTATGTGTGTGTGTGTGTGAGAGAGAGAGAGAGAGAGAGAGAGAGAGATTTTTAACTTAGCTTTAACAAAAATTCAGTTATATCGCTACGATGTCTACAGTATGGGAGTTTATGGTGATGTTTAGCACTGGGGCATCATGCCACAGACATTTAGCATCAAGTCCAACCTAGTCACGTTATACTGACACTACACAGACCAGTCCCTCTGTCTGCGTAGGTTCGAGTCCATGGCTCGGCTAGCGTGGATACGTGGGAAAGCCTGCCAGTAGCTTCTCGTGGGTCGGTGGTTCTTCCCTGGGTTTTCCAGGGTTCTTCCTCCAACAGTTATACTGGCCGCCATGCATAGCCTATCTTGTGCTAAAAACTGGCGTTAAACCCTACAAGAACAACAACAACAACAACAGCAACAGACCAGTCCTAACATTAACTGCTTAATGTGACTGCCAATTGAAGAAACTGCTAGTACAAGTTTTAGAGGTTGTATGGCGGTCAAAATATAGATATGTCATGGCCATACGAGTCATGCCTCACCATACGACCTTGTTGTTCGATAGTTTGAAGACGACGATTTTCGTTTGCTACTCTATCACAAAACTAATTGTATTCGCGAGCATCATAATTCGATTTATATGAACCTTTGCGTGGATAATATAAATAAAAGTGAGGTTGCTAAATGTATAACAGGTGCCGAACACTTCAAATTAGATGTTAGCGCCACATATTCGTATGCTGAATACCTAGATTTCCCTAGTTCCACTCTGTCTCTCTGTCTGTCCGCCTATTTTTAGTTAATACTATTTAAGCCTAATATTGTCAGTAAAGCTCGGAATGACATAAACCCTATCCAGTGTGATCAGGATAGATATATCAATCTAAATCAGAACCCGTATCAGACAGATACACGAATGTTAATTAGAATGTCATTACTGTTAATTAAAAGGTCATAGTATTTTCCATTATACTAATTATTCACATGATAGTAAGTGTCTGATATATCCTTAGTTTTGAGAAAACTCATGAAATATACCAGAATGGCAGGTGATACTACCTGAGTATAGTTCTCGGTAACTTTTCAGATTTTGATCTATCTCGCTGTTAATGCACACAGACAGCTAAACGATCACAGCTGGGTATCTTATTTCCACCAATGATAACAGAACTTTGATGTCATAATTCAATTAACTTTGTTCAATCTCATTAATGTAAAATTGACGTGTGACGTACCTTGACAATTACAATTAACATTTAAATGAGTTTGGAAAAGATATAGTCGGTTGTTTTCGTGTATCATAAAATAAACAATTCAGGTGAAATAAAAAAAAGGCGAAGTAAGTTCTGGTACAATTATTTGCATATACCATGATTAGCTGTGAAAAGTTGTCTCCTTTATAGTCAGGTCTCGAGATAATGGGCACATCGTATAAAAATGTCATTACTATATGCTAAGTTTTGTTCTCCATTAACTTTATTTACATTGTCAGAATCGTGCAGTGTTTCTGCATACTGCACTGCTTCATACTGCACGACATGTATGTATAGACAAGAAAATTTGGGTTATGAATTACTTTTTATTGTAAACAAAGACTATATGCCCATTTAGCATCCGCCAGAACATTTGATTTATTAGATTTGTATGTGGATGAATTTAACAAAAGCTTCTTTGATACATCTGAAAGAAGAGATTATAACGATGGAGCTGTGGGTGAGATTTTTAAATCACAAAAGAAACTTTCAACCAAGCAAACAACTGAATGTAATATCCGCAATGGATTTATGACAAGTACGAAACATTCAGCATTGGAAATATAATTTTGGTCATTTCAGTATTTATTCAAGAGAAATGCTCATAACGATTCGCAAATAGAAAGTCTCAGACTATAGACCATGCTTTTAAGGGTATCTACAACTAGCTTAAAAAGGCATATTATGTACAAAGACTATCCCGTCTCCGTCAAAGACGTCCCATTATAAAAGACAGTCCAGGAACTAAATTCGAGAAAAAGGCAAGCGAAGAAGGCCAGTTTTAATAGAAGAATAAGTTCTTCAAAAACCAATCACCCATGACGTGGAGGAAGCCTGTGTAGTGGCCTGATACACCCAGATGTTTTGCAATTATCGTTTTAATTGTTTTGAGAAATCGTTTGGATTTATAGTATAAGCCATGCAAATAGCTGGGATCCTTCTAACAAAGAGTATGCAAAGAAAATGTCATCGATTTATGGTAATAACCAAGGCAATACATATACTTACCTTTTTTGCATCTTGAAGTTCCTGAAAATGGAATTTCTTCGATTTTTGTATGCAATTCACAATTTTATGGGTTCCAAAAACTGATCAACAGCGCGAAATTATACTGCAATATAGACTACTTTTCCAACACGTCACATTCCAAAGGAAACTTTACTGTACTCCAAAACGAAATGAATTTGATATTTCTTAACAAAAATAGTTAATCATGCGTCTTCTTGAGAGCTTCAATTAAACAAATTTTCACCTTAAGATTCTCCAAACTATCAATGACAGAACATACACATGTGTTGCATCAAGGTCCTCCAGGCGCATCTACATCGTACAGAACTGACCCAGCTAATATATCCAGTATACTGCAAATAGAAAAGCAGAATTTAGTTGAATTTACACAAAAGAAACTTCCCTACAATCCAGACCAGCTAGATAAGTTGTTTCAAGGCTCAGATATTCATTATGTTACTCTAAATTTCAATTCTGCATAGACCAAATTGAGATTACTTTTTTTTAAAACGAATGAATAAGCGCACGATAAGCTCCCAAGTTCAAAACGTTCTGGACGGTCCGATGGGTACATTAATCTCTTACTGCGCATTCGTGCAACTAAGATTGTGTAATTTGTTTGGAATATGTCAGAAATTCAATTACTTTTGTTTCTTGTAGTGTTCTTTTTATTATTCAACTTTAGGTAGAAGAGCATGAATATATATTTAAAAGTTCAATACTTTGGTATAGGAATACGTGAATTCGGTTATTCCGAGTTGTATTTCACTTGTAGCGTCTTAGAGCAAAGCTATAAAAAAAAAAACTCGTTGATATTTCCCACTGATATGCAGTAACCTACTATTACTACATTCTCTGATTTTATCCTTTAACTGAAAAATCGTTTAACCTGTACGTCGATGTCAAACGGTATTAATCGTAGATAAGTGAGCGCGTCTTGACACTATGATTTCACCCAGCCTGCCTGATATATTCATATCCGCCTTGAATAAAACGAAGGAAACGGAGTAAAGAATAATAACATAATATTTATTTTAAAATTTGTGTTTTTCACAGTAGTGGTCAGCTCAGGCCATTAATGCTTATTATACATTAGACTGATTAGAGTATGTGGGACACAGACGTTCGCATGTGGACTCTCTATATTGCCCGTGGATTTGTTATTTGCCGACTCGCGATATCATTTATTCCATGCCTAAACAACTTGTTCACTCGACATATGAGATGTTACACGTACAATATGTTAGACAAATGTTCACCTTAACATAGTTGTCACGTTGTAGTGAACATTTGCAGATGTTCAGGTTTCATGTCTACACATATTTTCTTATACTTAGTTCGTAGTTAGTACACCTGGATACGTTAATACGTATTACATAAGGTTACAAACATAAGCCCGATTCTGGACCAGGAAACTGCATGTCTGTTGTGTAGCCATTACGCAACGACCTGGTCAAGGCTAGAAACGGAAGGAATTCTACATGATAGTAGGGACGCCTTTGTTTGTTTTCCACTCAGTCAGCGATGTCACAACCGCGAATTCTGAGCGACAGGTAAGTGAGAATTTACCCCAGGGCAGTTTTCAAAGAGACCCAGCCGGAGAGAAGCTTTCCGGGTAGTATCGATAGGCGACACTCGAGAACCGGAGAAAAGGAAGACATGTTGAGAACAAGTGGGAGGTCTATTGTGACGTAAGCAGTTTGACGAAAGCGTTGTAACGGAAGGAAGTTGGAACAGAGTTTCGGAAGTGCAAGGAGATTACTGAGTCAAGGGTACTGGAAGTACCAAAATGAGAGAAACGAGAGGCGGACATACGAGTAACAGACTCATCGCAGAAGAGAAACACACTCTCTTAAGACTGTAATTTCAAATGAGGATATTAATTGTCACCGGAATTAGGTCATTGTCTTTATTTGTAGAAAGAATTACGGTTGAGAAAGTGTCGATGCAATAGTTGAATAAGTTGATATTTTATTAAATTTTTATACATTTCACCTTAAGTCTTTTATACACCTATAAGCTGTTCTGAGCAAATTTAATGTGATGATTTGAAGCTGCTATTCAAGTCATTTGCTTGTCCTTTATTTTGTAACGAACCTAATTTTGTAATTTTAGAGGCAAAACTGTTTTCGTTTTTGTTTGATTTAAATAGTTGATAAAGGATACCATATGATGCTTATTAATTGACAAAAGGCACTCACTCACTGAAACGAATTCAACTTTACGTTTACATAACATTTCATTTTCTAAAATAATATCAGCAAAATATAAATTCATATAGTATTTGATTTTCACTTTGTTACTGCATACGCCTATGAAAAAAAGTAGGAGTAAAAAGCCTAAATGTGCTGTAGTCATTCACTTGACAAGTTTGATTCTCGAATAATAGCAAAGAGCGTCCGAGATTCAGTTTAATCATCATCATTTCAAAATGTGTCATATCGCTAAATTATCTTCTCCTATTGTCAGCATGCCTTTGATAAGAGAACAAAATTAATTATGTGGTTCTGTCTAAGCACTGATTGCTCACACGCAGATATTAAATTAATCTGACATATAACTTATGTCACTGACTACATTAGGAATTACCTTAGTTCGCGTATAAAAACACCTGTGGAAGATGTACATCTATGCATGACGGTAAGTACCAGAGGACAAATCAACTTTACAACCGAAAGCCATTGCACCATTAAGCTGCTTAGAATTGTGTACAGTAGTCATTAGCAAGAGTAGAGTCACTAGTTTACTCCGCTTAGTAGTACTCCTGAATTACAAGTCCGTTCTATCAACACAAAGTTTCGACCCATTGCAATTTGGAGTTAAGATACATTCATGGTGCAAGTCACGTGTTTTCATTCATGTTTTTGGGTTGGAAATATATTATCTCCGTATTCGGTCTCAACTTCGCTTTAAGTGAGAACTAACTGTCAGAATTGTAACTGAGTGGGTTTTTGGACTAAATGAACAAGACAAACACAATGTGGGAAAGATGGAAATTTATGAATGAATTAATAATGATAAATATATGATGTAAAAATACAATCGAAAATGAACAAAACATTTTTAAATAAAATGAAGTGCAGATCCAAGAACCCTCATGGACTGCACATACCCCTCAAACAGTATTTTATTCAACAAGATATTCACAAAATCTCGAACAAAATTATATTAAGATTCAAAAATAATCTTACCACTAAGGTTCAAAATACTCTTGACACCACTAAGGTTCAAAATAATCTTGACACCACTTAAGATTCACAATAATCTTTGACACACCTAAAGATTCACAATAATCTTTGACACACCTAAAGATTCACAATAATCTTTGACACCTAAAGATTCACAATAATCTTTGACACACCTAAAGATTCAAAATAATCTTATCACGACTAAGATTCATAATAATCTTATCACAACAGACAGCGTTGTTCTGGAAGCTCCAGATGACTCCAAGAAACTTTAGACGGCTTCGTACAGCTTCGGACCGCTCTAGTCATATTCACAATCACATTTCATAGACAATCACGGCTACAAACACGGTCAGCTACCATAACAGTCAGCTACCATAACAGTCAAGCTACCATAACAGTCAAGCTACCATAACAGTCAGCTACGAACAGTCAGCTACGAACAGTTAGCTACGAACACAGTCAGAATCATCTTCAAACGCAAGTCAGAAACATCTTCAAACACAGTCAGAAACATCTTCAAACACAGTCAGAAACAGCTACAATAAAACCAAATTGGACATAATAGTTTCTGTATAATCTCTAGATATATAATAATACTTTAAATCTGCGTTGTAATAAACACATTATTACGCGATAACACAGTACAAACCGAATAAGCTTCGCTTATCAAATAAAAAGAATGTAAATTTAACACTTACCCCTATGGCTGGAGAACAAAGGAGAGTGTATACTACTTGACGTGATCCAAAAACGACCAGGGTGGTGTTTAGAGATTCGTCTTACTTAAATCCATAGGAGAGTGAGTACAAGTTGTGGTAGAATACCCGTGCATATCATGTTAGTCATGATACCTGACACAAGTAATCTGTGGCTAGGTACATGTTAATACAGTCGCTTGCCCGGAAAAAACACATTCACCCTATATAACGTTGTACGCATGTACAAGAGAAATAGTCTAATTGTTTTTAAGACAAAACCAAGTTATTTCTTTGCCTAATTCTGTGACACTAACACGAGTTCTATAATTAGTTGGCTTGGGTTTTACTTTTACCAGTATCTGCCTAAGGATACAAAGGAAAGGTTGTATGTAGGAAACTAGACCAACAATGAAGTATGAAGGGTCAATATGTTTGCACAGGTATAATAAATAAGGATGAAAGTGTCATTAATTTTCACTGCAATGCTAGTTAATAGGACAAGAACTCTAAACTCACACAAGTATTTGTCATGTCTGAAGCCAAATTTTGACAAAGCCATGGTCACATTGAAACTGCAAGAAATTTTCGAATGGGATAATATTGAAAAATATTGCGTACTAATTCGCGTGATGCACTTCAGAATAGTACCATCCATGCAGGTAATGTTTGGTATTATGCTTGCCTTGAATAACATTTATTAATTGCAATAGGTGGCCATCTCTTCTTTCCTCTAAGGCACTTGATATTTCACCGTCTCGATAATGTGACATAAATATATGATATGTATACGCATCATAATAGTCTTGAATCTCCTGATATGACATTATATTATAATCCAGAATGTCTTTGAAAGATTTCACAAAATCCAAATTAATATATTAATCTAAAAGTCAACGAACATTTAGTAATTTGAATGAATACTTTAAATAAATAATTCTTCTCGAATTATATCTGATGTCAACAGCAAAACTGCAGGCTTTGACTACGGATTCCCATAAACTGATATCGCTCAGGAACGAATCATTGGTATATCAAATCCCTATTTAAATATATTTTCACTTGACCAAGATGTGATTATTCCAAAGAAAAATTTCAATCTAATTTTAAACAAAACTGGGTCTAGACTATTCCCAACTCAAATGTTATGTACATATTCCGGATTGCAGCTTATAATCATGGACAAACGTTAGTTATGCAAACGTTTTGTTTAAAAATTTACAATCATGGACAAAAGTTAAGCACCCAATATTATTTAAATCTAATATAAACACATCCCCTCGTAAAGACAAATACAGATTGATACAATGTAGCTTTAGTATTTGCCATATATGCATATAATACTATAATAATATAAGATGTCTTATGAATGAGACTTAGCTTAACTACGCAAAAATATACAGAAAATGAAGCATTACTATATGCTCATCCCCCCTCCCGTTAACTTTACATTGTCAGAATCGTTCAGTATTACCCGATACTGAACTTCTCGCGATGATACACATATAGAATTCACATGCATAAAGGAAATACATTTTATTGTAAACAAACAATGGATGCAGACGCCAGCACTTTTGATTTGTACACAAATCATGTACATTCGCGTAAGAGGCTCTTTACGTTGTGGTTGTTTAAATTTGTTTCTGAATGAACTAAAACATGTTTCGTGGACTTCCACATACCAGCTGCTTTGGATTTAGGCTAGCTACAGTATAGAACAGACGCAAGATAAGGTCCTTACAAATAATATACAAGTAACAAGTCATATACTCTCTTCTTTAGCTGGTGATAAGAATGGCACAATAAAATATACTTACAGTTTTATATAATGAATTTCCTCAAAATGTATTTTCTTAATTCTGCGAATCCGAATTACGTGAGCCATGTTATAGGTTTTCAATCTGGATTACACATTTCGATAACTGTGCTGTAATTTCGATGATAAGTGCAATTGCGTCCTCCTTACTGCACTCAAAATGAAATAATCAATTAAATTCCATAGCGTGTTTTTGATAATTGCAATTGAAAGACTTCATATTTTTCCACATTATTATTTCAAAAATTCAATAACAGAAACAGAAACACATTTGCAGATGTCAACACGCTTCTCCCTAGCTTATTAAATCTTATGTATTTCATGTGGAATCGTCACATACAAATCCAGTCCATAATAACGAAAGTTCCTAGAATCGAGACAATACCAAAATTTATTTATTCCAGATCAAATGGAAAAGTTGTTGCAATGCACATTTACTCACAACATGACTGCAAATTTCAATTGTAACTAGACACGCCATTTTCTTTCGGAAGTTATGTCGAGCGCGCGACTAAGTTCAAATTTATCTGGGCGGAGTTATGTGCACAGTAATAATGTTGATTTGTGTAATGATGAATATGCGCTTGTGCATTTAGTTTGGAAAACGGCATACATTCATTTACGTTGTTTCTTGTAGTGTATTGAGTTTATATAATTAAACCTTAGGGAGAATAAAAAAATGAGCATATAATAAAAAGGTTACTGCATTTGTATGGGAAAATATGAACTCGTTTTGCCGGATGGATATACTGCACTCCCAATGTCGTGCAGCATTCCATCCCAAAACTCGTTCATATTTTCCCATACAAATGCAGTAACCTATAAATATGGTACTTTGATGCAGGTGACAGTGCATCTGCAATAACATTATCTTTGTCCCGGATGTGTATAATGTCGATGTTACATTTTTACAGCATCAGACTCCACCTCATCATTTTTGTTTATTTTAATATTTTGTTAATGAATGTAAGGGGAATGTGATCGCGCATACAATAACCGGAGAAAGAATTGAACTAATAGGCAGTCAAAATGTAGCAAAGCCAAAATGAAAGTCAAACATTTCTTCTCAACCGTGGAATAATTTTTCTGATACTTGTTTAGTTTCGTAGGACTAAAACACATTTGGTGATTCACATGATTTGTATCTTCTTGATTCAATACTCCACCAACCCCAACATTACGTGCATTAACACTTGTCAGACCAATGGAACTTGGATTTCTAACCCAATAAATGTTGCCAATTCGGCAATTATGGTGAAATTTGAGCAAAGGTTCCGGTAATATTCACTTTTACCCAAAACATGTCATCGGTTGCTTTTTACTATCAGGCACTGGGAATTCATAGATAGACTAAACCTGTACTTCTATAATTTTATGTTGACAACTACCATAATATGTCCTAAAAATGTGGCATTAGCATGGCGAAACGCACTTTTAACAAAATATTAACCGTCATATTTGCATCACTGAGTCGATCGAGACATTGCCGGATAGTTTCCATGCGTTCTTCCCAGGTAGGATGGTAAATGACGATGCGGTCGTTATATGTGCCATGTCTAAATAGATCAGATTCTAACATATTCATGAGGCATTTGAATGCTGCCGGAGAAGTTGTTGTTCCTGGTGCCATCACCTTATACTGATAAAGTTCATACTGAGTTGCAAATGCTGAAATTTCGTTCACTCTTTCCGTGAGTGGGATTTAGAAGAATTGTTTTGGAAGGTCAAATTTAGTGCCATATTTCGCTTTTCCAATGCAATAATCTATTATTGTCACTAGTGAATATATCCGTTTGGGGTGAAACTGTTGACTTTTCTATTGTCGGTACACATGCAGAATGTAGTATATCGTCTGGGCAAAAAAATACACGTGGGACTCCAAATACCTTTACTTGCATCTGTAAAATCATTCTCCATTTAAAATATTGCATTTCTTATTAAAATATTATTTCTTGACATCATATACGAAAGTTGTTTTTGCAGGTCTAAAGTATACAATATAAACGACATGATAGATTTTATTTGTTCGTGCTGCAACATCAGGAAACAGGTGCTTGCATTCATATAAGAGCTGTTTTAGTTCACTACGTCCAGTTGCTGTAGAAGTGAAAATGTCTGGTGCACGTTTATTCATATTTCTGAATTCCGAATATTGGTTGGATCAGAGTCACTACAGTCAGATTGCATTCCATGGTGTTCATCATAACTGTTTGGTATTGGTACAAATATATATATTGAATAATTTACTGTTACATATCTAAGAAAATACTCATTTAACATATTTATGACAAAGTTATTTCTCTTTCCGCCTCCCACGGTTTTTAATGATATAATTTAAGTGTGATGTTTGCACGCATTGGGGTGGGGTTCTTCCAATATATTTTAATTAAATTATGATGAAAGTTCCACCCTGGCTCGTGAGGTTAGAAAGTTAAATTAGTGACGAGGTAGATTTACAGCTCTGAGCCCCCAGTCAGCAATGCCGACGGCTAAATTATAGAGAACACGAAGATGAAATTCAATCAATAACAATTTGATAAATTCGATAATAAAAAAAAACTATAACTTTCAATCACCCGTCTTTCCCTCGACCAAGTGACAGCCTAATTCATCCCGTGATTTACAGTGTGAGTTCGATTTTACCCCTGTCCTTGCATCTACTCATCTCTTTCTTTCCCGCTAATTCCTTTCTTCTTTCCGTTCCTCTAACACCTCCTTCGACTCCGTTTCCCTCTCTACTATCTCCTCCTCCAATTTCGCTCCCAGACTTCAACTTCTCCTGACTTCTCTCCTTTCTTCTCCTTTCCTTCGTCTCTCTATCTGAGACTACGGGACCAAACTGTAACTGGTCTGTCCTTCAAAGCTTCCTTGTTTGAAGCTGTCTGTACTTAGAATTTCCTGTTCTAAGATTGTCCCGCCAATAACGAATGGCTATTCGGAGTTACGCTAACCTCCTCTGGGTAATTTCTCTTAGCGTACTAATTCTTGCCGGAAGATGCGGAAACATCATTCTACCCAAATCAGGGTCTCTACCCTATCTCGATTCTGATTGGGTGGCGCTGTGACCCTGTCCAATCGTTTTAGCGGCCAGTTCAACCTGTCTGTCTGTCTGCAGGGAAAAGAAGTTAAGACACTCCCACTTCTTCAGGTAACTTCTTTTGATCTGGACAAACGTTTCCACAATTAGGTGATAATTGGCTATTTGGTGGCTTCGCAACTCCTAGGTCTGGCTCTCCACTTCTATCCACGGCAATCTTACGTAATGGATTAGTGGTAGCCTGCGACAATGTTTAACATCAAACAATGGCTTGTCAGAATTACTTTGATTATACATGTTTCAAACTGGGGCTACTCTGGGTCGGGGTAAACATCACACACCCCCACGCTTGAGAATAAAATCGGGATTTTATTCCCTTAAAATCACTTCAAATGCAAAGGCATTAATACACGAAATAAAGAACAAAATCATCGCGACACTACACACTGAGTACGAACATGAATATATATATATATATATATATATATATATATATATATATATATATATATATATATATATATATATATATATATATATATATATATATATATACACACACACACACACACAGAGCGATCTATACCATTTCAGCGCTCCTGCTCATGAAATCGGCGCCTACGTTCTCAGTTCCTTTCACGTATCTGATCTGCATCTGGTACTGCTGTAAGAACAGCGACCATCGCATCAATCGTCCATTCGACAATTTCGCCAGCGCGAGATACGCGAGTGGTTTGTGGTCGGTCTCCAATATGAACTTCCGCCCGTATAAGTACCGCTTGAACCGTAATATCCCGAACACGATTCCGAGGCATTCTCTCTCCGATACGGAGTAGTTCTTCTCGGCAGCTGACAACTTCCAACTGCCGTACGCGACAGGAAAACGCGTCTCATCGTACTCCTGCAGTAGTACTGCTCCTAGTCCCGTGTCACATTCGTCGGTGCGAAGAACGAAGTCTTTTGCCAGATCTGGTAGACGAACAACTGCGTCGGACGTAAGTCTATCCCTCAGCGTTTGGAAAGCATGCTCACACGCATCTGTCCAAATAACCTTACTCGGGGCTCGTTTCTTGGTTAGGTCAGACAACGGCCCCGCAATCACGCTGAAATTGGCCACATACCTCCGGTAATACCCGGCCAATCCCAGGAATGACCTCACTTCAGTTTTCGTTGTGGGCCGTGCGGTGTTTCTCACCTGCTCCACCTTCGATTTCTCTGGGGACAGCGTACCTTGGCTCAGGGTATGTCCCAAATAGTCCAATGCCCGGAACCCAAGGTGACATTTGGAAGGGCGAGCTGTCAATCCCGTCTGACGTAGCCGCTCCAAAACGTCAGCTAACAGAGTGAGGTGTTCACCCTACGTCTCTGTGACTAACAAGAGGTCATCCATGAAGTTGTGGACACCCCTATCGCGCAAGGGTTCCACCAACTTCCGCATCATCCTAGTAAAGACGCTGGGCGCGTTCTGTACCCCGAACGGCATGACCAACCATTGGTAGGTCCCGTCAAGAGTAACAAAAGCGAGTTTTGCCCTATCCTTATCCCTTACCGGAATTTGACAATAGCTCTTGGACAAATCCAGCTTGGAGAAATATTTCGCTTTCGAGACAGAAGCGAAAATATGTTCCGGGTCAGGCAGCATTTCGACTTGAAATTCTGTCACCTGATTCAGCTTCCGGTAGTCGACACAAAACCGATGGGTGGCGTCCTTCTTCTGCACTAGGACTACCGGAGAGCTGTACGGATAGTTGGCGGGTTCGATTACTCCCAGAGCAATCATCTGCTCGATCTCCTCCCTTACGACTTGTCGTTTTGCGTGGGGCAAGGGGTAGGGTTTCCGCTGGACTGGCCGGTTGTCCACCAGCTTTAACCCGAACTCGACAAGCGACGTTCTCCCGGGTATTTCCGTAAGCACATCGGAATACCCGGCCAGCAACGTATCAATCTCTTCCCGCTGTACCGCAATCAACATGGGGTCTCACTCCACGTCCGAGGGTGTCTCAGCCCTCGTTAACGGACAGCTCGGGACAGTGTTGGCACCTTCCGTATCGCCTTCGGCGTCCTCGGTGTCTATCGTGGCGATAACAAAATCGCTGACGGTCTCTCTTTCCCGGTATCTCTTAAGGAGATTGGCATGGTACAATTTCTCCTTCGTTGGTAGCCGTATCCGATATGTTTGACCTCCGACCTTCTCGGTGACAACGTATGGACCTCTTCAGGAAACTTGCAACTTGTTGTGTTCTTGGGGCAAGAGCAACAACACCTTGTACCCTACTTCATACTAACGTGGTTTTGCGCGCTTGTTGTAATTCTTCGCCTGACGCGCCTTCGCTCGCTTGAGGTTTTCCTGTGCGAGGGAACAAACTTCCTCCAGTTTTGTTGCGCAAGTCCGCGACGTACTGGTAGGTAGTGCGTACCTCCTCCAAAGCGTGATCGTCCGTCCAGAGTTGTCTCAGTACGGCGATTGGGCCACGTACGGTCCTCCCGTACAAGAGTTCAAAGGGAGAGAACCCTAAAGTCGCTCGTGGTACTTCCCGGTATGCGAAAAGTATGGCAGGAATATACCGATCCCAATCCTTGGGGCGGCCTTCGTACAGCCTCTTGAGCGTGTTCTTTAGGGTCCCGTTAAACCGTTCGACCAGTCCGTTACATTGGGGGTGATACGGTGTAGTCGTGAGGTGCTTAATTGACATCAGTCGGTTCACCTGCGCCATCACACGACTCATGAATTGCGTCCCTTGATCGGTAAGGATCACGTCGGGTACTCCGACTCTTGACCAAAATCCCAAACAGCGCTTTCGCGACGGTTTCCGAATCAATATTACGCAACGCGTCTGCCTCCGGATAGCGTGTAGCGTAATCTACGACCGTTAAAATATACCGATTTCCGTGCGACGATGCGGGTTTTATCGGTCCGATCAAATCCATCGCGACACGTCTAAATGGTTCATCGATAAGGGGCGTACTCCCCAAGGGGACGGGTCGATGATCCGTTTTCGGTGCCATTCTCTGACACTTGTCACAGGAGAGACAGAACCGCTTAACGTCTCCCTGGACCCCTGGCCAGTAGAATTCTTTGACAAGACGGTCACGCGTCTTGGCAATTCCCATGTGTCCACCCATGAGACTCTCGTGCGCGAGTTTCAACACTTCACATCTCTTCTCCTTTAACACGACGACTTGCTTAAAGTGTTCGTTACCATTCCTGGCGTGGCGATACACGATCCCCTTCTTGTACACGAAAATTCACCGCGCCATTCTGAGTTTCTTTCTCCGTTCCTGCTGCAGCGTGTTTGTGCAACTGCGCCAGAGTTGAGTCTTCCTGTTGCAGCTTCCTCAACTCGGCTGGAAGAACGTTACTCACCGGTGTCGATGTAACTTCCATCGGCTTTGCTTTCGTCTGTCGACTCTTGGACCTGGTTTTCACAGGACTCACCGGCATCGGTGTGCAGGTTTCGGGGTTCGGTTGTGGCAACACATAACGACATCCCAGTATGACGTCATGTGATAGACCATCCAAGCACGCAGCTTCAATTTTCCTCTTCACGAACGGTGAATCGAAGTCAATGACAGCCACTGGCAATGTGTCACGCGCACTGTTCGCGTACTGAACTTCGATTACCTCCCCTGTGTAATCCTCGGGCTTAACGTACTTCTTGTCGACAAGGCTGGAACGTTACACCCAGTGTCGTACAAGATGGTGGCACCTTCTCCGTTGACAGTAGCAGATGCAAGGTTTGCTGGTTTACAGCTTGCCTCCGGCTCGCACTCCTTCCTAGCGACGGCATTCACCTGGGTCTGCTTGCCCTTGGGACAGTCCCTGGCAATATGCCCCGGCCGCTTGCAGTTGTAACACGTCGGCGGCCCTCGCCGACCTGCAAGTCCCGCTTTCGTGGGTGAGGCCTGTCCAGGTCTATGGTTGGCATCCTTACCTGTAGATCTCCCTCCGAACCTCCCGTCGCCCTGACGGTTACGATCAGCCGGCTCTACCTCAACCACACGGCGCGACTCAGTGGGTCGGGGTCGGTCCGCACCCCTGGAACCTCCACTTTTCGAGTGTGCCTGCTCGTATCGCTCCGCCATGCTAGCGATCTCTTCGAGCATCCGGTGCTCTCTCTCTGTGCTAAGAAGACTGTCAACTCTCGACGGTAAGTACTCAGGACATGTTCCTTGAGTATAACCTCGCGTAGTCCGTCGTACGATCGTTCGACTTCGGCCATCTTCATCCACTTCTCAAATAACCCACGAACACGGTTGTGGAATTGAGAGTGGGTTTCCGTTGCCTTTTTCGTCGAGTCCCGAAAAAGTTTACGGTACGTTTCGGCAGTCAGCCGATAATGGCAAAGAAGGGCCTTCTTGAGCGCATTATAGTCGTCAGCATCGTCTTCAGCTAAGCCGTGGTAGACTTCACAAGCTGCATCTTGCAAAAAGGCTGAGACATTAATCGCCCAATGTCGCTCAGGAATTTTATGAGCGTGAGCGAGTTTCTCAAACTGCACGAGAAAATCGTCGATAGACTCCTCCTTATCGTTGAACCGCGGCATATTTATCTGGACCATTCGGTGGTCGATGAAAGGTCGTCCGGTCCCTCCAGAACTCGTACTGGCGTCGTCCCTATCGGAGTCCCTAACTGCTACCCTTACCTTTTCCATTTCGAGTGCGTGAGCAAGTCTGGCCAGCTCAAGCTCTTTCTGGATTTCTCAGTCTCAATCTTTCTCAATATTGGCCAGCTCTTGGTCCGCAGATATCTTGGCCAACTCTCCGTCCGCTGCTATCTTAGTCAGCTTCAGTTCTCGGCCCGCTGCTTTTTCTGCCTTCCATTCCTTGATTCCTTCTTCAATAAATGCTGCCAGTCGATCTCCATCGTATCCGAGATCTTCCGAACCCATGACACGGTGCTCCTTGATCATTTGCCTTTCTGTAGCCATATTGTTCTACTAATAGGAAGTGATACCTTGTCTCTACCTTACTACAATAGACAGATACTACAAGTTCCCAGCCAAATTCTTACCTGTCGACAGCAACTAATTTCGTTCAGGTAAGATATTTGCTCGATATTTGCTTCACAATTACTGCAAGTAATTAAAGATCTACCAATCATGCAAATATCAAATATAACAAACACAAGATGAGAAAATCATAAAAATTAAAATTACACAGGATGGAAAATATCTCACAACTATCTCACACTGTTCACTAATACTCCCAACAAATAAACTTTAGGTCGTAAAATAATATTTATGTCTAATTCAAATCCCGGACGAAGAGCCCACTGTGACGTTTGCACGCATTGGGATGGGGTTCTTCCAATATATTTTAATTAAATTACGATGAAAGTTCCACCCTGGCTCGTGAGGTTAGAAAATTAAATTAGTGACGAGGTAGATTTACAGCTCTGAGCCCCCAGTCAGCAATGCCGTCGGCTAAGTTATAGATAACACGAAGATGAAATTCAATCAATAACAATTTAATAAATTCGATAATTTAAAAAAAAACTATAACTTTCAATCACCCGTCTTTCCCTCGACCAAGTGACAGTCTAATTCATCCCGTGATTTACAGTGTGAGTTCGATTTTCCCCCTGTCCTTTCATCTACTCATCTCTTTCTTTCCCGCTAATTCCTTCCTTCTTTCCGTTCCTCTTCCTGACTTCTTTTCTTTCTTCTCCTTTCCTCCGTCTCTCTATCTGAGACTACGGGACCAAACTGTAACTGGTCTGTCCCTCAAAGCTTCCTTATTTGAAGCTGTCTGTACTTAGAATTTCCTGTTCTAAGATTTTCCCGCCAATAACGAATGGCTATTCGGAGTTACCCTAACCTCCTCTGGGTAATTTCTCTTAGCGAACTAATTCTTGCCGGAAGACGCGGAAACATCATTCTACCCAAATCAGGGTCTCTCCCCTATCTCGATTCTGATTGGGTGGCGCTGTGACCCTGTCTAATCGTTTTAGCGGTCAGTTCAACCTGTCTGTCTGTCTGCAGGGAAAAGAAGTTAAGACACTCCCACTTCTTCAGGTAACTTCTTTTGATCTGGACAAACGTTTCCACAACTAGGTGATAATTGGCTATTTGGTGGCTTCGCAACTCCTAGGTCTGGCTTTCCACTTCTATCCACGGCAATCTTACGTAATGGATTAGTGGTAGCCTGCGGCAATGTTTAACATCAAACAATGGCTTGTCAGAATTACTTTGATTATACATGTTTCAAACTGGGGCTACTCTGGGTCGGGGTAAACATGACATTAAGTCATCTACTTGTTTCAATTGTATAACGACCATACAAATTAGCGGGAAGAAGATTGTGAGGAATGGGCACGAGAAAAAAGAACTTTATCACGAGGCAACTTCACAAGCCTCTGACAACTTACATTTGAAATCAGAGATACGATGAAGAAGGCTAAATGCTGGAATCTTCATTTGAAAGAAGATTCTTTTATAAGAATTTCCGTGTTCCAAGGACCGTATGTCGAAAGGTTAGTTCAAAAGGACTAAAACCCAATGATTCTTGAACGGATTGCCTAACAGCAATCAACCATAAATAATTATCCTTCTAGTCATTTCCTGAATCAAAGCAATATGACCGAATTATGATCTTCAAATTCTGAAGAAATCTTTCAAAATATCCTTTACTTTCAGTGTGATAATCAGAAGATTCAAACTTGTGGCTGCCTAATTCGCGCATAACTTCTTAGAAATTCAAGACATACAATTTGACCCTTGATAAGTCTAAAAAAAAACTTGAAAAGGCCAACAAATGAAAACAATATTTTCACAATGGTTTTAGTTTCAATAATTCTCAAAAGAGTTGAATCTGGAAATCTTGTGGAGTTACATCATGGTCAGCAAGTAATATTTGCCCGACTTAGTCTTAGTTAAGGGACCCATACTCTACCATTTTTCTGCTAAATGGTTCGTCTTAGTTAAGGGACCTATACTCTACCATTTTTCTGCTAAATGGTTCGTCTTAGTTAAGGGACCCATACTCTACCATTTTTCTGCTAACTGGTTCGTCTTAGTTAAGGGACCCATACTCTACCATTTTTCTGCTAAATGGTTCGTCTTAGTTAAGGGACCCATACTCTACCATTTTTCTGCTAACTGGTTCGTCTTAGTTAAGGGACCCATACTCTACCATTTTTCTGCTAAATGGTTCGTCTTAGTTAAGGGACCCATACTCTACCATTTTTCTGCTAAATGGTTCGTCTTAGTTAAGGGACCCATACTCTACCATTTTTCTGCTAACTGGTTCGTCTTAGTTAAGGGACCCATACTCTACCATTTTTCTGCTAAATGGTTCGTCTTAGTTAAGGGACCCATACTCTACCATTTTTCTGCTAACTGGTTCGTCTTAGTTAAGGGACTCATACTCTACCATTTTTCTGCTAAATGGTTCGTCTTAGTTAAGGGACCCATACTCTACCATTTTTCTGCTAAATGGTTCGTCTTAGTTAAGGGACCCATACTCTACCATTTTTCTGCTAACTGGTTCGTCTTAGTTAAGGGACCCATACTCTACCATTTTTCTGCTAAATGGTTCGTCTTAGTTAAGGGACCCATACTCTACCATTTTTCTGCTAAATGGTTCGTCTTAGTTAAGGGACCCATACTCTACCATTTTTCTGCTAAATGGTTCGTCTAATGCAGGAATAGAATGCAAATGAACATTAGTTATCTTCTGATTGGGTTTCCCTATTATTTGGCACTTGTAGCAAGATCGACAGTATTTAGAATGATCAATTTTATGTTTTGGCTAATAGAAGTGATTCTAGATTATTGACTCTTAAATGGCCAGCCAAGGGTGTTTCATGGACTAGACATCATTTTTCCTGTCGATATGACCTCGGAATGGCAATTTGATAGCACACTGACCACTCGTCCCCAGAGGGTGCATCAGGTGGCCTACATATTATCATAAGGGCCACATATTTCACAAAGGAACAAACTAGAACTTTTGTGATTTCAGTTTCATTATTATCCATCTGAAACAAACAGCAGAGCTCGGCATCTTGTTCCTGTTCGACAGCGACTGATTATCTTTTTTGTCGATTTCATTGGAAAAGAGATGAGAAGTAAAATGAAGATATATATGGAATGGTCAGAATCAAAGGTGACCTCATCAAGAGAGAGAGAGAGAGAGAGAGAGAGAGAGAGAGAGAGAGACTAAACGTTATAACGTGATGATCTAGTTATACATCACATAATATGCTTGACTGTTCTAAAAATAGCGGATAAATAAAACTTTACTTCTGGGAGAATACACAGCTATGTATTAGAACTATTTCATCCCATTGACGAAAGGAATAAATGGTCTTTCATGATGATGAATTAGCGTGAAAACGTCAATATACACTCTCATAAGACCTACCTTCGATTCGCGCCTCGGTCGAAACTGAGGCGCAAGGTTACAAGATTAGTCAACCTATATCTAAAATTGACCTTTTTCAAACGCGACTTTGTGCATATTTACATTGACAAAGGTGTAATTTTAGGATTTCTCAACACTTTGAATCAAAGACCAAAGATAATGCAAAGTAAAATGAATGAACATTTATATAGTAGTTCTCCTTTAAAGTTTTAAGCTAATTTCATTAATAGCAGCAGGGGGGGGGGGGCGAATCCTACAAACTACTTTTCCGAGACACCCCATCCACTGAAACTATTCCCGATAGAAGCGTTATTTCCATGAAATAACACTTTTATTCAGAAAACGAGACAAAAAAAAAAAATGTCCTTGAAAATGCTTTGTATTTCCGCTGATATAACGCGAGTTACTTCAATAAATCCGACTCGTATCCGACATAATTTCCACGGTGAGGTATCATCGAAAAATCAGGTGTAGTTTGCGCCCCCTCTGCTGCTCTGGGAAGACGAAGATTTCCAAGGAAACATTTTCATGTTAACCATACAGTGTATCAAGTCCGATACGGTATCTTGTTCTGGGGTCGTGTAAATTTATTGTTACAAATCCATGCGGGGTTCTTTGAGCGCGACTAAAGAAATTTTTGAATTTATTTATGTTCATATCACCGCTACACCATGTCTGATGAATGTTTCTCAGCGTGTGAACATCAACTCCATTAAACACCGCAAGAAGATTACAGTTGTCTCTAATTACTTTAGGAATTTGTGTATAACGCTGAGTAACATAAATCACATCAGTGTTTTTATGACGACCTCGTGAAAATATTCTTGCAGGATTTTTTTGCTTGTCCAGCATCACATCATCATACACTACTAGGTTATTTATTTCCCCGTTAAGGTCTTCCACGGACGGAGCTTCTTCAATATCAGTTATAAATTCAACAACATCCTCGCCGTCTTCACTCAGCGCTTTTGCACTCTCATTAAAATCTTTTATAACATCATAACAACGTTGATCATCCACAGACGGAGCTATCAAGTATAGTTTGTCCCATTTCATCCACTTCATTATCATGTTCAGTAGCAGTTGCGTTTTACCTGATCCTGACGGTCCTATGATGATCATTCTGATAGAATTTGGTAGCACGGAATTATGCATGACTGGTTCTTTCCTTCGCGTCGCAGAAAAATCAGTGATCTCCATTTGTATATAAAGAATAATAATTATGGATTTATATTGTGTAAAGTGTAAGGCACGAACCCCTACAAACGACATAACAACCATTACAACAAAAAATAACAGACAAGCACTTTCTGGTAAGTGTGCGCGATGTGGCACAAAAAAATTTAGATTTCAAAAAAAAAGCCTGACAAAGTCAGCGGAGGTGACATCGCAGCAACCCTCGGACGACTTCCAGGTACCCCTTGGGCTAAATATCCCGGAGAAAAACATCTTCCGGGATACAATTACTGCGGTCCAGGGACCCGACTAGATATCAGACTTGATGAACAATCTAAACCAAAACCGGGAGAGTATCCGATAAACGCTATCGACGCAGCGTGTCACATACATGATGTTGCTTATCGAAGTAAAGATCTACAAGACAGGCATATCGCGGATGTGAAATTAATTCATGCACTAAGCGCCATAAAAAATAAATCATTTAAGGAGTCACTCGCTAATTGGTTAGTAAGATCAGCGATGAAATCTAAATTAGTATTAGGCGCTGGATAATTAATAACAATGGAAGCGATTTATTATTCCCCGGCCGGATACTGGAGAGGTAACTCAGCAATTAATAAACTCGCCAGCGCAGCAAAAGTAACACGCAAGGTTGCCAAAAAATGGCTGTCAAAACAAGCAATATGGCAAATCTACCTACCACCACCTCGACAAATCAATTTTGCACATTTTGATGTTAGTACCCCCAATGAAGTTCATCAGGCTGACATACTATTTCTTCCTCATGATACTGTCCGTAGAAAAATATACAAATACGCGCTAACAGTAGTTGATGTTGCTAGTAGATACAAAGAAGCAGAACCGTTAGCGACTAAAACAGCCGCTGAAGTTGCCTCTGCGTTTAAACGAATTTATCAGCGAGGACCTCTAAGCTGGCCCCGATTATTACAAGTTGATCCTGGTAAAGAATTTCAGGGCGCGGTATCATCACTGACAAAGCAGCATAACGTTGTTATACGACGAGGGCATACTGAAATTCATCGGGATCAGGCAATTGTTGAGCGATTTAACCGAACACTCGCTGAGAGATTATTCGGATACCAGTACGCGAGGGAATTCATTTACGATACGAGATCTCGTGAATGGGTTGCAAGACTGCCAAACGTGATAGCCGCGCTGAATAATGAAATTACCAGAACAACAAACATGAGACCTGTAAATGCAATCACAAAAAAATATATACCCCCCGTCAGTGAACGCGGACATGTTTCAACGCAGCCACGGACGCTAGCGTCCCCACTGCTGGGTAATGTCACCGTTAGGTATTTATACGAACCAGGCGAATTAGAAGGAGGAAAAAAAAGAGCAACCGATCCCACATGGAGTGTTACTACACATAAGATATCCAGCATAACAAGATCAACTGGGAGAAACGCAATCTACAGATTAGATTCAACTGCTCCTCAGCGTGGATTCACACGCGAGCAACTTCAGGTGATTCCCACGGATACACAATTACCACCTCGATCACTTAAATAACTGCAGCAACACCTCTGCGTCGATTACACTCAAGACAGGTCAGCATTACATTTTCACGCGTATGACCGCGATTACTATCTATTCTATCTACGGTAAATTGCCTTGGATTATTTTTCGAATACTGCCACAGCAATAAACAATTACAACTCGCGCAGTGATTATTCTGCTGTTGTTGTAATTGTATAATAAATGTTTCGTCGAGATCAAACTCTCTGCCATTTTTTTTGTCGCTCTGTTTGTAACCAGCTAATTTCTTTCTTATTGTATCATCAGCGATTGATCTGTTGATGCTGTCGTTGATAACATCATCTAATACAATTCTTTGTAACTGAGCTATCCTTCTTACTCTTGACACGGCTAAATAAACTAAATTTGACCACTCGATGCGATCATCAACAATCCAAACTGTTGTATCTGAAATAGTTAGTCCCTGCGAACTGTGGATGGTCATAGCGTATCCTAGCGTCCACGGGGATTTGCTCATTTTCAGTGCCTGTTCGACAGCATCAACATCAACGATAACAATATCATTTAATACTAAATTTTGTTTTTCCGATTTTCCTGGAATATCAACATCAATATTCTGCAATCGCGTATCAGCTGGTCTATAACACAACGGCACTGGCAACATGGGAAATTTCTTCTGATGTAACTGAAATAACTGCTGCTGAAGCGTGTCCCTGACTATCTTTCTACTTGCAACAATTAAATCATCTGGTTTCCACGTTTCCCAAAAGTCGCTCAGCTCCGTCTCTGGAATTATTTCACGCATTATCTCACACTGGACTTTATTGGTTTGTAGCCTGATCAGTGTCTTAAACTCTTTCAGCGTTTCATCGAGTGCTCTGTGATCGTTAGTTATTTCCTCATAATAATCTACAAAAGTTTTCAGCCACTCGTGTGGAGATTCACCTGTAAATGGCGGTGGTTGACCATGATCGCCGCACATCACCACTGCGGTATTTTTTTTTAGCAGCCAATCCAGAAACTGTTTTAATGTATCCAACGGCACAGTGTCTATCTCATCCCAGATGATTTTCTCAGGGATATATTTCGTCCCCATCCGCGATGGTGTCCACGTACCACCACTGTATTTGAAAAAACTGTGATACGTGCAAGCTTTTACTTTGCGTTGTCTCATCTCCCTGGCAAGTCTGTGTGTGGGTGTTAGCACAATCATGTCAGAGTTTCTAAATAATTCAATCGCTCGAGTTGTTTTACCAGAACCACCAGGCCCGTTCAGATAAACTGTTTTGTGTCTTGTAACAGGATCGTGCACCGGCGGCGACAACGACGTCGAAGGCATTTCTGCGCTGCGGTATTTATCTTCGATTGTCACATCAGCCGATTCACAATATCCGTGTAACATTTCATTCTTTATTCTCCACGAGCCCCACGATGGATCATCCGATATAACATTATCCAACAGCGCTGAGTGTTTTTTATCAATATAAAATGAATCCGTTGCAACTCTCACTGCGACAACAGGGAATCTATTAATCATCGACAACAAATTTATGGATACATAAGCTAGCATCGAAGATCTCAAATGTGTGTACTGAGATGATTCTACGTCGATATAACTAAAAACAGTCCCTAGTTTTTCCCCGTTTGACAGAAACACATCTTCGCGGTTACAGAACATGTTGTTCGTGGCTGCATCAGCGACAACAAGATCCAATTCAGTCTTGTCCATGATTAATCGACTGTGATGTTGTTTATGATCATACGCTCCACCTTGAGTGAATTTTCCTATTATTTTTCGTCCTAGATCTTTTGCTGTGCTTGCATCATTTTTGATAATATCGTCGATAGAAGTTTCTGGATATTCTCGTGACCAATCTTCGATGACTTCTTGTGACGTAACCGGAGTTGGCAACCAAACTTCGGTTTGACGACAATAACATATAATCGCTTCGCTGACGGTCAGCGACAACAGTATTCGACTGTCAAGCATGTATCGCAATAACACTATCGGTGCCCATCGCTTCTCAACGAAATGTCTGCCAAACCAAACATAACACACAGGATGTAAATCCTTAGCGAATTTAAACGACGACACACAAGCAAATCCGGTCAAGTCAAAATCAGGCAATGGTCCGTTTACAGCAACTCTTGTCATCGAGTTTGTAACGTGGCCAAACCGTTTAAAATATTCGCTGCATTCTCCACGCCCAAGGAAACTTCCTGGATAACACGCCGTCATGTCCACGGATATCATACCGCGGTGATCATATCGAGTATTCCACAAACCGCCGTGTCCGTATTCAACACAGCTCTGTTGGATATCCGCAAGAAAACTTTTCGGAGTTGGTCTCCATGAATTTCGTTCCCGGGCTACATGCGCGGCAACACCCGGGACAGTAAAACAGTGTCGCAGTAACGTATCAGTGTCCGTCGCATGATATTTTTCTGCGAGTTTTTTCATTTCGTGCTGTAACGCCGCCGTTCTGTATATTTCCCCGTCGGGTCTCACAAACTGATTATATTCTCCATCTTCGCTCGAGAATAACCACACCGACACTGGATCGGTTTTACTTATCCGATGAATACAATCAAACATATTTCCCGAGTAATACTTCACAACACGGTCTCGCGGAAATATCCTAACCTGGTCAGTCCAAGCGTGACTGTTATGATCGATAATATTTATTGAAGCTCCATTGCGATTATATTTTGACTCGTACAATACCGTACCGGTTAACGATGAAACCGTTATAGGAAATCTCAGCGAGCGTTCCAACGCGGCAACATCATTTATTGACGCTCCTGTATCCGCTACTCGTTTAGCCCATTCTGTTATTTTATTTTTTCTGATCTCGGTTAGACCATTTCCACGTGGTGCATTTTTAAAATGTTCCATTACTCGCTCAGCTACACAATTCATCCTTGACTCTGTCAACGGCGACACCCTCATCGGGGCGAGTTTATCGACACTTGGTTTCTTTATCGGATAAATTCCATAAACGACCGCGGTCACAGGATACGCTCTGGCATAATACGGTTTATCAATCCCAACAAGTACTCCCGGGTTTGAGTCTTTGCTCAACAAAATGGTTTTTCCGCGCGGATCAAGAACAGGGTCTAGTTTGTCTCTGATAATCCACTTTCGGGTTCCCTCGTCGTCGACTCCAACAATAAATTTTATCTGCACGAAATATCTTCTATCGTCGAGATACTCAATTATATTACGCGCGATTGTATCGTTGATGGTACCATCAATGATGAAACTCAAGGAGTTTTCACGGGAAACTCTTCGAGTTTCGCGGATAATTTTATACGAAGACCACGTGTGTGCGGCACCATCACGACGAAACTCTTCTTTGGCATCCTTGATAACACCAATTACCGTTGCTAACTCTCTTCGTCGACGATCAGTGGTTAACCGGTCAAGATCGAATCGAGAACCTGCGGGTTTTATTCTGGATAGTCTTTCAAAACTCATTATTATAATTAAGACAAATATTTAAATAGACAAATATATTATATGCACCAATGCAAGTGGATCAAACTTAATTCATCAGCGCCGTGTAACAGACGTTGCAGAGGCGAATACTGTGGACAACATGCTCAACAGGTCCGCGGCGGGAGTCTAGGACCGATACCGTGTATCAGATGCGGCATTGGAGTACGAGGAAAAACGCAACTGTGTTCGGCGTGTGGTGGAAAGCGATACCGAGAACTAAAACGGTATTATGATAAAAAATATCCAGCCTCGAACACTCTCTCGGAGCGTGATTACATAAATAAGTTTTCAGACAAATTATGAATTAGACAAATGATTTGCTTATAGTATAATGAATCAAGAATTCGTCCCCGAACAAGAATTTGTTCCACATCCAACTATTCCAAATTATGAAGCGTCACACGATGGTACAATCAGACACTGCCGGCGACGGAAACCAATCGGTGTTGTATCCAATACCGGTTATCTAAAATTCCATGCTGGAGAAAAAGATTATCTCTGTCATCGTTTCGTCTATGAATGTTTCCATGGATTGATCCCTAAGGGTCTTGTCGTTGACCACGTTGACGGGAATCCGACCAATAATGCCATAAACAATCTTCGGATGGTCACGCAACGCAAGAACTGCTTACTGGGTAACACAGGTCATTGTAAAACAGTTGGAAAACGGGCTGTTAAGTCTCGAAATACAGAGACGGGCCAAGAAATGATATTTCAATCAATGGCCGCAGCTGGCAAATATTTCGGTATTTGTCAACCTTCGGTACAACGAGTCGCAAATGGGATCTACAAAACAGCATTTTCAAAAAAGCTCAAACAATATATTTCATTTTCCTACATACAACTTATCCTCGACGATAACTCGTAAACACTCTCATGCAATTTAAAAATATAAAAAATATAATAATATGAATCACGAAAACATAAATGTCATAATTGTTGAACTCGAAAAATTGCAACAGCGTGGTTTTAATATTTTACTAAACGCTGAAACAATTATGTCAGATTTTGAATCGTTGAATGAGCGCGCCGGCAAGAACAATCTCGCCGCGTGTTATAGGTTCATTAAAAATATACAGAATTACGTTTACGGGTCACTTGCGTCGATAACTGACGATCAGGTATCTGAATTCGTTCCACTGTGCGGCGCAGTTGAGAAGATCAGGCTTGGATTGTCACAACAATATGAGACTCGAAAATTAATCAACACCAGGGTACGACGGCTACAAGGTCACATAAAGAATCTTGGAAACGCTAACACTTCCGAAAACTCTTCGAGTTCTGACACGGAAATGCCTACGGGTACTAGTGTTTGTGACTCCGTCGACGAAGTATAAGTGCGTGGAAACGCTATGCGTTTTCGAAAACTCTTTGAGTTTCACACACTGAAAGTGTCTCACGCTTTGTACATTTTCACGGTAAAAAAAAATAATACATTTTTTTTTGCCTGGGAACCGTTAACGGTTCCAGGGGCGCTTTCAGATTTTGGAAATGTTTTACATTTTCAGGATTTGCTCGAGCGTTTCAACATCAATACAACAATGAGAATAGTTCATAATCTGTTCTCGTTGACACCAAACTATGATCATATGATTTTGCTGTAGCTCTGTTAATTGTGACGGAGTTAACAAGAAGTCTTCGTCACCATACACGCCAACGATTATTTTAACGGGGAAATACTGTCCCGAGAAACTCTTTGAGTTTCCAAATGCGGTTTTTATTGCCGTGTGAAGAATTTGCTTATCATGGATATAAACTCGTGCGTGGATGTATTCGTGTTCCATTATACACAACTGTTTTTTTTTTAATTGTGAAACTCAAAGAGTTTTCGAAAACGCTATGCGTGAGACACTTTCAGTGTGTGAAACTCAAAGAGTTTTCGAAAACGCATAGCGTTTCTAGGATTTCACCAGTAATTGTACCGAGACAGTCTCGTCACGCAGGTCCAACAAATTTCCCCGTTGGTCGGTGAGTTTGAAATTTATCGTTGACAACCACACGGTATGACACCGCAGATAGACCACATTGATTGGTTCTTGCACAATCAGAAAACCGGGGGGGTCTTTTGGTGTGAACGTATACAGAATAAACCCCTGTTGGGCCGTCGTTGTGTCAGCGCTAGCGCTGCCAGCGCTGTAACTGCCATCGATGACGTCACATACAAGATTGACCGCGATAACATCTGTGATATTTACGATCCCGGGTGAGATGTGTCTGCCATCGGATGCTGTACTGTTGTCGTGCTTGAGAATAACAGGTTGTGGTAGTGTTCGCGTGTACGTGGCAGAAATATCTTCGAAAGATTCCGCGATGAGATCAGAGACTGATTTTCTCAGCGTGTGCGCGTTATATCCAGGAAGTGTAAAATCTGGAATATCCTTCACCGAAATACCAAATAGGGCTGCAAACTCCGATCTTTTTCGGTTTCCATAATCATCTTTGTAATCCAGTAGATTCTGAATTATTTTTTGATTTATAATTTCCATCGCGGATGCGAGTTTGTTTAGTTTTTCTATGGCTGTGATAATTTTATCGCGCGAACTTGTTAAATCAGAAATATAATCTTGAAAATATACTCGCAACAGTTTTAGCTGTTGGTCATGCGCTTGTTTGATCGGATTAAAAAAATGAGCTTCTATATCTTCTGGCCGGTATTGACGGTATTCCCCGCCCGTGAAAGCTGCCTCTATTATATCTATGGGAATTCTAGGTGATGTTGAAAACCAGGCTTCTCCGGATATTAATTTATCTGCAAATAATAAATAATTGCCGACGAGGTCGTGTGGGTCTTGCCTAACGGTCTCGAAATCTGATTTTTTAGGTTTTGGTGGACCCGGTTCGACCTCGGGTCGGGATCGTGGCCATCCTAATACGGTCCGAATTGAGCTGTTGTAAATATCCACGGCGTATCCCGGTGTTGAGATTTCAATGACCGCAGACAGCGTTGGTTCGTGCGCGGTCAAAGATATTTTGGCTTCCTTGCCGGTGATTCGTTTTATTTGGCGTTGTATCTCATTGTTGATTTCTTCGATCTGATAACTCCCAGTGGGTAGCGTAATTGTATCCCAGTCGAATTCGTCAGAGTCGGCTTTGGTTTTCCACGAAAACACAAACGAATTATTTGGCTGCTGACCACCAAATGATGCCGCTCTGACATTAGGCCAGCTGTGATACACACTGAGCTTTGCTAATGCGATTTCACTCACTGGAATTGGAGTTGGAAAATTAATGCTGAATTCTGGTGTCGTCGAGGACACTGAGATCATTGTGGTCCTTACCGGCGTTGTGTTTGTGACTATTTGTTGAAGCAGTTCTATTGACATTATTTATTTGTTTAGTTTTCAAATAGTCATTGTACGCATCTGACATTAGTTTGAATTCAGAATCTGATATCAACGCAGCATCGCTACTTTGCACGTCTAACGATGATGATATCAGCGATGATAATTTCTGATATGCGGTCGTGGCTGTATTTAATTTTGTCGTGTAATCGTGTAATTTTGTGTTAGCACACGAGGATATTTTTTTTGCTATGATGCCGAAAACTCCTGCCGTGGTTGTGGTCGCACAAACAGAGATCGTGGCAGCGACTACTGCTGTTACCGGAGTGACCGCTGATAGTATTACTCCCGCGGATGCAACAACGGCGGATACTGAATAAACCATAACGTCTAACACTGTTATGCGTCTGCGGTATTTTTTTACTTTTTGGGACGTCGCGTCGATGACAGTTTTTAACTCAGATTGCCACTCACGGACTTGATTGTATCTATACGCGGATGCTTCCATTATTACTTTACCCGGTGACCAATTAAGGTGTTTCGGCGACAAATTCCAGACAATACCAGTAATTGACTGTGGCTAATCCTTCCGGATTTTCGGCTTCCAGCGTAAAAGTTTCTTCGGTTCTTTTGTTTATCACCACAGACGCAACTCGGGAAAACTTGCTAGTTAAATCATGTCTGGTAGATATCTTAAATTCTACAGCAGAGAGTACTGTCAGTCTGTATATTCCAGTAACATCTGCAGTATGTGTAATAGTCTTGTTTTGTTGTGACCATGTTTCCCTTCCTGATTTTATCGTACACACAAGGTTTTTTGGGGTTACTCCGGCAGGAATTTTAATTAAATTAAATTTTTCCATTATCTGCGGAATTCCATTTACTACGTTATCTAATGTTTCCTTAATTTCGGTGAGTTTCATACTGACGGCATTAGGTTTCCCGAAGAACTCATCTACGGTGTTAAGAACGTTTCTGCGAAGTCTTCCAAACTGGGTCACATGAACATCATACTCAGCTCGTAACGTGGATAATTTGGTATCTATGACGCTGTCGGCTGTGTCCACATACTGTTTGTTTGCTGCATCGTCGTTCGAGGCTGGATCTCTGAGTACGGTTATTTTGTTTCCATTCATGCTGAGTTCTCCTGTCATCGTGTCACCGGCTTTTTTCACGCACTTGTCAACACCTTTATCAATACTGTCTTTGATGCTTGCGATTGATATATTCGAGTCCTTGATCCGGCCGCCATCACTAAATGCAACGAAGTTATCCTTGGTAGCTCCAAGAACTCTGCGAATTATATCATTCCACTTAATGTTGCTCGTTCTTAGTTTTCCTTGCCTGTCTTGGAAAATAGCAACTTCATCTGGGTCAACTCCAGCTATATTCAAAAGATTATCGACTTCATCTCGGGTCGCATATTTTGAGAGATCAGCATCTGTGCTTGGTTTACCTCTTCGTGTGAAAGGTCTTCCGTAAATATCCACCATTATTCTTATTGCTGTTTTTCAAATGCGAGCATGAAAATGCCTAGCATTTCTCGATGCGGTATATTCATGCACTACTCGATGCGGAGACGTTGCCAGATTTCTTGAGATCGCATCGAGAACATTTAAAACCTCCCGACCACAAATGGGCGGATCAATTAGTGTTTGTGTTGGTAACGTCGACTGCCACACTGGAACATTATAAAATCTGCTGACATACCTGAGAAACTCAACTGGTGGTGCTAGCCCGTACGAATCAAAATAGATAATTCCACGTGGATCGATCGCGTAAGCAACCCAGTGAGTTCCAGGACCGTCTTTGTTGTCGAGATTGATAATGCCAATTTCTGGATTATTTGGTCGTTGCGGTAATTGATCTCGCATAAATACGCCTCTGAAATGTTTTACACGCAATTTTTTAACAGCATCGAGTAAATCAAAATTGCTCATTGGAGACTGCGTCTCACGAAGCGTTTTTAAACCCGTTTTGGGTACCATGATGCCGGAGTTCCTGGTAGTCTTAGACCGCGTCCCTTTTTTTTGTATCCATTTCCGGTTGCCTTTTTAAGTGCCATTCCGGCCGCTGTTCCAACTGCACCGAGTGCTGCGGCTTTTGCTACGGCTGGTGCTGCCGCGGCAATCAACGCCGGTATTGCTGCGAGAAGAGGAAATATTCCACCGGTTTTAGTCATGTCCTTGATAGCTGCAGCAGAGAAATTAAGTCGGACACCGGTTTTTGCTGTTAGTGCCTTATTAAAATGTTTAATCTGAGTATTAGTCAACGACAATTTGTTTGGACCACCAGTAATCTGATCTCGTTTTAGTGTTATTGATGTCCCGCACGTGCTTGCGTTCTTTGATTGCAATTTCTTCGTTTGACCGGAAGTCAAGGTGACATTAACATGACTGTATGACATTATATCCTAAGTTTGATTTTAATTGCGTTACATATTCTCGATTGGAGCGTCGATGACCCTCATTCGTCCGCCAACACCTTCAAGCAGCATTGCTTTATCGGAGAGTATGACAGCAATCACTCTGTAACCACCAGCAGGAACACCTACACGAGCTCAGAAATGTAGGTCGACAACAGATTGTTTAACCAGATCAAGATGTTCCAGCGAAAAGTAATAAATCGGATATAAACTCATAAAGTCTCGCTGTGATATTTGCAGGCCAGTGTCTACATTAAGGTCGCGCCCCATAAATGACATCAGACGATGATACGCGCGTGCGACACGATGATGTTCGAAATCTATTAATATATCCTCAGATGGCTCCTGATGCCCATTTATTCTCAACGAAACTTCAGAAACTCCAAGTGTATCAAATACCATTGGATTTCTTTCCTGGCTACCTATTCTAGCACGGAGTTGAAATGCAATGAAAATATGTCGTGGTGCTGATACTCCTTGTTGCGATGATATATGCCATGTAAACAACCCACCATTATCACTCTGAATAACGTCTGTGGTTGTTGTTTTCCAGGATAGCAGTGATTTACCGCCCGTGTCCATGAAAGACAACAGTCGTTGTTCTTCGGTGATTGACGGAGACAACACTGGCATCCACAACCACAGTTTAGTTAGTATTACCTGACCAGGGGCAACAGCAGCATCTCGCCAGATAGCGTCATTATCATCAGGTTTTCGCACAAGTACAACTGTGTGTTTGGCACCGAATATGACCTTATGGACATCTCTGCAGAATCCAAAGATGTGAGACAATGGAATCACACCTGAGAACTCTTCATCTCCACTTAACATCGATCTACGTGTTGCAAAACCCAAATTAAAATTTTCGTTCATCGATACAACTGTGTCACCGGCAGGATTCATTGTTACATTCCTGTTCTCGGGGCTGTCGGTTATATCCTTTGCAAACATCATTGATGGTCCGGCTGATCTGGTGTAATCATCCGAGTATCTCGCCAACCCGAGAATTGTTGTGGCAACGTCGACGTTATCATGAATTGTTTCAATTTCTTTTCCATCTATCATGTAAATAGCGGATTTAAATAACGCCATGATGCCGTTGTTAACAAATCCAACTCGGTCGCCGATTCCGTAGTTAGTGTTATCATTCTTTAAAAGCCTACCTTCAACTTCGATGAAGGCCTCAGCGGGCAAGAAGTATCTACTTGTATCCTGGACCTGTAGTTCAATTCTTCCGCGTTGGTTAGGATCACGTGCTTCATAAGAATAATATTGAAAATCACGTACAGAATCATCTTTAAGTACTGGTTTGGACATATCAAACGCGTCATTGGATTTTCGTGCAAACATTATTATTATTTGTGATGATCTAATTAAAATGTTATCGTCACCGGAAACCACTACCAGCTATCAAATTAGCAGTTACACTATCTTGCAACGCTTTGGAGGTAATTCCTGCTGTTGCGATCTCAGCTAATTTCTGATTTACGGCCTTATTTACTACGCTACTAACATTTGCCGGCATAGCTTCAGTGGATGGTAGTTTTACTGGCACCAACCTCTCGACTGGGTTTTTTTTTCGTATCAGCTGTGCTAGTCGATCCTTGATTGATTGAAATGCTTTCCCGGCAAGACTACCAACAGTGCCAATGGCTTTATCCTTGACAACATCAGCGGCTTTCATCGCGAATTGTTTTGCTAACGGTCCAGCTTTCGGAGCGATTCTTGTGACTAAATCCCTAACAACATCACCGACTCCATCTCCGTAAACAACCTCGTATACTGGTAATCGTGAGTTTACTACTCTGACACTTCTTGGTCTGCGAAAAGAATCGTGTAGTATCATTTTATTTAATTATTGTTTATCTAACTGAATTTGCTAGCAAATTTAATTATTAGTCGCTGTGGTAACCGTCTGCGAGTTCATCAATGAGCCCCCGGTAGATGCTGATATCCATGATGCCACGCTGAAATAGTATCTGACAGATATCTGCGGCTTCATTTATAATTTCCGGAGAATTGTTTCCGGCACGTCTTCCTCCGATGAGAACTTCCAACCGTGATACGTCATTGACGATATTATCAGGACAGATATTATGACCGTGACCGGTGTATCCACTTCCGAATTTCTCTAGTTGTTTTTCTATTTCACTAATTTCATTAATTACAATTTCTCTATCTTTCTTTGCTTGTGCTAAATTAGATTTAACATCTTTTTTTCTCTTATCCCCCTTTTTTAATTCTTTTATTTTCTCATTCAATTCCATTTCTTTATCAGTTAATTTGTTTTGTCGCTCTTCTAGTTCTTCCCGTGTCGTTGACGTATAGGGTTGCGGAGAAGTAGGAGGAGATTGAAAATCCTCTTCTTCTTCTTGGGGCGTTAAAAATTCGGCAACTGGATCGGTTACAGGTTCTTTCACTTTATAACCAATCGCCGGTCGAGGGCTAAATTTTGGAGTTTTTCTCGGTGTAAATTTTTTCTTCCCCCGGTCTAATTTAATCTCTTTAACTTTAGCATCATGAGCTATGGCTCCCCTCATATAGGTCTTATAAATTTCACTTTTTGTGTCCAATCGCTCCATATTTCTATTTATTTTATATAAGCCATCAAGAAATTTTTGTTTAGTCACCTCCTGTTCGGGATCTTTTAAGGCTGTTTCCTTTTCATGATAATAAGCAGCAGCTCTTTTTCCAAATGCTTCCACTTCTTCGGGAGTATTAATTGGTATCGCTTTTATCCCAGCAACAACACTATCAAGAAGATCAGTCTTCCAATTAAATCCCCTAACAGCCTTAGTTTGTTCTTTCTTAAGTCCTTCTATGGCCTGAAGCAAACTTAGTTGTGGCTTATCAGCATCGGCAGGATCAGGTTTTCCTACAATTGCAGTTGCAACTGCCTTAGTAGATGCAGTCACGGGTTTAAACAATTCCTCCGCGGATTCTACAAAAACTTCCTTTGCTTGCTGTCTTGCTTGTAATTTTTGTCTAACACTATCACGGACAGGAAGAAAACCCTTGATTGCTTCGAGTCGTTCTCGAGCTAGTCTAGTAGTAAATGATTCTCCAATATTTGCCATTATTTATTTGTCAATGATTTAATTCCACTAACGTAAAATATTTTTTCCACAGCAGCAGAGGGGGCGCAAACTACACCTGATTTTTCGATGATACCTCACCGTGGAAATTATGTCGGATACGAGTCGGATTTATTGAAGTAACTCGCGTTATATCAGCGGAAATACAAAGCATTTTCAAGGACATTTTTTTTTTGTCTCGTTTTCTGAATAAAAGTGTTATTTCATGGAAATAACGCTTCTATCGGGAATAGTTTCAGTGGATGGGGTGTCTCGGAAAAGTAGTTTGTAGGATTCGCCCCCCCTGCTGCTTTAATTCATGGGTGTTCGTTTAGTTATTCTCTGCATTTCGAAGTATCAGGCAATGGGCCAATATACTTATTTGGCGTTCATTTGGTGTTTAGCGGAACATCCGTATACGAAACAGTACATTGTGAAGAGAAACACAAATCGCCTTGCAGAGAGACATACTTCAGCAACCGATCTTCACTGAAACGTAACCCGCATTCGCTTGCGATTACGTGACAATAACAACTGATCCAATATGATACGAGTCAGATCACAATTATTAGTTCTTTATAATTAAGTATTATATAGCAAATTAAGTTTTTGTTTCTCAGGAGCACTTAGGCCAAAACGCGCACCCTGTGTAGCACCAGCACTTCACACTTTTTGACAGTTGTCACATGTTGGCTAGGAAATTCTTAAAGACTTTGTCTATAAAGTTGAAATAGGTGTTGCATGTCAGCATGAAAGTTAGACTAAAATTGGACATAAATAATATGACCTGATAGGAATCAGATTACAATTATTAGTTCCGGTTCAGTACCAACGAATCTAATCCCAGTCTTTTTTAGAGCATTTTTTCTGTCTCCTTTTGATGGTGATACAAGAGTTAGATTTATACATGCTAGGTATGGATTTAAGGTAATTGTTTATTCTTTAGAATATGAACGTATGGTGTTTTTGTCTTTGTGTGTTTCGGCGACAGTGCACAGTGAGTAATAAGGCATCAGCGATGATCCTGAAGTGAAATCTGTACTACATTGCACATGGTCTTGTTTACGATCCAACCTCTCAAAGAAATGCCGGTGAACTTACGACAACATCTTCACTCTGAGTTCATCTTTGGAGGTACTATAGAATTAGATACGATTCTTAACACTTAAACAAAAATGAAAGTTCAGTACTGAGAAACAAATGCTGAGAATATATAGTAACATTAGTTTTGTTTAGACTTTCAATAGCAGACCGAGGGTGAGACCCCCCCCCCCCAAGAAATTATCGAAGGACGATAACTCTTACAGCATTATTTTATACATTAAGAGTTACTTTCTTTGCCATGTGATGGTCATTTCTCGCTATTGTTTCAAAACGTTTAAAATTTTACTGAGCAATTCGATAAGCGTGGCAAGATCGTTGATAGATAAAGTTACAAATATATAAATAAGATACATATCCTACGAACTTTCACGGGCAAAGAAGAAAAATTTATAAATATTTTCATTTTATTTACCGTTACGGCTCGAACAGTAACGTTTTAATGTACGGGCGTGAGGGAGGGACGACAGCTCGTTACATCACCCCTGTGATGTTTTAAGTTTTAATCTACACTTATCAGTTTTAAATTATTGTGTATAATAATAATAATAATAATAATAATAATAATAATAATAATAATAATATCAATTAAAAATAATAATAATTTTTCTGAGGATATATTTTGTATGTATTTTTGTCTGTTTGAGCTATGTCATAATTAGAAAGAAGAATTTGTGAAACTCGTTCTCAAAAGAAGTAAGTGTTGGTGTCTATTACTATCATTGGAAGTAATATTCCACAACACTCCTATGGCATATGTAAAATATGGCTTCTACAATGTTCGCGTTCAATTTATGATATTACCAACAATCAAGAACATCTTGCCAGTATAGGCAACACAAAAATCCAGTAATACTAGAGAAGTTATACTGCAGAGATCAAAGTGAATATGATCTGATGGGTGGATAAAGCGATTACAATCGGATGTCAGCAGCCTTTATCAAACGAAACCCGGAGTTTCACTAAATGTATTTTTAGCCAATGCATATGCATATAGGGCACATTTACCCTTTACAGAAGGTTCCAAAACACCCGTCCTTATTAACATATTTTTTTTTTACACACGAACAGACTTTATTCCTGACCCATTGCTGATACAATTCAATAATTTCACCGACGATACGCATAGTAAAACGCCTTGTGATAATGACTCATAAAAGGGAATTATCTAGGTACTAAGGTCATACGAAAAGATGAATTTATGTTGCAATCTTGTTATGCAGCAGTTACGGTTAAACGACCAGTGCTAGCGTATCGAAAATTTAGAGCTGTTTCACGCACGTATATTGTAGTGTACAGACAGCAACGTCAGTGCATGTTTTGGTTAATAAAATTGGCATTTTAAAATATAATATAAAAGAAATATGTTGGCATAACATTATTTTAGCACACATAGGGCAGAGCGCCGATTGTGCTGAGGATCTAAAGGCGCTGATATGACTTGTTTAATTGTATCTAGGAATTAATTAATAATATCTGATCAACATCAGAATCATGATGAAATAATATTAAATCCAACCCTAACCAGACTAAATCAGCTGTTGGTGTGTACCTTTGGGGAACACACTTATCGCCAGTCCAGATCAGCTGATGTGGTGTGCCTTGGGAAACACACTTATTACCAGGCCAGATCAGCTGCTGTTGTGTGCCTTTGGGCAACACACTTATTGCCAGGCCAGATCAGCTGCTGTGGTGTGCCTTTGGGCAACACACTTACCGCCAGTCTAGATCAGCTGATGAGTTGTGCCTTTGGGCATCACACTTATTTCCAGGGCAGATCAGCTGCTGTTGTGCGCCTTTGGGCAACACACTTATTGCCAGGCCAGATCAACTGCTGTGGTGTGCATTTGGGCAACACATACATCGCCAGTCCAGATCAGCTGTTCTGCTATGCCTTTAGGCGACACAATTATCTAATGCTGAAGAACCCATATCACCTAGGTACACATTAGTTACTTCATTTTTCTAATAAAACAAAGTTTATTGTCTTCTAAACAATAACTCACAAATTTAGATAAAAAAAAATGCGATTATTAAACTTTGATTTTATCCATACTGTATCATGAAAACTGTCCAGGTGACTAACTACTAGTGCAGAAGGCATTATCAGTCAGATAGTTTGGCACAGCAGGCGTCATTACGTAACGGATCACCAACAAGATTTCAATGGCAATTCGAATAAACAACAGCAGGTTGTAGGATTTCACAAGCATTTTACAACTATATAAGCGTTTGCATGTGGCTGTGCCACTTAACACTTACTAGTAAATCCAAACAAGCAATCATGATTGAAGGTTGTTTAACTCTTTCAGTTGCTAATATGAATATGAGTTCCACTATTGGTACTATGCCCCACAGAAACTTATTTGCATAAAGATCTTTCCTGATTGCAAAAATAGTTTATGTTTTTTGCTTTGTATACAACTCACTGTAATCTAAACTCAAAGTTTGAACAAAATGTACTGAATGTTTGTTTTAATTATCAAAGCCTTTTACAACATATCGTTTTATTTGAGTAGAAATTGTGATACTTTGTCATTATATCATCATACAAGGAGTACCCGCCAGGAAACCTGTCTTACTGTACTATTGTGGTACGTCTGTGAAATGGTGGTTCAGTGAATGGCGTGTCGGACTCGCGACCGATAGATGTTGGTTCTAATCTTATAATCGACCACCGGTCGGATACCGTAGTGTACCTATAATCGACCATCGGTCGGATACCGTAGTGTACCACTGAGTAAGGCACTTTACCCTAAGTTGCTCTGCACAAAATAACCTACTATGAAACTACTATAAAAATCACTCAAAGGCAACTCGTGCAGATTCTGCTATTGGTTAGAACTGACAGGGTGAAACTATCTGTAAATGAATGAGTGCCCCCCACCCCTTGAAATTTTGTATCCACTTTTAATTATTTCACTCTGGTTCATTTTCTCAGCTAATAATTACATATACCCGTGTGTAGTTCTTACCGCTTCATAAAAAGGTGACATTCCTGTTTCTCCACGGCATGTAAAGATAATTTGTGTTACGGATCACTCACAATGGTCACGTGTTAGTGCTCTATTTACAGCAAGCAGGAAGATAAAAATTTCTTCTCGTTATACATCAAATTCTTTTACCTACACGAATGATGTAGGGCATGCAAACTTGATAAATTGTACTACGATTTTAAAAGTGTTTGCTCGATTTCATATTTAGTCACATCTGATATCCTATAGGTAGGTACCACCTTTCAGTACAAAGAGGTATATTGTGCAGAGATTGTACCTTGTAAAATGGGCGGGGGGTAATTTATTCAAATTCTTTGGGAAGTATAGGTGGATATTATGTTTGTAATATTGCTCAACTCCTCCTCCTCCTACACCATTCAAGAATGAGACTTAATACCACGTGATTGGTTTGGGGTAGTGTGTGATGTGTAATACGGTTGTGGAATTTCGATTTATAGCTTGGGGGACAGAACTTTTGAGAGTTGGGGTTTTAGGTTTAAGCAAGATAGGGTTTCAGAGAAAAGGTAAAAGATAATGCTACTTTGATATAGACTCTTTGTTTAATATAGTTTTTCACATAATGTGCTTAAGAAACTTGTTTAATAAAAAGCATTACGTTGATAAATGGACTGCTTCCAAAATGAAACAACGTACTGGGCATGCTGCTTTTGGTGGCTTCACTTTTGACTCATCTGATGCAGTTTAAGTGACATTGATTGACTGAAATATCAGATTTGATTCAAAAAGGCATATTCACCCACCCCCTTGGAAGGTCTGTCGCTCAATTCATTAATCGATTAAACATCGGTCGATCGATGGATAAGAGATTCAAAAACTTGAATACTGCTACCACCGCAAATAATTTCACTCCCAATGGCTGTTATGATGAATAGTAAATGTACTGGTCATAGAGCAATAACCATGATATTTACAAAGTGTATTTTCTCTTCCTATTGTGAAGTCAGTTTCTTTTTTCATTTTTTTTTTCATAGCAAAATGAACACCATTCCATAGCAAATCCGCAGGGTCTTCATTTTGATGAATGAAAAGGGTATCATTGTAGACTTCCTGCAACCCCCACCCTATGACCACACCCACTAGTGGATCATTGAATCACTACATACGGAATTCCCGGTATTATTTCTTGTATGATGTTACATAAGAAAACTATACAAAAATGACAGTTTGAAGGAATAATACATTTAGCATTATGAGCCAATCCCCATTCACTTCCCAAAAGGTAAGGGGACGAAAAACAATACCTTTCTTGAACATTGTAACTATATGGACATGTATGCTCTCAAAATGTTAAACTTTCAACTTAAGGCTGAGGCTTCGTTAGCATAAAGGACAAACGAATGGACGGACTAAGGGATACTCGGAGGATGTAACAATATATTTAACGGCTTTTGGATTTGTTTCTAACGCTTTTATACGATTTGCAAACCGGATAAAAAGTTTATTTTATACTGGGCACTAAATAATCATCAGTCTTAATTTGATCCAAAACGACAACCATTTTTCAACCGATTGAATTCGTGAATTTACGTTTTTGGAACTCATTTAACAAAGAGTTTCAGTCTGTCCTCCTTAATGACCATGATAACACAATATGATTACAACCAGATCACGTCTTCAAGCAGAACAGAGGAGATCCGATTTTAGAAAGACTAATAACACTACAAGATGTAAACACCAGGCGAATATAAAAACTTCCGGCATCTCTATATAGCCTACACATGCCTGTTATTGTCCGACCTGATCCCACAAAAGGTTTCTAGGGTGGATATAGTTAAAATTGAGGTAAGCAAAACTTTGAATTCTATAGTCTATGAACACTTCTTTATTACAGTATCAGATTCTATTCTGGTTCAGTAAAAATAGCATCATATAATTCTGATTAACAAGTACTCCGTCTGTTTCGTGTGTCATATGATTCGAAAAACGCGTGTCATGGGAAGGAAATAAATAAATTTAGTATTTATGGGGGGGGGGGGGTGCCAGGTAGGGAGTAGGGTAGGAGGATCAGTCACGAAGTTTTGTCTTGCCCTACATTATGCATAACTGTCATTTTATTTTACTATTTATAGCAGATGGTATAAATATTTGATACCGCTGTACATGAGGAGTGCTTTCTTGACATAGATAATATCACATATCATTTATCAAATAGTGAATACCCGGTCTTCCTAGTGCGTAACATACTGTGAATACAGTAGACTGAGATTTACCGTTCTATAATGTGTCGGCATGTCAGGGTCTTTGATATCCTTTCTACCTACGAATTCAATGAAACTACACATACCAAGATCAACCGGCTTATTATGCGACGTTTAATTATGGGATAAACTATTCACAGCACGACAGGTGAAATGGAAGATTATATGTATGTATGTATGTATATATATATATATATATATATATATATATATATATATATATATATATATATATATATATATATATATATATATATATATATAATATTCATTTTAAAATTATTTGTTTATTTGTGCATCATTTAGAGGGTCTAAAAAATGACGCTTTCCTTTAAAGGATTACGAATGATATTGCTTGAAGCGGTTTTAACACGATGCTAGTAGTGAATGAGGGTGATTCAGGGACAATAGGACTTACCATTAAAATACCCCCTGAGCCTGTATAGGGACAAAATTTATAGGGAAAAGGGAAAATCCAGTCAAAAACGTATTGGGCCTGTATAGGGGCAATGCGACTTATCATTAAAATAGGGACAATATGACTGGAACAGGTAAGGTTACGTCACGATACTGACTATTAGTAACAATGTAGCAAGGAGCTGACCTCAATTGGACCAAACAGCGGGAATAAAACATAGAACGCTTGGCGGGAACGGGACTGGCGGGACAGAGACAGAGATAACACAGACAATAGACCTCCATTCCTTCTCTAGCCTTTCCACCACATAGGCGGCATACAACATCCATTAACAACTGTCCTTTATCTGGTTAAACAGCTCCATGGTCATCTTAGTTTATTTTGTGTAAAATGGCGCAAACGACGAACGTTTTGACCTTAGATGTGAAATCACGGACGTCAAGGAAAACACCCACACCACTCACTTCATATATTATCTACTATCCATACACACGAGAAGGAGAGAAAAAACAACGCAAAATATACGATCAAAAACCCAAATTATACTATCCACACACTAAAAGGAGACAAAACAAATCCTTACTATACTATCCACAAAACCATATTCTACTATCCACACACGGGAAGGACAAAAACAAACCCTTACTATATTATCCACAAAACTATATTATACTATCCACACACGGGAAGGAGAAAAAAAGCAAACCCTTACTATACTATCCTCAAACCCATATTATACTATCCACTCACGGGAAGGAGAAAAAGCAAACCTCAAATATACTATCAATAACCACAATATTATTGTCCACACACGGGAAGGAGAAACAAAAAACAATTATACCATCCACACAGAAGGGAGGGGAAAAAACCACACACTGTACTATCCACACAACAGTACAAGAAAGAAGCCCAAAAATCTACTATCCACACAAGCGTAAACTCACTTATGCAAACACACATTCTACTATCCACACAAACGTACGTGAGCTCACACACACACACACACACACACACACACACACACACAATCACATTAGTAAAAGAGTGAGTGTTTATAATCACACTACTCCACATTCACACAAATTTGGAACATGAAAAGTCTCTTTTCTAAATATTCGGTTAGCCCTGAGAAGGGCTGGTTTTTAAACTCCAGATACACCTGTTATAGATTACATCTCCCATGCTGTGCCCGCCACACACATAGCCTACTCCAGTAGTTCTCTCAATTGATTCGTGTGCTTGGGAGCTCTGAGGGAGGTTGACTGGCTTCACTCTCCCAATTTTCACTTTGAGGGATATTAAAGACTTTCCTCTCTCTTCTTCTATGCCACACGCGTTATTTCCTCTTCCCAGTTTTCAGTCTTGTTAACCACTGGTCTTTGTACTGGTGGGAGAGGTTGTGGCTGTGGTTAACGCGGTTGTGGCGCTGGTAATGTCTGCGGATGTGTCCTCGACTAAGGCTTCAACTCACACACAGGTCTCATGACAAGATGAGACAAAATTATTCTTTTCGTTTCCTCTTCTTCTTTTTTCTTCTTTTCTTTTTACTCCGCTTTTATTCTGGCTTCCACCTCCATCGCCTCCATGGCCAGCTCATCCAAAAAACGTCTGGCATACTCCAGGTGCATCTGGAGCTCCAGTAGCTTTGCTGTTTTGTTACTCATCTTCAGTGTTGACCAATCAACGTCGGGTAGCGAGAATAACGAGAATTTCCTTTATAGATGTCAAACACGGACGTAAATGAAAACATCCCCTTTTACCCAGACGTTCAAGACCCATATCATTACCCCACAAAAACATGGATCGCGCGGACTTAAAAGAAACACTCACTCATTTTTTTAACTCACAAACCCTAACTACTATTAAAAAACTTACTGACTTCTTGACAAGCTACGGAAAACGTAGTGCTTACAAACACACTTCCAACAAAGTTAAAGAAACGGAATTCTTATAGACACACTTCCATTTTTTCTAACCTACTAACATACAATTGCAGTTGCATTAGTATTTCTTATCTAGAGTATTAGATAGTCCCGAAAATGAACGATGAGCATTGGCAATCTTTTGTTGTCTGAGATTGCATCCCCGTCTGGCTGTAGGCTTTCTCAAATTTTATGGCATGCTTCTTCGGAATCAGAAGGAGAACTCTTAGGTGTCTACACAGCAGTCGATATATCATATGTCTGATTCCTGTTGCTGCTGCTGCTCTCTCTGCTGTTTCTGAAGTCTGTACTTCTCCGTCCATTCTTCTTTCCCTTTCCTGATTTTCTCTCTGAAGAGCTCTTCTATCAGGTCTTAGTCACTTTCAACATTCTGACATTCTCTATTTCGGCAGGTTTCTTTATCATGCTTTGCCTGACACGATGTAATTTCACATAAGCTTCGTTCAGCTTGAGTACATCTACATAGAAGGATGGGTCAACAATGGATGGCCAGACTGCAGACTACCCCACTTTATATGGTTCATGCGTGGACGCGATAAACAACATCCATACACTGTTTAGAGTCGGAACGCTAGAATAGTTTGATTTGAGGGATAGATAGAAGTCAAAGAGCATATATCATGATCAAATTGTAAAATAAACGACAGACGCCTTTTTCAAAGCACATTTGTATTCAAATAACTAACATCGAACACTTAACAATTAACAAATCTTTAAATAAACTATCAAATAAACTAACAAACATTTTTTTCTAATAACAATCTATAGCTTAATTTATATTGATGGAAGTCATTGGGCCATTGATTTCCACTACGTTTCCTAGCTAAAGACAAAAGATAACCATAATGGTCACAAAACCATCGAACTACTTTGGCATCGTTTCTAGATGAGTGACGATCAAAATAAGGCACTAAATGTTCTAAAGAATATCCAAGAAGGCGTTGATGAAGAAAATACACACTTCAATGTCCACACACCATGGAATATGTGCCTTGTAATTTCACATTATTGAATTGCCTGGTCGGAGCATTTCTTCTCATAAGTTGATGATGTCGTCTTCCAAAGGTGGCAATCCATATGAATCAAAATACTCCACACATAATTCGTTAGGAATGTAGACGATTACCCAGTGGGTTCCTGGGAGATGACTGTCCTCCGTGTTGATGACATAAGTGTGATGGTCTTCAGGTTTGCAATAAGGCAATTTATTTTTACCATACACGAGGGGATTCCATGAAGCAGGATACGAAATGTTGTTCAAGAGGCAATAAAGTTCCCAGGTATCCATTTTTGGGTTGTTTTGTTGTTTTTTCATGTTGTTTGTCTTCACAGGTAATGATAAGTAATCAATTCAATCCGAACTTTTTGTTTGAAAATGTATGACAAGTAACTGTTTCCTCGTTTCATCTTTGCCCTCTGAGCCAAGAGAGCTTCGATGAGATGGATCTCTAGAGTCATCAGTGGAGGAGAGGAATGGAATGGTCACGCAAGTCTTTATACCACTGATGCAACACGGCTTGATTTGACTCCAAGCATCGTCCAGATACTCGTCCAATTTTTCTTCTTGACTCACCATCAAACATTTATCGTGTTGAATTTGACTGGGATGATTGTTTTGACATCCAAAGCAATCTTTCTTGGTCAATTCCGTAATTTTTTTCTGCCAAGTGTTTGGCTAAACAGGAGACTAAATGTTGTTTTTGTTCTGGCCGTCTGGACTTAATCACGATGTCATTTTCGTCTTTGTCTTGGGGTTCTGCTTCCACGGTCTCCTCCCATTCCAAATATTATCCAATATTCAAAGAGGGATAACAGTCTTCCATAGCTTCTAATAGTCTAGAATAACTTCTCTCAAACTGTTGATTTCTATGGTATTATCGAATTCGGCACAAAGAGGACGTTAACCCATCAGTTAGAGCTTCTTCAAAATGAAGTTCCACTCGATTCTGGCCTGGTTTTATAGGGTAGAAATGTCCTTCTTCTGCAGTAAAATAAAAGTCCTACAAAGCGTAGCATCCTGCGTAAACCCCGTACGTAATACCGTGACTACTAATGGTCCTTATCTGTCGTAGCTTTGTACAGGGACAAACACTATCTCAAGCATTTATTTCTCTTTATTGGCAGATTCGAAGGGTCTCGTACGCAATATTTTACAATCTTTACTGACTTCGATCTTGGACAAGCCGTAGTGCTGAAACTCGAAAGGATTTTGATTGTGGGCTCCGTTGACAGCTGCAGTGCTCACGATACCAACGCTTAATCGCTTGGGTAACTGTCCTTGGGACAGATGATCTTCGACCATGGATCGGGGTCCAGTGGCAATGGTGAAAGTTTTCACTTCCACGCGTCGTATCGGATACTTGGCAGTCATTCTGCTTAAAGTTTGACTGATGTAATTTCCCACCTTAGGTATCACTTCCACACGTCACACGTAGAGTATGGCTTCCTCGATGTAAGTTTGTAACCGGCAGCACCAGCCACCAAATGAAAGTGGTACTGCTGAGCTTCAGTCTCAGGCGAACATACACGCCATTCAGCAAATACTTCTCTTCTAACCATCGTCCAAATGCAAGCGGTGCATCAGTTATAAGCTTTGGATTTCAGCAATTTTATTTCTTTGTTCTATTAATTCCGCATAGTGGTTTTTTTCTCGGTTTTATCCGTTTCGGTTTCGTCAAAATTGCCTACCGTGTCAGGTTTCCACACCACGTAGGCATCCATATAAGTATTAGTGGGTTGTTTTTCGTAGTAAAGAGATTTGCCAGGTACGCTTGATAATAGTAAGTATCGATACTGCTGTTGACCAGTTTTTTTTATTCAAGTACAAGTCCGCCACTCTGAAGTAGGAATGCATGCAATTGTTGACGGGAGGTACTGCCTCATGGGCATCTAGATCTCTACCATCCGAATCGTACACTTTGACTTTCAAAAACAAGTAACTAGTGTTCAGATCAATTTAATCTTTGGGATTTCAAACTCGATGCCAGCTGAGATCGTGAAAGAGGAGATGGGATGAAATTCGACCCATATGGATTCCTGCATTGTAATCATAGTAGGCAGTATGGCAAAGATATATAGTTCCGACTTGGAACAGGCACAATATTCTCGGTGCGTCATGCTATTTCTATGATTTAATAATCAAAAACGTCTTAGCCTCGATCAGTTCTTCTTTTCTTAGTCTTTCTAGCTTTATGAGTGTGAAGTCTTCTGAAGAGAAGTTTTTTCTTCTCTTTCTACCTTGTTCTTGGTATGGTGTCAGGGAAGCAGGAAAGCCTAACTCGGCAGCGTTCAGTACATTTATAGAAATTTATCGTCGGTCCAAAATGTCTTTGTCCGTTTGCAGCAAGACATTTTTGCTAGCTCTCAAGTAAGCTTCTTTAGGGGTTTTTTTTTGATGATGATGATGACATTTCTTTGCCTTGCGTCGAAGCGGCATCTCTCAAGGCGTGCAACTCGTGTCACTATCGGTTGCAGAACAGGAGCCACCGAACGAAAGGCCAATTTCAACATATCTCCTTAAACATGTCCTCGTTGTCGAGCAACGACTCGCTACACTGGATACATGGCTTACGAGTCGTTAATGGAGTTTTATATGGAGATCTCATTTTATAGCAATGTTGACAGTGTAGAAATACGACTTGCTGACGTGTAAATAGTGAGGATGTACAAATTCAGGTGAACGTGGTAGGTGTTTCCACCGTCCTGGTCATTGGCCATGGCAGAATCCACTTTGAAAGGAATGACACTCAGTAACGCTACGGAGATGTGTCTCACCACGTTGTACTCCACCACATCGGATTACACAACGATCAAATTGAGTCCTTGGTTCATTTCTACAAGGGAACGTACAAACTTGTAAAATTCCATAGTGCTGTTGATCTTAGACTTGATATTCGGAGACATTTTTGTGTTTCCACCTGAAATATCAAACAAGTCAAGATTAAAACTGATGGACAACGTCTGGGTGTGGGAATATGTCTATGTGCTTGAGAGTATGATGATGCGTAAAATATTTCCACATGCGTTCTTTCAAAGTGCCTTTAAAGCGTTCTACAATGCTGACTTTGGTTCCGGGATTTTTGGTGGTGAAAATTGAGTCTCACGTTTCTTTAAATCTTTTTTCTTTAATTCTTTTTGTAAAGCTTGGTTCAGACATTCTGTGCCTCCATCGAAGTGGGTGCCGACTACTTTGTTTCAACACCAGCTGGAGGGCTGGCACTAATTCACTGTTCGAATTGGACGTCAATGGCACGACCCAGGCAAATCTGGAAAATACGTCGATGACACAAAACAAATATTTATAGCTCCAATTGTAGGCGGCCAAAAGAGAAACATCTGCTAAATCCATTTGCCATTGAGGGTCGATACTCTCCACTCGCGTGCGACTTCTGAAAAATTTTCGTCGAATGGGTTTGTGTAAAGTGTATGTAGCTTGTTCTAGCAACCATCGTTGCACTTGAGGTAAACGGAGACTTTTCAGACGGGTTTTGGTAGCACGATTCAGTTTTGGAACTCCTTCGTATCCCACAGGATGGGATGGATCGTACTAAATGCTGTCTAACACCGTTCCATGTTTTTGTTTTCATTTTTAATAAGTCACCAACTTATAACTGATGCAACTCTTTTTTCGTGTAATATTTTCTTGGCTCGTAAATCATTACGTGACAGGCGAGCGATAGGTGTCGATGAGCAGGAGGATGTCTGAACAGGAGTAATCGGTTCTTGTTTCACTTCTGTGTTTACCTTCTTTTTCTCGTCGGATGAAGAAGGGTAGGTCATAATCTTTTTAATCCATCTAATTCTGGATGCAGGTGGTGTTATTAACTTGCGTACTTTATCTGGTGGTTTTGATCGCTGGTTATAGTGGTGTAGTTCATCAGGGTCTTAAATTCTTTTAGAGTGTGCGGAGCCGTTTCGTCTCCAGCTTTCTGGTGAAAGAGTTGTAGTCATTGCAAGAGTTGACCGTACTTTTCTGTTTCTAATCCGTGACAGAATGAAATTCGTTTTTTAACTGGGTCACCTCGATCAAGTGAGGATTGGGAAGTAAATGGGGGGTCCGTTGTTCTTGCCAACGATGGTATTCCATCCATAGTGTGTAAGGCACTAAAGCCAGTTTTCGTCATTCCATTCGAGTTCAATGGTCACTTCTGAGATCTTTGGATTTGAGAGGTCCTTTTTATCTTCTTCGTCCCATTTTATCTTGCTCGCAGGAGAGTGCTCTCAGTATTGGTCCCAATACTCCTTTCAGGAAGGGCCCTAACAACAGAGGCGAAATTCCTCCGCGTTGTACCAACATCTTTTTCTTTTTGGCGAACGGGAATTTTCTTTTGAACCATTTGGCAAAGAACGTGACGATGTTTGGCTAAGCATCTTGATCTGGTGCCTAGACAAAGGTATCGTGCCTATCAAGACCTTCAAATAACATTCGCTAACGGTGTCAATGACATCTTTGGAGGCGTTTTGAATGAGTTTTATTCGCTAGGGCGGATACTAAAAGAGAAGGCAGCCCTTTCCTTTTCTTTCCTTTGGGTTTAGAAGAGGGATGGCATTTGTGTGTGTGTGTGTGTGTGTGTGTGTGACAGCTGTGGGTATTCAGGACCACCAAAACACTGATTCCAAATCTTCTCATCAAGCTTTTTTTTAGACGGGAACACGTCACACATGATTGTCTTTACGTTGTATCAACGTGATGACAGGCATCACGCGTGATATAAGGGTTCGCAACTTACTAAATCGAGACAGTTTTTGTTTGGACAAATCCAGTAAACTCTGTAATATGCCCGATCTCTCTTGGACTTTGATTTTGGCAGCAGGTACTTTGTGAGTAGCTAACATTGCAGCTAAAGTGCAGGAGGGTGTCACCGCTAGTGAATTTGTTGGAGACGGGGGTTTCCATTGTTTCTTCACATGAGGGAGAACAGTTGTCAAACTGGGTTTGGCTGGCATCACCATCATGTTGACGATGTGTGAGACAGACCCAAAGTGTCCGAGGTTTTCATAGATTGTTTTTGTTAAGTCGACGACGGGGACGTGTACAGGACAGGCCCTCCGTCTTAACACCAGTGTTGACATAAATGGGTACAAAATCGGAAATAATCGTGGGTGGTGGGTTTTAATTCCACGAGTAAATAGACGTGTGGGGTTAGAGTGGTATCGTCGTATGCATGAGTCAGCCAAGGAATTCCTAACTGTTGTCTGAGATTTGCATTTGCGATTTATCTCTAGGGTTTTTAAACAAGACCACGTTATCAGCATTGAGACTGATGGTGCGATGGGCTTTACTTTACAGATTTTGAGTAATGTAATTGACACTGGCATTACGATGATGCTCTTTTCGTGTAAACCGCAGTTTTGTTTTTTCTTCATCTTTTCCTAACGTGTCATCGAAAATGATCAGATGGGTTTGTCTGGGGTCAGACACGAATCCTTCGTTTTGGCTAGGAATGCCGTCCACAAACACGATGGAATCGCCTTGACTTTAGCGAGAGGTTGTACGCCTTATGCCACTCGTTGTAACACAGCATGATTTGTTGAGGTGGACGATCGATCAAATGACGTTTATATTCGATCAAACCTTTGACAAATTCGGTTTTGCCTGCCCCGCTAGGTCCGGCAATTAAGATGTTAAAGGGATTGCGAAGATACAAGGCCTCCCTACTGGCACTATCTAAGTGTTCGTCGATGAATTTGAAAGTGGAGGAAGAGAGAGCAGAGAAAGCTGAGGTAGCCATAGTGCAAGGATTGCCGCGTTCGACGCGAAGACAAGCAGGAGAATAGGTTTTATACTTTATGAGGACACGTTTATTGCAAGTTAAAATGGAATAAGGCGAAAAACAAAAATACATAAAAGCCAAATGTTTACGTACAGCAATAAGAAACACATCAAAACGATCAAAGTGGAATATAAACAAGTCACTGTACAACATGATATTTGGTAACCAAGATGTCCTAGGAAGATTGTGTAATGTTTCTACAGTCTCTACATGGGGTAATGTCACTCGGGTGTCCTCCCTGAATGGTCTTTCGGGATTTTCCATGACAGTCCTGTCATGAAGGGAGTGGTTGCCCTCGGTAATTTGTATTTCTAGCACTGTCACTACAAAAGGTATACAAGTGACTTTTTTCCGTGGACGTTTGAATTGAGGATTACAACTCTTGGGCATATTGAGCCACTTCTTTGGTCCAAGCCTCAAGGCCCCATTGTTTACAATCACGTACATCTATCCAATGAAGGTGTAAGTCACGAGCTACACACACATCGTCATACACATCTTCGGTACCTAAATGTTCACGAATCTTTTCTTCCGTAGAGGTATAGAAGTGTCCGTATGAACGCCAGGCTTTGAATAAAATGAGTATCTCGTATTCATTTAAAGGGAGCACTTTCATGTTGATATGATGAAAACTACTGTTCCTAAATAACTGGCTGGTAAACGAAATCCAAGAAAGGAAGTCACTAAGACTCACACTCACATGTACTTCTTGGGTAAAAAAGAATTTTTGAGTTTTAATTGATTTTGGCAATTGAATGAAGTTGGTGGCCCTGAAAAGGACCGTTGATATTTGCTTGTTGAAAAAAAAAGAACCACAGGGACGGGATGTAATCATCTTTAACTGCCTTAAGCCTTTGCCACGGCCAAGGTCTACTTATGGACTGACTCCTGCCGATGATGATTTGGTAGAAATAACTAAGGGTGGTATCGCAGGCGTAATAATATGGTTAGGTTGTTTGGCTCGGGAAGGTTTTGTTTCAGACTTCTTAACGCTGCAAAACTGTCTACGAGTACAGCCAGCGTTATGCTTTAAACATTCTCCCTTCTCTCCTAGACATTGTTTCTTCTCTGCTGCTTTTTCCTGTCGTTTCCTTCTTGCCTCTTCTTCTTCTCTCTGTTGCTGTTGAAGGAGAAAAGCTTGTTCTGCTTCTTTCTGCTGTTATAAAAGTTATCCAATTCTTCTTTCTTTCTGTGTTTAAAATCATCGACGTTTGGTAAAGAAAGAGGAGGTATCGGAATAAATTATTGCGAAGAAGAAAGAAAATCGACTAAATCCCAATTAAAATCGACCTATTCTGGAAGTAGGCCTGTGCTGACTTTGGTAGCCGCTACTCTAATATCGCTTCTCGTCTCTACGGCCGGTGTACCCCAATTCATCGTCTTCTTAGGTTCCGTCTTGTTTGAAAACTGTGTCGCATGGATTGACTGTGCACAGAAGCTAGCACATGTGACGTCACAGTCTGCTTTCTCCGGATTTGAAGACTGACTCCATGTTGTGACTGAAGTTTGTAACGCGTGTTTGGATTGGTGAATAAATTCAATCCGTTTCGATCTGTACTTCCCCTAGAAATAATCTCAGTTCACTGCATTCCCTTCAGCTGTTCTCGACACAAGATGTGGACAAACGTAGAATCATCTACTCTCGTATCGTCAAAAAAATGCTGTTCCGGACGGACTTACTTATGTATGTGAAATCATCATGGGCAATTATCAGGAGCACGAATACGAGCGTTTAAAAAAGAAGTATTTATGTGGAGAGACAAAGCTGTTTGAAAAGAGACCCTATATACGGACCAGAAGTCAAAGAAATTTGAGGAAGATAATAGGACCTATGCGTTGCTCTCTATGTTAAAGGAATGATGTTAACAAAACATCAAATACCCTTTTTAGGGCCACTCATATGCCTCGAAAAGATTTGCTTTCTTGCCGAATATTTTTTAGTTAGTTGTATAGGTGTTTGTCTGTTGTCTATTGTCTGCGTTATCTCTGTCTCTGTCCCGCTAGTCCCGTACCGCCAAGCGTTCTATGTTTTTCCCGCCATATATTAATGATAAGTCCCATTGACCTTATACAGGTCCAATACGTTTTTGACTGTATTTTCCCTTGTCCCTATAAATCTTGTCCCTATACAGGCACATTGGGTATTTTATAGTCACATTGTCCCTGAATCGCCCCCATTCACTACTGATGCTTCTAAGAATGAGTTTTAATGTAAAAGAATGATGTTTTGGTGCGTATTAAAGAGTGCCTGGTGAGGGTTAAGAACGATGTTCACTTTAAATGTTAAAGAACCGTGCTTTAGTTTATATTGTTATACCTAGAAAGGGCTACTTCATATTGTTTGGTTATCATTACTGTATCATTGGAAATACAGGCCAAAGAAAAACAGATTTATCAATGAACATATTACTTCGATGTCTTATTACTTATTATGACGACATTACTACATATACTTTTAATAATGCCGAAGCAAAATCTTACATGTTAGAAGAACTATTTGTTACTATAGAGGAAGAAACAGACCAAACAATTTTCACTGTACTCACACATGATGATGTGATTCCTATACAAGATTTCCATTCGGTAATATAACATTTGTTGAGGCTAATAGAATAAAAATTACTTCAGTGGTAATACAAATTGTAATTCTATTTATTAACTCAGTTTAATTTAGATTTGCGGATATGCTTCAGTCGAACCAAAAACATCTTATATTTTAATAGATTATATATTGAAAACATAAGCCAAAGTTTAGATGGTCTAGTAATGTTGAAAACAATGCTCTTGTAGCGTATACAAGGAAGCAACACAAAACTGCAACTGCAAACACGCAGAACGACACTGCACTGGTATCGACAATTTTTATATTGGCAGTAATGAATGATCGTATTAGTTTAATTAAATAAAGCAAGGGAAAACAAAATTTCACAACAATTATATGCCAAAAAGAACATCAACAGAAAGCTGCATAGCAATTATATAAGCCACTGAAAACACTTGCTAAACCGTTCATCAGATTCATAAAATAATTTGAAAGTATTACGTCTCTTTTGATTTAGCTAAGTCACAAAAAGAAGCAAACCGGTAAGTTTGTAAAACTGAAATAATTTAATCCTCTAAGTTACAAAATGAAAATGTAAGAGGTACTTACAATATTAAGAAATAAATTAAAGTGAGCCTGAAAGATTCTACACTAATCCAAAAGAATCAAGTTTTCCTAATGAATGTACTGAGATACCAGTAACCTTGAATGTGATAAAATACCAACAGTCTTGATGTATCACAATAATGTTGTCCAAAATTAGTTTCAATGAATTCACAATGATCTCTATGAACACTTTGTGATTCTATTGACTAATCCAAATAAATCATTCCTTTCAAATTATATCTAAGCCCTACATTCGTCACATCTTCATACTGATATTTTCAAACAAGAACAAAGGAAAATTAGAATAAACTAATTATTTGACGCATGTCCATCATATACACCCAAGCCTCTACATCACACGAGTTTCGTACTCGATTTATGTCTCATATACTTCCTGTGTGACGTGTTGCAATATCTCATGATGTCACAGAACCGACCTGACCGATTATTGTAATGGGAATAACCTCAAACTTGTACACACGTTCATTATTGCGATTTAAAACTTGTGAACACTTCTATATACCTGACGTGCAATCTACAGTCATGCATCAAAAATGAATGAGAACATATATAAACATGAACACGAGATACTCAAGATGAACGATTTCATTTTCTTCCGAAGATAACTCATTTTTCTCATGTTTTTCACCAGGATTTATTTAAAAATCTATCTAATGAGGGATTAAATACAGAGTAACATAATGTAACAAAGGAAAGAAAAAATTAACAGACTCGATAATGGAAACAAAGGAGCATAACCAATATATAAACAAATTAACCTTTGGAAGCAAAGCCTCCCAAAAGGTGCAGAGCTAGAAATAGACTATCATTCTGATGAGCATATACCTAATAAATCTTACGATTGGATGATGATCCAAATTTTGGTGTTGTATATTGACCGTAATAAATCTTACGATTGGATGATGATCCAAATTTTGGTGTTGTATATTGACCATAATAAATCTTACGACTGGATGATGATCCAAATTTTGGTGTTGTATATTGACCTTAATAAATCTTACGATTGGATGATGATCCAAATTTTGGTGTTTTATATTGACCGTAATAAATAATCTGAATTTAAATTTGTACCATATTATATTATACGAATAAATGTTGACTATAATTTTCTTGACTGATAATGAAAATATGGGATAATTACCACATATAGTGACAAAGCAATAAACATTTTCAAACAATGATATAACTTACCTGAATTAACAACATACACTTAATATACTAGGGGATCAACAATGGATGAAATATTTGATATAATAAAGCCCAAACCACGCAGTGAAACATTTGCTAATATAATTGGTACCAAAAATATAGGAAATAAAAGCAACTCGGCTAAAGATTGTTGAAATACTAAGTAAACTACCTAGTGGTAAACAAGTAAGATTGGGTATGAAATAATTTATACAACTATGTATGATACTGTATAATTAACTTATATAACAATGCTATTTTAAACAATGATATTTTAGTTTCAAGCGATGTATCTAATAGTTGATGGCACAATTCTACTATCGATAGTAACTCACCGGTATTGTTTGATATTAATAAAACTTATAAAATAGTGTTCTTACGGTTAGAAATACAATATTAGTGGTTTAATATAACACCAGAAAATACTGCTTTCCAGTAGTTTGACGGTACCAGCAGAATATTATATAGTTAATATAAATAAAACGATTAATAAAATATTAACACGTGTTTAAATGGGAATGCCGTAACAGTTCAAGAAATGTTTAACACATTTAGATGCAGATAACTGTTAGCAGATAGTTAATAAGTGAAATTTTCAAGTATAAAAAAACATTGGAAATATTGTATGACTTGATTAACAAATAATAGGAGGAACATATAATGAAGTAATCATATGTACTAATTTGCATCTGGTTCAGCGCGTATTTAAAGTCAACCTAGGAATGAAATTGATCTAAGTGAAAGAGTAGACTATACGATTTCAATAAAAAAAAAACATGCTCTTAAAAACAATGATATCGGAAAAGAGATTTATTGATAATATAATTGGATACGTATTATGAAACGTTTCTTCCTTTTTTGTTTAGCAGTAGTAAAATGGTATTCAGTATGTTACTTGAAATTAAACGGTTAGCATCGAGAAGTGCAAGAAAAAACTATCGCAGGAGAGGTTTTAGAAGATACAGCTGAAAACTTATTAATGAAAATTCTATATATATTCTGTCGAACAACAAGACTGAATTGAACACATAATCAATATGATATCATTGGGGCAACATTAAGAGCCACCGCCGGGTCTAGTATTAGGAACAAACGATGGTGAAAGTGATAGTCATTGCATTTATGTAAGAAATATTATGTCATGCATTTAATTAGAATTGATTTAAATCTAATAACAAAATGGTAAATTAATAGAAATGAGAAGAAAAAAAGCAAATAAAACCTATATAAAAGCAATTTAAAATATCACTGATTTGATCTAATATTTTCACATGCGCAATTAAAACAGAACAGATAAAGAAGATGTATTGGTCAATTTATAGTTTATTTGGTGATTCCTGACTTTCTGAGTAGAAGATTATCACTTCCTGGGACTCGTGGTCAGGATATTGTTTATTTTCTATATCGGAAAATATATCACAATATATAAACACTACAGTCTTTGACAAATTTCTATACCAAAAGAAGTATGACAAATAATAAGGTACACCATTCTAGACGTTTTAGGAAAGATCTGTTGCAAAAACTATGAAACTAAATGAAAACTTGATTGTTAGCTTTGAACAATATTGTGATAGCAATGGTACAAGCTGGATTGCTATTTATAATAATCCTAAAAGGATAAAAGGGTAAAGTTTTATTTATCTGAATTTTTCCAACTAATGTTATTTAATAGGATATGTTATAAAGGAAAAGTTTAAAAAATTACAATAGTACATATATACAATAATTTGACTAACTTATGTTTTAATATAATAGTTTGTATTACATAATTCACCGTTATAAAGACAATCAACCACTAAATTATTACATAAGTTTAGAAACCGTATCTTTAATGAAACATTTATAAAACAATATGCAAGAAATTATCAAATTAAAGATATAATATAAAATTATACTTCCTAAGATGTACAATCGAAACTGATACAAATAAAGCAGTTATCACACAAGCTAAAGTGGTAGGAATTTTATGATAGGGTTATGCAAATTATATGAAAGAAGGAATGCAAATTTTACTGTCTAACATTATAATTATAAACATTTGAAACCATATTGTGTGAGATTTAGAAACAAAACGAACACAAATAATAAAGTATAATAAAGTTATCACTCACAAACAAAAGCTAGCAGGAATATCAAGAAAAATAATTATATAGTATGTAATAGTAGATAAACAATATGTCTACCATCAGAAAAGGCAGTATACTGGACATACATACGATCAACACGCCATTGTTGCCAAAGTGTGGATTGATGCCGTCTTCTTACAAATAATGTAGGCTTGAAAACCTGTTATAAATGAACTTTAGTCAATCAGTGCTTTGATGGACTCGCATCACAACGTTTGTCTTATGTGATCTCTACATTTGTTTCTAGTACTCAACTTTCCACTGTGTCCAAATCCTAATAGATCATATTTTAATCTAAAATACCTTTCAAGATAAACTCATGGTAAAGTTTTTTTCATAGGTTATGAGCATCTTATTTTGCGACGCTGGACTATAAACAAAGCATTGGGCAAAGGATCACAGATTCCACATCCGGATCAGAATCAGTGCCTCATTAGTGAGTTTGAAATACCACCGAAATACACACAGACAACTAAACCGTCACACTTCATTTCTAAATAAGAAACAACAGCCGTTATATCAATACCAAGGATGCTTAAATCTAAACGTTGTATCGCCACCAAATTAAGAAAGGAAAACATTCTCTACAAATGGACTGATACTACATTAATTTCATGGGTAGTGAACCGGAAGTAATAATTGTAACCCGAGTCCTAATGACATGCCTGATAGCCATGACTACGTTTGCGATGAAATTTCTATTAACAATGATCAATGTAATAACAAATGTTGATAATAATAAATCACTGAACCAAATCACATTGAAACAATCATTATCGTTACACATTATTTTGGGCTAAGCAAACCAAAGCTCAGGCAAAAAAGCATTGACTATACACCTAATCGATCAGCTGCATAAATCAATCATAAAATAATCTCATCAATGACTCGTTTAAACAGATAAAACATATTATATATGATATATTGATTTGCTTCGTATGAAACCCTTTAGTAAATGGAACAACGGATATAAGGTATAGTAAATATTATTTATACAGATACAGAATACTCATTTATACTAACTTGAACTGATTTATCTAATGCTTTAAAAAATAATATACGCGTAATCCCGTGAACAGTTATGAGTTGAACAAGGTGGTGAACCTTGTAATTAAATATTTTTTTTAAAAAAAAGTTGGATGAAAACAATATTGAAGAGCGTCACACTTATAATGAAGGTAAAGTTGTGGTTGTTAAAATAATGAAATATACTTTACAATATATAATGGAAAAGCACTACACATCAAAAACAATACAAATGCATGCTTGGATATTTTACTAGGAATATATAAATAAATATAATAACACAATTGCAGAAGTTTAAAAATGACTGATAGAGATGTCAAGAAAAAGAACACTTTGTGTTATATGAATCAATATAGTGTAACCCCCAAAATGCACAATAGCAGATATGGTAAAACATTGTATGTAAAACTTGACAGTAGAAAAGTGAAATTCTACGAACTAAAGCGAACAATTGTTTAAAATAACATTATCAGATATGCAAACTCTTTGTGTGAAAAAATAATTGTAAATATTTTATGAAAGCAAATTAACTAAGTTATGAGCTGACAAAATTAAAACGCGATAAGAATAGAAACATATGTATTTAATCTGTTTTGCAATAGCATGCAGTGATATTCTGTATTATTGATTTATCTACATACTTTTAAAAGGGCATAAACCTACATGGACACAACTGAAGATTTTGCATAGGATAATGTCTACAAATACACTTTTTAAAACAGTCAAAAGTGTCAGAAATGATCTTTGTTATCTGCGCATGGTACATACTAAACCCTTCCCATCTTTTCTGGAATTGTCACTTATCATAGGGATTAATACTTCACATGCTACAGAGGACGAAGAATAAGTATAGTCACACAACAGTTTAATTTTCTGCACAACAAAAACATAACATTGGACTCAAAGAGGGAACCTAGGATGATGATGCGATAAATTTACTTAAAATTTTAGCACACCAACTTATCTATCAATGTATATACTAAAAAGAAAGACGTTCTTTGTCACATTTTGAAAAGCTCCTTAAATTTCAGTTCAATGTTGAAAAATACAACGCATACAAAAGCTGTGAAAGGGGAAAATTTTCAAGTAAATGGTTAATATACAAACAATATATATTGGACAGAACTATTTATTCCTTACATGGTTCGTTATATGACACAGGACACTTGTCACGTATTTCTCTGTACCTGTTACGTTGATCAGGTTCAAACAAAACTATATACATGTACGTCTGAATCATCGAGAATAAGAAACCCGCTGTACGAGTTTGCTTATATATGCTTGAAATATTCTGAAGAAAGGTTATTTTTCCGTATGTGTGTGTGTATTTTTCATGTTATAATGCATATGTATGTATGTATGTATGTATGTATGTATGTATGTATGTACGTATTAATGTATATGGATCCAGATGTAGATTCGTGCATATTTAGGTATATGTTTATACGTGTATGTGTGCGCTTGTCTGTATAATTATCTAGTTGGGTTTACATTTCCTGCTTTATTGTAAAGTCGCTGAAATACTGTTCCAATATTTAACGTGTTACACGTGTGCGCCACTTGTCTTTTTGTCAATAAAATATAAAGTATAAATTAAAGAAATAAAATAACATGTTTTCTGAAAGCATGATGGATTGAATGCATGTGAATAAGAGACCTATACGTTTATGCTGTATTATGGTGGATTACTGACCCATATATGTAGCTATTTCTTTCTTGTTTTCATCATTTCTGTCTCTCCTCTTTACAGACTTGAGAAAAAATGCGATACAAAAAAAAGGTCTCCTGCAAATTCAACTACTGTCGTGACTAAGGACGCTGCTGCAACTTTTGTGAATTCTAGTGCTTCACATAGTACCGTGACTTCCATTGCTTCCACTAACACCATGACTTCTAGCGTTTCCACTAGCACTGGGACTTCAACCACTTCAATAAGTACTATTGAGTCTCATGCTTCCAATGGTTCCATGACCTCAAGCGCTTCTGCTAGTCCAGTAACTTCCAGCACATTCACATGGACCGGGTCTTTGAGTTCTTCCATTAGTACCTTCTCTTCCAACCCATCTACCGATGCAGAGACTTCAAATGTTTTTAACAATGCTATAACTTTAAACGCTGCAACTAGTACCGTTACGTCCAATGCAACAAATGCGTCGTCGATTCATCCTAGCAACGTAACTCATTACATGACGACATCGAACCTTGATTCAACAAATCCTTCATCTTCGAAGCCACAATCTTCCGTCGAGTACTTGAATGACAATAGGGACTTGACAATAGCTTTATCTGTGTCATTTTCAGTGATATGTCTCGTCATTTTCATTGCTGTTATTATTATTGTACACAGGAATTGTCGGAGAAAAAGGTATGTGAAACTTTAGCGAGAAAAAAATGCATATTACGGTGACACTACCTCTTCTTCATAACAATGTTTGGTATGTGATTTCTTGAAGAATCAAAGCAATATATACGTGTATGCAGGACTCTCGCTACTAATTCAGTTATCAAAGTAAACCTGTAAAAAAACATCACAGCAAAAACTCAATAACTTTAAGTATCGGAATATACATGAGCAAATCTATGACTGTCAGTATATATACATCCTTGATGACAGCATCAGTGGAGAAAAAACAATTCAAGTAGCGATATATTGTTGATCGCCATGTGTTTGAAACATGTGCTTTTAATACCGTACCAAAGAGTCAGGTGCTGCATTTGATGAGTCTTCCAAAGCCAAGTCTGTAAAAGTACTGAAATGTTATCAGTAAAACAATGTCTCTGTTTTCGTTCAGTTACAATTATGATAAGCTCTCAAAAGGTTCTCCTTGCTACAATCTGACTTTAAGAATCAAACAATACTGACCATCCAAACCTATATATAACCCATTAGTGGAGTAGAGCATTGCTCTGTAGGTACTTTACATACGGGTGTCAATTGTTACTGCCTTTCTGTTCTTTGAAACTGACATATAATTAATGAACCTCTTCAGTGAGTATAAAAGGAGTTAATGCGAGCAGATATCTGTTTGGAAGACGACCCCAGACATCAACGTTGATGATTCCGTGGTACGAAGGATTATTTATTGTTCAGTCATATACCTAGCGTTATGCTTTACAACATTACTTGCTAGACCTGAATTCTCAGTTACGTTTGCAGAGGAATCTTACACAAAAACAAAATATATTTGTTAATTCTGTGATGTCGTGTTACTGTTGAAACTAGTAATGGTTAAATCATATCTTTAAAATATACCCCTTTGTTTGCTCTCCGTCCTTGTGAGATTTTTTTAAGCCACCTTTGGAAGCATTGTTGACTTTTAAAAGCTGAACTGTCGCAGCTAAACCGATTTCATTTCTGACCAGGAAGATATCTTGGCCAAGTTAAACATAGCGTTGATAACAGGACAAGTAATGTTATTGATGGATAAAAAATTTCGACCAGTAAGAATGAAGAATCATTTTATTTAAAATATTGTGTTGATCAGATGCATAGATTTCTCTGTCTTAGGTTAATGTTAGTAATGATATGGGTACCTTTTTTTTATCAAATCCTCTGCATTCCTCCACACGTATGTCATTTTGATATGAATAACATCAAGTAACCTCCGTTTCAGGCTCAGTTTAAAACGAGGCCCTGTGCGAATCGAGGTCCCAGATATCTTCGTCAGATTATCGGACCAATTAGTATCACACAAACATGACCAATACGTAAGTACTCAACATGATCATACTCATTCCATTTAAACACAAATTCAACTGTTTGCCATAAGCACATGGACTCCCAGCTTCCAGATCTCACAAAATCACTCGAATCCCTTTGTTCACGTTGCATCACTGGACATATATTACACTTGGAATAGTGCATACTAAAACTGTCCTATAACGGCTTTAATAGTCCAATACAAAATCCGCATTAACATGATCTAAACAACATTCAAAATTGAATAACCTATTTATAACCAACCAGTGTTTGAGTTAATTAAAACATCAACACATTAGATGATCAATGACTTAGAGTTGAGCATCGGTGTGGTGAAAGATCATCTAGAATTTTAACCTAAGGAATCTTGAGGTGCTTGTATCACTCCGAATTTAACTTAAGGAACTGTTCACATTCAGCTCTATTGATCCTAGAAATCTGAAGGGCGAAATCTAAGTTTGACTCTCAGCTGGAGGTGATTATGGATCTTCGTTGTGTTTGGGATCAGTGGTTATATAAGTGATATTGCGAGACTACTAATTTTATTTTTCCCTATCGGATTTTTTTCCTCACATTGGGATACGACATTTTAAATTTTGATTGTAGTGCTTTGGCGTTTTCATTTCAGAAGTAAAAACTAAATTGAAAGTTCACATAGAGTAAATCGAAAAGCAGCCTTGCACTGTCATATTCGTAATGTCAGGGTCCAATCATTAGATTAGATTGAGTGTAATATATCCTAATAATATTAATTTCCTGTCATTGTGGCCTTTGTGAAACGGTCTGGCAAATGATAAATAGGCCAGAATTTTTACATGTCAACGTTATCTGCGATATAGTAGGTTGAGGGGATTTTATGCTAAGTGTCATTGATGTGGAGAGTATAATAGAGGCATTTGATACAATTTATAGATATCACAATCACCAGCTGTGTTGGGCATGGAGGAGATACAAAGGATCTCCAGTTCGAGTATCATCAACTCCAAAATCCCTGACAAGAAAGCAGATAACCTTGGTACAGTCAGTCACAGGGTAGAGGCCATTGCCACTATTGATATAACGAACCATACATTTCAAGGTACAGCAAAGAGCAGGAAAAAGGGAGATAACCGCGTTTTTGTACCAGAGATTGCTAAAGTTCAAGTGGTGACAAGATCCAGAAATACTGATGGATTTCACAAGGTATGATATTGGAAGCAAAGAACTAAAATATAAAACAAGATTAGTGTTACCGCTGCTTATATCAAATGTTCTTTTGATTGCTTTCATATATGTTGTACTTATGTGTACTGCGTAGATAAAGCTGGTGATGAATACCATCAAATAATCATTGCAACCACTGTTACTTTCAGAAAATGTTTTAGTCTGCATTGCAATGTGTTACAAACTAAATTAATTTAATGCAATAATTCAGTTCTTTAGCAGCTTCGAGTGTGCAGCCTGTCATTATGATAACGATCTTGACAGTTACAATTTTTACCATACTAGGAATACAATCCTTGTGCAATATTTTAATTAATGACATAGATTAATGACATAGATGGTATTTAATTGGGTCATGTTTGTACACCATTTTACAATTTTGGTATATTATTTGTACATGTTATTTTCATTAAATCATTAAAGGAATGCATATGTTTATCATATGTTTCCAGATGAATTGATTTTTCGTTCATTTACAGTACTGCATATGAATGCTTTTGGTTTTGTAGTTGATACTTGTGAGAAGCACATCATTGAAGAGCAGTGGTTCAACGAGCGGCTAGTCGTTTATTGGCTGCGTTCAATAACAGTTTAATTAAGTAATTTCAAAACAAAGACTGAAATAAATAAAAGTGGGATTAGGAGTGCCATACTCTATACTCCTGAAAGTGTACTTAATGAGCAATCTCTAAAGTGATATTATATAATCCCTATTCTCGCATTTGTCGGAATATGGAATTATGTTAAAGCTTGTCCGTACTTCAATAAATAAGGTCGAAGATAACAAGTGTGAGATTTATTAATTAAATCCACTACTATAGGGTAAAAGGTGATAACAAGTGGGATAATGTTGTATTTTCAACGTTTTCTCGCACTTTTGTGCATTAACTATGATCGTTCACACTTGGCCGACTTATTTTGTTTTATCATTGCAGCAAGAACATAAAGAAGATGGAGTGTCGGAAACGTTGAAAGTTTTAAATCAAACAATCGAAGACGAAACATTTACCGAGATCAAACTTTAGATTAAACGAAGATCAAACTCTAGATTAAGCTAAGTATAAATTAGTTATTTTAGTACTTTTGATTCATAGCTAAAATTATATAAAAGCATATGATGTATCATGTGGTTCTGTTATATTCATTTGTGCTTCAATATATCTGAACGAGACCAGTATGGTCTAGACATTTAGGTTGATTACGAAATGTAAAGTACAATTAAACCATATGATATAGTTTCAGATACATTCTTCAATTTAAAATGCTAATAATATTTGTGAGACGTATAGACGACTACATATCAGCGTCCATACCAGTAATGTTGGTTCTACTATCAACAAGTATAACCTTTCGTCTCCTTTATCTATTAATGTATCTTGCCGTGACATTTACACTTTTCATTGTCAGCCTTCCACTCATACAATTTCATAGTCATGAATGTATTCGTATGTGATGCTTTTTCAATAGACCATATGAATGGTGTAAATTTATAGTATTAGCTACGTGACATACTGAGGATAATATAAACCCTTTTCGGTTGAAAATCGATCAACTGATGCTTTAATAATCATAAAGAATAGTCTGTATACATTATATAAGAATATTCAGTATGGTATAGCGTATCAGTATTACACATGCTAGATATGAAGGTTTTGGTTGTACAGAGGTACAGAGGTATTTGAATAATCGATATATATATATATATATATATATATATATATATATATATATATATATATATATATATATATATATATATATATATATATATATATATATTCAACGGTTGCATTTTCATTAAAAAGAAAATATAATCGCCGGTTTCTTTGTTTACTTAGTTGGTTACCTCTATGTTCTTTTTGCATTTATGTTCTTAATCACGAATAATTCCATCTGGCTTCACCTGTGGCCACGCAGACTTACAAGACATTCATAAAACGTTTGACCTTTTCCGCAAACAGTTTGAAGAAATACCTGTGAAAAAGAACAGCATCCGCCATAGTACACACACACACACACACACACACACACATGCACACACACATACATATATATATATATATATATATATATATATATATATATATATATATATATATATATATATATATATATATATATATATATATTAAAATAAACAACACCAACACGTATTTTATCTTGACTGCAGGCTAACACTTCAGTTTTTCTTTCCCTTATCTTTTTAATGAATTATGTCCCCTGTTTACAATGAGTTAAGAATATGTTTATATTTTTCTACCTTACAGAAAAACGTGATTAGTAAAAGTATACTCTAATATCATTAAAATAAGTTTACTAGTCTTTTAAAAATGAAAGTTTATTTTCAGGTTAATTTTCTATATAGTATGATTAATAATTTATAAAATACTTGATAGTAAACATTATGCACACCATAATTTTGTATTATATAAATTGAGTTCTGATAAACTCTTTAAGTTATCAAGAATATATGAAGATATATTGTGTTTTTAAATTATTTATTTATGTTCTATATCTTTAATAAGTGTGCATATATATATATATATATATATATATATATACCTTGTTTACTAGATGACGTGACTGCTCATGTGTCCTAAGTATTTGGAGCGTCGCCTCGAATGCGGGAGGCCGCGGGTTAGAATTCCAGTTGAGTCATACAAAAGACTTATAAAGTGGTATTAGCAGTCTCATCGCTTGGCGCTCAGCAGTAAGAGGTTTCTTAGTGTTAGGAATGGTCAGCCTGCAGTCAAGATAATGTGACTGATTGGGAGAAGATAGTACGTGTCTGCGGCATGATGCCCCAGTGCTAGACATCAATATAAACTGCCACACTGCAGAAATCGATGTGATATAACTAAAATTGTTAAAACTACGTTACAAATCTAAATCACACACACACACACACACACACACGCGCGCGCGTGCGCGCGTATACATGCGCACTAAATGGTGTTATATACACATACATCAGTACACATACATCATCATGGCTCACCGTACAGTCGAATCACTGTACCTTATACTTAGCCAAAACATTTCAAAGTTTTTTCCTCCAAGTCAGGTCCGGCCCGAGGGGAAGGCGAACGAGGCAACGGCCTTGGGCCCCATGCTTTCAGGGGCCCTGCGCTGCTGACGCAAATCAGCAATGCAATTTGTTTACTTGTTTCCGCTCATGGCTTGCTGCCTTTGGCCCAGCACATCTTAGGGCCGTTTCTGCTCCACGTATGAACTCGGTTGAGAACTTTCCTTTACTGAACTCCTGAAATCAATTCTACAAAGAGATAGTTTGCATCGGCTAATTTCTTGCATACTCCCGTGTGTCGCTGAGTTCCCATATATTTTCCAGCGACTTCTCTCTTTTACACTGTATCAATCCATCGAATTATTTCCGATTTGGAAAGCCGTGAGGTGTTCCGATTAATGTGTGAGTGAGAACTGCGGGTTCATGCTTGCTTAATATTTATAGCTTTTGTGGAACTTAAAATTCAATGTTTTATAATGGCATGAAACGAAGAAAGAAAATAAACACCCACTGAAGCCAGGTGGGCTTTAAGTCATCACCGCCGGATATCGATTTAAGGACAAGCATATAACCCACTAGGTCATCGAAATCAGATGCAACAGTCAACTTTATAGACTGCTAGAGTAACTGCAGATGCTGCACAATGTGCATTTTATACTTGTTTAAAAATTGTTACTTAAACTTAATCGTTGAACTCCCAAACATGTGATGCAATCTAGACTCGGTGAACTGTTAAAACCATATTTTCAAAAGATAGTAATAAGTGCAAAGTTAGACTTGAGTTTCAAATGGTTTTTAATATATATCATATCTGTTCTAAAATGTATTTTGTATAGCGTTCAGAATGATGGACCAGCCGAAAATTGTTTGTAATGTAGCTACTTGCATTTGATCATTTGAAATATCATTCATCATCGATTTCAGTTTGTTGATCTGAGTTGCTATCCATTAAAGCTACATCAGGTCAAGCACACTACCACCATCAGTACAATAAATACCCCTATAAATTGTTCGTACAAAGAAACTATGATTCTTACATGCTAAAACCAGTCTACTACTGCTACATTTTCTTAGAGCACATCATCATTCTAATATATAAACAAATTTAATGCATCAGTGGCAAGACTGAGGAAAGAAATATATTCAACATTCTACAGCCATTGTGTGCATTTATGAAACACGTATTAAATTATTAACAGATTGTAAAAACAACTGACAGGAACAATTGTAGCATTTTAATTCAAAGAAATGATTGAACTGGTTCTTGGAGTCAATAAACTTATAAGAACAATTACACTAAGTCCGTAAAGTTAATTAGTTTGATTTTATGATATTGATATATGAAACTATATTTAGAGAGAAATCTTTGATCTCTATGTACATTGTCATAACGAAGACGCAGCGTGTTCCTCTTTTCACAAGTTATTTGCAACATTTTGTTTGAGTCGGCAAGGTACAAGTAAATCATAATTACGTGGTATATTTACATTACAATGTCAGGGCGTATCATGCATTGACAACATACTCTTGAATGTAATCAATCCCTTAACCGTACGGACTAAAATCAAAGGTTCATAAAGTGTCTGAACTAACAAGCTGTAAGCTTCTCTTAGTAGATTTTGCAGTATTTGAATCATGTGTGTGACGAATCGATCACAGTTTGATGAACACTCATGAAGGACCAGCTTCTATAAATGACCATGTATTTCCTTGAATCCCTTTATAATCTTAAGTAAAGCTATCTAAAGTCGAATCCAGTATCAAGGAACCAGTGGGATTGGTTTATGAAGAGAATAAAAGAAATCCGAAAGGAGCGGCTCTTTATTGGTTATGACATCCAACACAACGATATAATTTATTGGTCAAGTACATAAGTACAGCTGTAGTGTATTCTGTATCAAGATGGTCTGAGACATCCAAAATTTACCAGCTACAAATGAAACCTGGCTAACAATGGATTACCATGCACATTTTGTTCTAGCAATACATGCTTTAATATTTCTAAGTAAACTGATTAATTAGATTCGGATGAATACAGTATCCATTGTCCATACTCTTTTGCAGACCAATGTGATATAATATATTTTGCTTTGTTAAAATCAAACGTGTTAGAGTAAATCAAAATCATTCAGACTGTGCCAAATCTTCTGGCGAATGAAATAAATTAAGAATTACGGGTCAATTCCTACAACATATCTTTGTAAAATATAAATATAAACTGCTTTATTTTCGAAGATAACACAATGTGTATTTCAAATAGAAAAAATAATAAATGTTGCAACCATAACTGATGATGCATATTGTTCATGTTGATTACCTTATTAAATATGACAAGTAAAACAATATGTATATTTTAACTACTACAAGAAATAATGTTTTACATTGACATAGAAGTACATCATTATACTCATCGTTGTTTTTCTGTGTTTTTCCGACATATTTTCAATATCCACGACTCCAATCAACGACATGATTCATGGGTTTCCCAATTACAAAATTATAATAATTCACAACAAATTCCTCCACAACAGCCTTGTATACCTGAAAACCAATCACAAGAAAACAAAATGAAAATAAAAACTGGTAGTTAAATAAACAAAGGACTTGAAAGAAACATAAGCTGCATATTAAAAGAGATCAGAATGCATTATAATTCTTCATTTTGCGAACAATACGAATACCTTTTTCGCAATATATAGAACGGAAATTTTAATTAGCACAAGTCCGATTTCCAAGGTCATGTTAACAACTATTTCGGTCAAAGTACGCCACTCATTAGTTCCAATGGAGGTCACGAAAACATCACCTGTTACTAGGATTACCTTTGTCCTTAGAGATATCATTCGCGCCCTACTTGTTGATTATCTCAATAATAACAGGTCATAACATTTTTGTTGAGTATTTCACAATATAAAGATTTAAATCTTTGATAATCTTTAAGGTGAGTCAGATTTGTTCATTGGCTGCGCAGATAGAAATTGTATAAGACAATTAAAGCATCAAGTGAGGATTTATCAGCAGTTTATGTAGCCAGCTTTGTAAAGAAGAGAGGAAATCATGCTTTATTCCTAATTTGTTAGTTGGATGGACTAAGAGAGTGGAACACATTTATTCTATAAAAAGACAGCACTTGTTGGATTATGAAATATTATTATTGGACCTAATCATTTAAATAATTCTGTCGGATTATGTGAAATATTTCAAGTACTTTTGTGATATTACACTTTCGTGGAGTTTACCTTTAATTAAAAGCTATCGTATTTAGAACTGTGATTCCTCAATGTTGCTAGAATGTTAGCACACAATTACATTAGAACTATCGTTCTAAATATATTTTGATAGCTTCTGGGTTAATTTGAAATTGATAATACAATTTAGAATTACATTCTAGGAATTCCTACACTGTAAGCTATTTTTAAATCCTTCAATTTGTTTAAATTTATATCTTGGGGAAATAAGTAAATTTTTAAATTGAACTTTTGTTGGTTTTTCCCTTGCCTTGTTACTTACTAAAAGCCTCTAAACATAGCAACATGGAGAGTAAGTAGTGATAATGTAAATAGTATTCAAAGTAACATAGGTAGGAAACGGAAAATCAAAGGCATGATATACAAAGCTCAAATGATAAGCGTGACAATTCAAAACACGGAATAGTGAAAGGGGAAGCACGTGAGAAAATAAAATGATATTGCTTTTAGAAAAAAGCATATATGTGATTTACCCACCTAAGCAATAATGATTGAAAGTGAATGTCAAAGTTTATATTTTTGCGCACTTTTGATAGATTTACTATTCCACATAATACTCTACCTCTGGATCTTTGGACCAACCAGATATATGGGGTGTGATGACCACATTAGGTAGGGTCCACAAGGGGCTATCCTCGGATAGAGGTTCCTTTGGGACTACGTCAAGAACTGCGCCACCAAGCCACTTGTTTCTGTGGTAATAAATCATTAAATATCGGAAGGAGAGGTTCTCTTTGAAGAAGAAGAAGAATCACGTCCACACCTTACATTCGTCAAAAAATATGATATCAGTCCAAGCACACAATCTTTTTAACAGCTTGCGATGAAATCTCATCCATAAATATCGTCCTGATTACCAGTTTGTAAGTGTTATGTTATAGGTCAAAATAAACATTATTGAATGCATCACTGTTGCACAATTCTAGTGTTTTTCCTCAGCTAAAGTAAATTATATAAGATGCATGGTTAGAAATGAACCGGTGTGTTTATTATCATGCTAAATTTAAACAAAACAAACTCTGGTATTCTAAATTCGACCGTGAACCTTTTCCTTCCTTATACGAACTTAAAAGCTCTTTGCCTCCTGGTTCATGGCATTAAACGTCTGACTTAAGGCATATCAAAGAGATGATCCTAACAGTGTATCTCGTAATACTTACATGTGAAGTCTGATAACGGCACTCTGACCCAAGATTCTACAGACAAAGTAATTTACAGAACTTCATCTTAAGTCCATTTCTACTCTATAGTGCTAAGTGTTGAAACCATCTGATATTCTTATTGATAACAATATTTGCATGATGGCAGAAATGACGGAGATACCAATGTAAGGATGGTACAATTTTGATTTAGGAAAATCCTCAACTCCGCAAGAATTCTTTTGGTGAAAGGGCCATCTCAGTATGAACATCTTTTCAAGACAAGTAGTGGCAGCAAGTTTTACAACATAGTAGCTGCCATGGTGGCGATATTGAAGGTCAGATCAGGAACACTTAAGATCAAATTGGCACCCTAAGAAGTCTTCTTGTGAACACGCATGTTGACATGACTTTCATGACTTTCTGTGTAGAAAAAGTAACAAAACCAATATTTTCAAGAATGTTGCGCGCACATTGTTATGCAAGAATGATCATTGATCTACTTAAATCTCAAACAAATAGTCTATGTTATGGATGTGCTCAGGAAAACTGCTGAAGAATGTTTGAAGAACTACAGCTCGTACAGATCGCGTCTTGTGTTACTCCACAATTCAAGATGTCTACTTTTATTTTTCTTATATAAGTTTAGTTTTTAATACTGTTCATGAAAGCACCTCATGTGATGGCAACGATTGAACCCAGGTTTTACAGAAGTCATTTATTTTGAGGTCATCTAACACAGCTGGCCATGCTGACTTTAACCGTGTAAGTAATCATTGAGGGAAAGGTGTTTTATACGTACGTGAGTGCCTTTACTAATGTTTCTTCGTCTATCAGATCACCTCGACCAACATTTATTAGAACTGTACCCTAATAGACAAATAGAAGGGTATACTATTAAATCCAAATCAAAATAAGAATGTAATATTTTGTACATGTATTTTTTCTTCAGACGTCTTATTGCTAGTTATCTATACCAACAGATATCATCCGAACATAGTTCGAGCTTATCTTTATTGTCTTTACAATTATACACTTCTAGTACACATATAACTAGTATTAGCATACACTTTATCTAAATGAAAAATAATATAAAAGGTCGGGCAAAAAGGATTTGAATAATGATGTATCTGAAATTTAATTAATGTCTTGGCGAAGAGGATTTCTGTAAAAAGAATTGAATCAATACTGTTCATAGCGTGATGCTTTGGGAATTAATTTATTATTCTTATAGTAAACAAGAGGTAATATTAACACTTTACAAATTTATTTTTCCTTCAAAACTCGGGATATCTTATCAGATGGTTTCTCTGCAATGTATGCTATAAAATTTCTTTTCAGCAATTGAAATACCGCATTCGTTCGTAGTCCAAAGGAAATAAAACACCGCATTCATTGTAGTCCAATGGAAATACTGCATTCGTTTGTAGTCCTATGGAAATCAAACACCGCATTCATTGAAGCCCTATTGAAATACCTCACCGCATTCGTTTAAATGCAAAACCTGCACAATGTGCCCACACCTGACAATCGTATTTGTATATAGGCAATGCATGCTTTCGTTATGTCAGATCATGTAATCTATTGACAATATTAATTAAAAAATATAGGTTTTTTTATTACGTTCAATTAAAAAGTTCAACCACTTAAGTTTTATAATTAATATCTTAAATTGATCATACTTTAACATGACTACTGTACCCTATCTTTGCAATGAGACAATATGTCCCCCGAAAGCAGTCCCTTAGTTTCTGGCGTACTTGGAAGGCAGCAGCAAAGATAGTCCGAATTCGTAAGCAAATCAGTCATGTGCTCTTGCGTTCTTAAACGAAATTAAATAAATATACATGTATTAAGACAGATATGGGGTTAAACAATTCAGTTCATTTGTTCCTCCTTAAACATCTATATGTTCTTATTGATAAGAGCATAGAACCGATGAAACATCTACAAAATATACGAATATGTATTCTTAAAATCTGATGATATTTCAATAAACTATATACAGTTATGTAAGTTTGGTGCGTTTGTGTATGCTTGTATATGTGCGTCTGTGTGTGTATGTGGTATTTGTTTTAAAACTTTCTTGCCTGTAGACGTCAACAGATGAAGATCCGTTCTGTAGTAAATCAATGTTCCGCACCATACCAAGAGTTTTCATTCCAAATGCCTTGCACAGTCTTGCAACTGAAAGTACAATCTCTTTAACATTTAATTCTTCTAAATAACAAAAGAAGAAGAAAACTTTGATCAACACTCTGTCAGAATAACTTGAGTGCTCCACTAATTCACAGAGGGTAGGATTAACAGGTGCGAACAAATCCACATACATAGAAGCTGAGAACGGTTAGAATCTTTTCTTTGTGGCCTACACGGTTGCGAATATTTCAACCCAATGATAGAGTTGACCTTTATTTTACTGCAAACCACTGCCATTCATATTTACTGCTCCAGTGGCCTAAAGGTTAGAGCGTCCGTCTTGGATGAGGGAGGTCCCGGGTTCAAACACCGGCTGAGTCATACCACGACTTATGAAAATGGTACTAACAGCTAACTCACTACACTCTCAGCATTAGGAGGCTAGTGTTACGAATAGTCGGCCTGGTGTCAGGATAATATGGCTGGGTGGGATATGATGCTACATGTCTGCGGAATGATGACCCAGTGCAAGACATCAATAAAAACTACCACACTTCGGACATCATATCCATATGACTGAAACTGTTTTAAAGCTACATTACAAATCCAAATCACACACACACACACACACACACACATACACACACACACATTCACACTTAATTAAGCCAAGCATAATTCCATCTAGGCACTTCAACCACGAAAGTTCTAGATAAAGCCATTTAAATCTTCATAATCACTGTCAAATAATAAAAAGGGGAATTTAGGAGGAATGTGATTGTTTTTTTTGTACTGATAGTAACCATAATATATAATATTGCAATCAGTTCATATACCGTCTCTTGGCCGAAAGGTCTTGTTTGTCCCTAAGCATGTTATCAGCTCTTTGCTTTCAAACGAAGCAGAAATTTCAATACGAAATAAATTCATGAATATCTGGCAATAACAGTTTTCTTCGTCGTTTATATTTGGCTTGTGATCACGATCACCCATAACACTTTGTTTCTATAGCATTCGTTATTCTCAAGACAATATATACTTCTTTACAATGTCACCAGAAATATAACATAGGGTAATTTAAATAAGCAAACTGAGATACACAACGTGTGATAAGTTTCGGATATATGACCAAACTGTATTCGGAACCAAACTAAGATCTGTTTCAGAAGCAAACTAATATACATGTTCATGAGTTTAATAACTACAAAATCAAAAGGGAGTTTCCTGTCATTTGCTAATTTCCTAGCCTAGAAAGAACTACAAAAAGAAAGTATCACTGCTTTTACATTCGAAGTGAAATAGCGTATTTTGTTTTGCTTGATAGCAAATCTAACATCTTAATCTCCTATAATCCCACTCATAAAGTTAAAATCACTAAGCTGTGCAGCCATGTGTCAACTATAAAATCCATGTTATTTGATATCCACCAACCAGTTATCTACCATTCAGCACCCACTTGTCTACTATTAGCAACATAGTTATCTACAATCTATGACCATGTGTATACTATCCACCGACGACTTATCTCCTATAAACACTCCATTATCTACTATCATTCAAACAGTTATTACTGTCGACCAACCAGGTATGTACTATCCAACAACCAGCAATCTACTATTCGTCACTCAGTTATTGTTATGTATTAGTCAATAACGGTTGTTAAATATTACTATCTAGTTGTCTCCTATCGCCAACCAGTTACCTAATAGCAATAACAATTTATTTGCTATCCACAACTAGCTACATACGATCCATCATTCAGTTATCTACTAGCATCACCAAATGATTTAATATTCACCGACCAATAATCTACTATGAACACTAGTTATCTGGTATCCACCAACAAATTATTTACCACTAGCACCCAATTATATACATATCCACCAACCAGTTACCTACTGTAAACACAGTTATCTAATATCCACAAATAGTTATCTGCTATCAACACCAGTTATCTGTTTTCCAAGAACAAGTAATCTACTATCCACCAGCTATAGCTCTATCGCGCACCAATCTGCTGCCATCAACACCAGTTATCTAATATCCAAGAACAAGTAATCTACTATCAAGCGACCAATTATACACTGTACACCAAATACTGATCTGTCATTCACCAATAAATTCTGTACTATCCACCAGCCGGTTACCTACTATCAATACCCAGTTATCTAATATCCACAAATAATTATCTGCTATCAACACCAAATAGCTGATATCCAAGAACAAAGTAATCCACTATCTACCAACTATTTATGTACCATTCACCAATCAATTATCTACTATTGCCCAGCCAACTATATACAGTCCACAAACCAGTTATTTGCTCCTTCTAAATTAAACTCACGTCCCAAACCACCATACCATTCTGTGATCCCTTTTAAATCAAGCAAAAAATCAAGCCCCTTCTTTAAGGCCCTAAAATGTACCACCTTTGCAATATACATATAATACTATCCATTTTTAAAACAAACTACCGTCAATATATCGAGTACAAACTCATAAAGTAAACCTACTTAGGAAGTTAGAGATATCAAACATCTCTTCTAAATAAACCAACAATCGTAACCCTTATAATGCCTCATAAATAAAGTAAAAAAATTATTCCCATCGATGATGTCCCTATATTCCTATTTTAAACAAAAATACCATTCCATTCACGACTGTCTGTTTTCTAAACACTGTTTGTTTTGATTTTCTTACGAAGGAAAAAGTATGAGGTTAATATACTTGCGAGATTTGAAATTTTTTTATCATTAATCTAAGCACATAATGTTTAACGAAATGTAATGTGATGAAATTAATTTTGGTTTCCGAAGAAAGTGAAAAAGATAAATATGAGGAAATTTCAGAAGAAGAAGAGGAAGCAGAGGAAAAACATTAACGTGAAGCAATTAAAACCAAAACTGCAAATTTTCAAAGGGAAAGAAAATCGAAAAAGAAAATCAGTTCAATTTGGTGATGTGTTTTTTGGATTTTCATGTAACAATATCCTGTAGAGCAATCTTGCCTATATTGGATTACGGTGATGATACTAAAGATAGTATTTTTTCATAAGTAGAGTACGTATGTTTAAAGGGAGGTAACTAAAAACATTTTAGAAAGGGCAAGACATTTTTACTTAATTTATGGTAGCTAGGATTTATTTAGAAGGGGTAAATAACTGGTTGTTGACAGTAAATAACTTGTAGGGGATAGCACATAATTGATTGATAGACAGGAGATCAAAGCTTGATAACTAGAAGATGACTGTTCGGTGGATAGTAAATAGTTATATGTTGATAGTAGATAACTGGTTGCTGGGTAGTAAATAATTGGTGGATAGTAAATAAGTTTGTTGATAGTGATTAACAAGATGGTGGGTAGTACATAACTGAATGATGGATATTAGATAACTAGCTGATGGATAGTAGATCAATATCGTGTTGATAGTGCATATTTGGTAGATAGTAGATCAATGCGTTTTCCTAGTAGGTAATTGGGTACTGGATAGTATATAACTAGCTGGTGGATAGTAAATAGCTATTTATCGGATAGTATATAACTGGCTAGTGGTGAATAAATATATTGATTTAGATAGTAGATAACTCATTGGTGGAGAGTAGATATCCGGGTATTTATAGTAGATAGTTGGCTGGTGTATATTAGATAACTGGATGCTGGATTGTATATAACTAATTTGTTAATAGCAAATAACTGGGAGCTGGATATTACATAACTTGGTTTTCAAAGTAGATAATTGCTTGCTGAAAATTAGGTTGCTAGGCACCGGATATTGCACAAGTATTGGTGGGTAGTAGATTAACAGAATCGATGCTGGGGTTTGCACCGAGACAAGGAAATCACAGTAAAGGAGTTATATTATTTGTCATGCCTCGTGGGGAGACATATAAAGTAACCCCCAGCTAGAATTGTCTCGGTGCAAACATCCACATAGATTGTTTTACACACAATAATTGCTTCTAATATGAAAAGAATTCTTCACTTTTACATTATAGTTCATGTGCAAATGTATACCTTGTGGCGCAATAATACAAGTACGTTAATGAGGGCTGCAGCATGCCGGTTCCATCCGAAGTACACAATTTTTATGAGCAACCAAAATATAACATAAAACGTTTGATAATATTGAGGTATTATCACTTTTAATATATGGATGTTACATGATATTATTTAATATTTATTATGTTTCCTTTTTATCAGATGAAATTTAGGAAAGTTCTATTGTAAATAATGAAACTATACTGGGCACACTTCTCTATATTGGTCACAACGAAGAGTTACATTTAGCATGAGTGAGCGTGATTGGATTATTCATGGGTAATTAGTGAACTGTATCACTATTGTATACAACTCTCCTTTTCTTTGGAGGAGTTGAAACTGTTTATGACTTACTGGTGATGCAATTAATACTGATTGTAAAATTACCTCGTGTATGAAACACCCTCCAAACACAGAACCTATCGGATAACAATGAGCTGGTCTTATCAAGTTCACAGTTTCGTGGAAAATTATTATTTTCTATCTTGGAAATAGAGCAAGTGTTGCTATTAGTAGTGGAAGGATATGCGACAGGGAAACCTGCTTGTGGAATAATATGTGGACGGATAAATGATTCCATCTGACTGGTAAGTGCATTGTTTGGCATTAATGGTTGCAGGTACAAATTTGATTCAACTGGGGCACAATTGGGGTAAACATTTACGATATTTGCTGTCCTACCTTTAAGATTCAAGATATAGATATTCTCTAGCTTGTAGTCCATATTCTTTTTTTTAATCGTTTTTGTAAACCTTAGTTTTGTATATTATTTGTTTCTATCCTCCAAAACCTATTTTGATAAATTTCCCTAAGTGTCGGCGTTTGTTTGATAGGAAAAGGTCAGGTCAAGCAGAAGACAACAATGGCTGTGTCCCTTAATAAAGCAGTCCCTCGTGCGTGGACACCATGACTGAGACAACTGGTCTGAGATAACCTGACTGAGTCAGGGAAAGTAAGGTTAACAGAACAGGTAGATTTCTCTATCGCATGGGTGAGAAAATTGGGTATTGACATGTAGAGAATATGAGGACGAGATGGTGGATAATAGATCACTAGTTAGTGTAGATAACTGGATGTTGATAGCAGATTATTCGTTAGTGGATAGTAGATATGCGGGCGCTGGATTTTAGACAAATGGGTTCTGGTTATTAGACAACTACGTGGTGGATAGTAGATAACTGGTACTGATATGTAAAGATTAGCATGATAGGAAGATTTGTTTCTACAAAGGAATGTACAGGAGAGATGGGGATATTACAAATCAGGTAGAGATTGTAATTTCATAAGTTGGATCATATGAAGGTAATGGGAGATAAAAAAAATGTTAGTTTTGTTTTCAAGAAAAATAAAAATACGGCATTTTTTTTAAAATTCAGAGTGCAGACAAACTCCCATTTTCCCGGTTATACAACTCTAACCCATTATATTTTCCTCTAAACTGGACCAACATTTTCCAAACAGATAAGCTCCACATGTTAAACATAATACAACCTTTCATTCAGAGATATTAAGATACAAACCTTCGACATATTTTATGTGCCTATATTTATGAAGCAAAACAAACTGCAACATTTCATTCAAAAATTAAATTCACATTCCAGCCAAATACATCTCATATGTTACATTGTTAAAGTCAGATTCACCATACATGACAAACCGATGACGCCATACGACATTTTAGAGTGAGTGAAGACCGTCACCTCAAACTGCAGTGTTATAATGCAGCTATGAAACAAAATGGCACCTATGCAAAATTCCCACGTACTTATAATGTTTCTACTCTTTTTAAAATGAGACCCAATTTGGCTCTCGATCGCCGTGATAGCATAGAAAGCAGTTCGTGAACATTAAGGTTATCTATGCTATTTAGCCCGTAAACGTAGAGTGTTTCGATGGCAGAATGATACTGTACTAAAAATGATCATTGGAAATCTGGTCTGACAACACAAGCGCTGTCAGCGTGTTAACTAATCCTTCTTGTTCATTGTCAGCCAGCGGAGCTTAATACAAATATTTATTTTTAAACCTAGTGTTGATTTCTTTTACAAAACCTCTCTCTCTCTCTCTCTCTCTCTCTCTCTCTCTCTGTTTGCCTCACTGACATCGCTCCGTAGCCCTAGGTGGTCAGAGCGTCCACCTTAGATGCAGGAGGTCGCGGTTTCGATCGCTGGCGAGTCATACCAAAGACTTATAAAAACAGCTACCTCACTAGGAGCTCAGTATTAAGATGTTAGTGTTAGGACGGGTCATCCGCCTGGGGTCAGAATAATGTGACGAGGTGGGACATGATATTACATGTCTGCGGCATGATGACCCAGCGCTACACATCACTATAAACTGCCACAATGCAGGTATCGTATCAATATGACTGAAACGTTATTAAAGCTACGTTAAAAATCACACACACACACACACACACACACACACACATACACACACACACATGCACACACACCTTACCCATACAGTGACAGACAAATTCCATATATTAAAGCATATGATACCGTGCGGTATTTCCGTTCGAATGTAGATCGTCATCTTTTCTTACAGTATTACAATGCAGCTATGAACCAAGATGACACCTAGTTTATATTCTCATTTTGACCTATACTCTTTTGACTCATTTTAATATAGGATCCCGTTAGACATCGCCATGTTCTACTACTTCTGTATCATGGTAGAGGTTTACTACCTTACCCTCACTCCCTATTGACCCGACACCAAGAATCCCAATCGTTAGCGATTCCAATGGTCTGCTATGATCAAATGTTGACCTGAAACGCAGTAATTAAATTTTAAAACCGTTACTTAAAAACATGAACAGGTATTTAAACAGTTATATTTATCAATATAGCACAGTACAGAAACGGGAGGAAAGATATAATCAATAATATTACACAAAAAACACTTGCTTAGAAATGAATTTAATATTTTACAACATTCGAGAAACCATATAACATTCGTGACTCGTACAAAATATGAAGGTGAATTCTTATTATTATCAAATTGTTAAGCAAATATTAACGAACCTCAAATAATAAATAAGAGAGCAATATTGTGATTATTGCTTACAAAATAATGTTAAAGCATATAAAATGAGTGCATGATAATATAAATATATCCTTCTGGGTGCTACTAAGTAAACAGTTCTAGTTTACTGCATCATATAATAGGATTTGAACCAATGTAAATGCTTGCAAAGCAGAAGTTTGTAAAAATGTGTAATTATTACATGTAAAATCTCAATTATTCTGTAAGAGGGAAAAATGAAAAGAAAAAAAAGTAAATAAGACTAGAGTGAATATTTTATAAATGAGTCATATGACAATCCAATCAATTTTGCCAAAATATAACCACCAATTTGTAGCAAAATTGATTAATATGGACCTTGATGGCATTGTCGAATGAATGACACATGTGGTCTGCATGAGCGCAATTGCAAGTTTAAAATATGTTGAATATCAATGACCATCCGATGACAAAACTGTTACTTAGGACGCCGCATCGGGAATAAAATAAACCATGAAAGATGTGTGAAGGTTAAACATTATCATATTGTAAACATATGAAATAAAAATATTTTAATTTCTTGCCGGTTCCATGATTTTCTGGTTTGTGCTTCTGCCAGATGCAATACTTTTCTTTCTGTTGCCAAGATGTAGGTTATCACATACTGAGCACTAATATTTCGTGCCGCCGTCCGTCGAGTCAGCGTAAACGGGGGCAAAGGCTGCATAAAAATTCAACAGTATTTCAGGCATTTACTTAAATTTCATTCAATTTACCTCATTATTCTTGACTAGATGGCAATGAAAACTTTTAATAAAACTTGTGTTTTAAAGTTTATCAACACAAGGTTGAACTCTTTAGATAGTCAGCTTTCTTCACATGCTATTGCCAGCGATAAAATTAAATTTAATCCTGGATCAAATATAGAAAGTAGTCGCGAATTATAATTGACATAATCACGAACCCATTTTTTTCGATTTCATTCTTTTGGATACTATTTCATTGAAAAATAGTCTTTCAAAGATAGTGGTACCATGCTAATATGCATTGAAACTTAATCAGGCAAAGCTACCTCTTGCACGTCAATATGCATTGGCAAAGTTCTTGTTTGCATGTCAATATGCACTGAAAAGTAGTCTTGCATAAATATAGGCACCATTTCAATATGCATTGAAAAGTAGTCTGGCTGAGTTATTGGTATCATGTCAATATGCATTGAAAGGTAGTCTGGCAAAGTTATTGGCACCATGTCAATATGCATTGAAATGATGGTCATTAAACTATTTTATCTCTTAAGTTCTCTCCAGATTTCAAGTTTTTAGTATAAATTATTTGATAAAGGCACAAGTGAAGCTGAGTCGTAATCTCGACTTACCAGTTCTGGGTTGATTTTATCGGTTATTGGATCTATACCTAGAAACAAAAATTTTAAAAAAGTGATAATTGTACTCTAATGATTGAATGGAATTGAAATTTAAAAAACTTGGACACGCACACAAACATTTATATACATAGTCAACACAAGAATCATGATCGGCTGAGTACGTTACACTTAGTAACTTACGTGAATTAAACATGGTGCTGAGTCAACACATGAATCATGATCGGCTGAGTACATTACACTTAGTAATTTATTTGAATTAAACAAGGTGTTTAGTCAACAAATGAATCATGATCAGCTGAGCACATTACACTTAATAACATTTGAATTAAACAAGGTGTTGAGTTAACACATGAATCATGATCGGCTGAGTACATTACACTTAGTAATTTATTTGAATTAAACAAGGTGTTGAGTCAACACATAAATCATGATCGGCTGAGTACATTACACTTAGTAATTTATTTGAATTAAACAAGGTGTTGAGTCAACACATAAATCATGATCGGCTGAGTACGTTACACTTAGTAATTTATTTGAATTAAACAAGGTGCAATAAAAAGCACGTATTCGTCAATTTCATGCGTTGTTGTTGCTCTTCAGTCAAGTTTTAAGATGGCCATGAAATCAATAACTCGTTTTGTTTATGTGAATATATCTGTGGCTGATAAGACCAGTGTGTGCACTGAATTATCTGTGGCACAAAACAAGACATGATGCGGGGGGTTATTTGATCAATAGAAGACGTACTGCAGTTCATTGACGTTGCTCGCGCTTCTGTAATTCTCCTCAGCTCATAATTTGTACCTCCCGTGTGGATGTACTGAATAGTAAGCTAATTTCGCCACCGTCTGTAGGCAATAACATTTACAGCTAATCATTTATGTTTTAAACTTCACCTGTCAATCACCTTGGTTGGCAGTTCCCAATGTCTAATAACCGATTATATCAAGATAATGATATCGTTTCCTCGATGACAGACAAATTCAGCTAAAAGAAATGAGACAGCATTTACTTTGATACCTGGCAACCTAATAGTGACTATTCTAACATGACAAACGTGTGTGTAGCTGGTTATACGCATTCAACGTTTATGACTTGTAGCTACTTGACCGTATACTTTGAATGTTAAAATAATATGTAAATTTACTGACCGTTAGTGATATAGTTTATATTCTTGGTAACCTTTCATATAAGAATAACGAACAGAAACGTAAAAACAACACCTTCCTTATCCTCTGGCTATAGTTTGCACACAGAAAACATTGGATGATCCATATAACCAATATGTCACCAGTGTGTGTGTGTGTGTGTGTGTGTGTATGTGTATGTGTGTGTGTGTGTGTGTGATTTGGATTTTTAGCGTAGCTTTAACAATTTTTCAGCCATATCACTACGACGTCTGCAGTGTGCCAGTTTATAGTGATGTAGCATGATGTCCCACCCTGTCACATTATCCTGACACCAGGTCGACCGGTCCTAACACTAACCTCTTAATGCTGAGCGCCAAGCGAGGTGGCTGTTAGTACCATTTTTATAAGTCTTTGTTATGACTATATTAAAATAATGCCAAAAATAACCTAAAACAAATATATTTACTATGGGAATATAAATAGCAGGTCTGGCTCAACGACTTATGATAATAATAAGTAGAGAATGCAAATGAGGACAATCAATATTTAAACACATTGCAATATAATTCGACTCAAAAGCTCATAGCCTGTCAGGGTCAACTGTAATACAACGAGCTTTTACTTACCGGCGGCATGCGTGTGGTACCATTTTAGTTTCTTAAATTTGTACAAGTAGTTGCCCGCAACAAGATTGTTTCCGATCACAATTTCTGCATTGTCCAAAAAGTCGTCTTCATTTTCCTGCGCTACAACACCTGAGAAATGGAAAAAGCGAAACTTGAAATGGTAGAAATAACCAATGCCAGATGAAGTCATAATATCGAATTCAGGCAAGAATCCGGCGGATAAAACATGTAATATGCAATGCACTCATTTACTTAATATACACATTGACATGTACAACGAAGAGGGTAACCTATCATAGTATACAATGGACATAAATTAATATGGATAAAACATCACTGTCAAATATATTTCTAATTTTAACTGCACTGGTCAAAACGAGCCCTCGTAGTAGGCTACTATATTTATTTTATGGAAGAATGTACACTATGATAGACACAAATACTTAATCTATAACTAGAGGCACAAATGGAGATCACAGTGACTACTTTTAGTTGTAATGATACAGTGTTAACATAGCTGCATCCAGTTATCAACTTTCCTAATTGTAACGGAAACACAAACAGTGTCCAATAAACGAACTATAAACATAAAATTTCAGTAATATCACCGAAACATAAATTTATGTTCCAGAGACCTCCTTTTGAATACAGAACTTATAAAGATGCATCCAGTCACCAAGTTCCATTATTAGGATTAGCATATAGCATGCAAAATATACGCAGAATGCAAAGAAACATGTTTGGTTCATGAGTATAACATATGATAAAAGTCAACGTAAGCCAATTAAATATGTAAAGGTAAATTACATTTACTTTCCTTGTTGAAAGCATGTGGCACTGCACATGATTATCTAGTCTGATTCAAGCAAGAATATAATTGTGAAATAAACACAATTAGTGATGTGAAACATATGGATTACAGTGACTTACTTTATGATTACGATGTTGGTACTAATCATGATGCATGCCCTCGAAGTTTAATGAATTTCGATATACACGAGGTACAAAAGCCTGTTTGATCATGACCTCAACGCATAAACGTAACTTACGCCAATAAAATGTGGAAATTAGATGATCGTGACCATCATTCTTTTTTCTAAGGGTACAGCATTAATAAAGAGGCATATAATCGTCTAATTTTATAATGTAACTCAAGAAAGCTTGAAAAATAAACGTAAAACATACATTTAACCAAAGTCATTGAAAAGTTAAATATATGTCATTGATAACTACTTTTGTCCTGAGGGTATAGTACTCATTAAGAAGCATCACTTTGCCAAGGTTCCTGAATATAGGCATAAAATGACATAAACAGGTTGCAGAAACAGCAACGTCAGACCTATTTCATCATGCGCTAATTAATACAGGAAGTAATGAACCTAACAACAGGAACCCTAATGCAAGATCTCAGTGGCATAATGAGAACCCTCAAAACCATTTTCACCATACTAGCTGATTGGACCACAAGACTAACAGATAAAGACAACGTCAAAAATGAATAGTACAAAAAATAATAAAATCACCATCTGGCAATGGAACTGCAGAGGAATCTTTAAAAACCTATCAGAACTGCAGAACAAACTGAATAATACGGCCGTAAAACCAGACGTAATCTGCCTACAGGAAACCCTCATAACACAAGAACACAAACGCCTGCCCAAACTACAAGGCTATACCCAGGGAATCTTTAAACACAGACCCATGGGGCAGAAAGGGGGTGGACTAGCAATATTTTTAATGGATACACTAATCTACTACGAAGTAATAGAAGTACCCCCTAACCTAAACGTCAATAATAGCATCGAAATAATGTCAGCAATGATAAATATAGGAACCACAAACATTAAAATAATAAATGCATACGACCCAGGGGGTACCTTCTGCCCTACCAACCTAATCTCACTAAAGGCAATCACTAATAACAACAACAACAATCTAATGATCTGTGGTGACTTCAACGCACACAGATAATTATGGGGAGGTAAAAAGAAAGATCAAAGAGGGAAAATGGTTGAAAACTGGATAACTGAGAACAATCTGGTCATCTTAAATGACGGGTCGAACACTAGATTAAGCCCTGAGGATGGCACTCTCTCAGCCATAGACCTAACCATCACTACCCCAAAATTGGCTCAAATCACAAATTGGTGGGTTGATCAGGAAGATACGTTAGGAAGTTGCCATTTTTCCCATCACAATCAATATTCAAACAAAAACTCAACACATTCCAAACGAAACCCCTCCTAAATGGAGGTACCAACAGGCAGACTGTGACCAATTCCAATTATTACTAGCTAGAGTAAATCCAGATAACTGAGAGAGCCCAAGTATTGACATGTATTGTGATAACATAACAGACACAATTATAGAAGCAGCTAACCGATGCATACCAAAGACAACTAATATCCAAAATAAAAACCCTGTACCATGGTGGACTAAACAGTGCACTATAGTACATAAAGACAAAAAAAGGGCCTTAAATAAATATAAACGCACCAAAACTTCTATCAACTTCCAGCAATATAAAGATAAAGAAAAAGCACTAAAACAAACTATAAGAACTGCTAAAATTAATCTATGGCAAACCTTTAAACTGAGTCTAATATTAAACTCAAAACAAATATGGGACAAGATAAAAGCCATAAAAGGGAAAGCAACTACCTCAGCCCCAAAAATTAAAAATGCCATAACAAATAAAGATAAGGGAGACCTCCTAGCGAAGCATTTTTCGAACATGAGTAGCAACAGTAATCACACCAGAAACTTTCAAGAACACAAAAAACTAATGGAGGGAACCCAACCTCAAATGTTTCAAGACCAAGGAACAAAAGAATCTCACCTAAATAGCGACATCACGATACATGAATGGAAGATAGCCCTACGATCCAAAAACGAAACATCCCCCGGTAAGGATCAGTTAGGTTACATTATCTACAAAAAAACTACCTATCAATATAACAATAGCCATAATCAAACTCTTTAATAGGATATGGGATAAAAGCCAACTACCCACCAAATGGAAAGAGGCCATAGTAATACCAATCCCCAAGCTGGGTAAAGATCCCAACAACATAAATTCGTACCGACCCATCTCCCTTACAAACAATATTTGTAAAATAATGGAGACAATAATCGCAAATAGGTTTAAACACCACCTAGAGTCCAATAACCTACTCTCCATTAATCAATGTGGCTTTCGGAACAAACGGTCCACCACTGACCAACTTCTCAGATTGGAAACAGACATCAAACTCGCTTTTAACGCACATAGGAAAACCGATCGCAACCTCATAGCGGTGTTTTTTGACCAAGAAAAAGCGTTCGACCTAGTATGGACCAATGGACTAATGGCCAGATTAAACCAATTTGGAATAACTGGACGCTTGTTCAACTGGATTGGCGATTTCCTCACAGGCCGGAAAATTACCACAAGAATAGGCAACACCCAAGAATTTTCACTTGAAACTGGAACACCGCAAGGCAGTGTAATAAGTCCCTTACTATTTAACCGAATGGTAAACAACTTTGACCTCAATGCAGCCTCCGCAAAAATAAACTTGTCACAATTTGCAGATGATAGTGGCATATGGAAGAATGGAAATCCTGCCAATAACACAGTAGTTAAAGAAATCTAGCAGAGCCTAAACAACATAGGGAGATGGGCGAACAAATGGGGTTTCAAAATATCTCATGAATAAACTGTGGCAATCATATTCACCCCCAAACGAAATAACAACATAGTCTATCCAAACTTCTATATACAAAATCAATTAATCAAATACGTAACAGTAGTAAAATTCCTAGGAATGTTCTTTGACAACCACCTCACATGGAAACAGCACATTGAACAACTCACCCAGAATTGTAATAAAGATCTCAGTTTACTCAGGAACATCACAGGGACTGACTGGGAATCCAACCAGGAAACCCTCCTCACGATATATAAAAGCCTAATTAGATCAAAACTGGATTACGGTTGCCAAGCATATAACTCGGCTAAGCAACATGTACTACAAAAACTTGACAATATCCAGAGAAAAGCCTTACTATTATGCACAGGAACACTCCCCACAACATCATTAGAAGAACTACAAACAATAACAGGAGAACTAACCTTAAAATTACGTAGGCAAGAACTGCTCCTCCGATACTCCATTCGATTAGATACCACCCAAGACAACCATCCCACCAAAATAGCTATAAATAAGTGTAAAGTTGTCTTCAAACCCAAAATCATACCCATCACACCAAGTGGCAAAGTAATCCTTGAACTAAGAGAAAAGATACCTCTACTAAAAAAACAGGTAACAAACAATACAGACCAGAACAAATCACCATGGTTACAAAAACCACCAAGGATTAACATTGAAGCTACCAAATTAGGCAATAAAGAAGGACAAGAAAATTTACTAAAACCTGTACTGGTAAACGAAATCAACCAAAAATACCCGGACTATGTTAAAATATATATCGATGGATCAAAAACAAACAACCCACCAAGAACAGCAGCAGCAATAGTCATCCCTGAATTCAATATACAAACGGGATCCAGATTATCTGACTATTGCTCCATTTACACCATTGAATTCTGGGCTATACTTGAATCACTACAATGAATCAAAGACAACCAAATACCTGAAGCCGTCGTTATAAGCGATTCCCTAAGCGTTATCGAATCGATCCAAAATCGCAACACATACTCTAGGGAACAATTCCTCGACAGAGCATGCCAATTAATCGACGATATCACCACAGCCCATCAATTAGTCGAGCTCATGTGGATACCGTTGCAGATTGGAATCTCTGGCAACGAAACAGCAGACAAATTTGCAAGAACCAAACTAGGAGATCAAAACTCTCTCTCAAGCTTAACTATAGCTCTACAGAAGCAATAAGCTTCGCACAAACATATATAGACCAAACATGGCAAGATTTTTGGAACTCCTCCACAAAAGGTAAAAAGCACCATGAAACCCCCAAAAACGTAGATAGGAACATACCTAAGGGTACCTATTTAGAACAGAAAACCATAAACAGGATAATAACTGGAAAAACTAAACTAGCAAGCAGTTTTGGAAGGTTTATAGGACCCAAACCAGCAACCATTAACTGCTTTAACTGCCACACCACTGAAGATCTACACCACGTATTCGATATATGCCCAAAATATCAACCCGCTCGGAAAATATTTATCAAAAACTAAAAGAAGATTGGATCACCACACACATACCCAGAGTTACTTATGGACTCTAATAAAAATAAACAATCAGCATATAAAAACATAAATCAATTCATAGACTCAGCAGGACTTAGGAACAAAATATAATTACTATCCCCACAAAACCAAAAGACCCAGTAACTAGCTAAATAAATTTAGAAGCCACCACATAAAAACCCATAACATATCATTCAATTTTATAAAAGTATTAATAAATAATTCACTTACGAAGCACCTATAAAAAATAAGGTAACCGCAAAATCGGATGTCCTAGATGTCCTTAACGAACCGAGTAATCAGCTAGGATTCCAGTCCTAGATGTCCTTAACGAACCGTGTAATCGGCTAGGACTCCGGTCTCTTGCTAAATAAAGTATAAATAACATTCAGTCTCTAAAAACATTAATTAATAAATAACTTAAAGAGGTAATATCTAAAAACTTATAAATAACATAACGTAGGAAACACACCCTAAACACCTCGACTAGTAATACCATAATAACCTTGAAAATCTCTCTTCATACATGATTTCTACTAAGAACCTCTATAAACAGTATAGAACATCCCCCTCCTTTTAGAACATTTTGAAGAAGAAAAAAAAATCGAAAAAAAATATGCAAGAAACAAAAGCCAAATGCAACAACAAACCAGCGATGTAAAGCAAGCAGGACCGTTCCCGAGCTCTCCTTCCCACTAATGACAGCCAACCATTCAACTGTAGGGACCTTTATGGACCCACAGATTGAGGCCAGACTATCAGGGTTCCTTGAATCCATAAAAGCCTGGGGGGGGGGTGGCACCATCCCCTTCCCCAGGAACAACTAGCAGGCTGCGGTGCAGTCAGAAAAAAGTGGCACATGCACAATTGTGCGCACGCCACTATAATTAAACTCAACAACAACAATCATGCGCTAAACGTAAAATGTAACCTAAGCCAGTAAAATATGAAATCTATACCACAGTGATCTTCTTTTGGTGTGAGTGTGGCAGTAATACGCAGGGCTGTAGAGAGCAATCATTGGCCCTGAGGTAAGAAACAAAATGTTTATTTTATAAAATTAAAAAGTTTTGTTACGCCTGGGCCCCCTTACGGGCCTGGGCCTCGGTGATATACCTGCGGTTGCCCCCCACCCCCTTGTCGGCCCTGGTAATAAGGATGTATATAATCATCTACATTGATCACTGTTGCATAGGTGGAGCTTAAGGGCTAAATTTAAAATACATATTTGCAGTCTGTGAAGCGTGAAATCCTGTGATCTACGTTTAATTTGGTACGTGCGTGTGTAGAAACTTGTCAGGATGTATCTTTCAATAATCTTTATGTTTTCATTACAAAAGTGTTATTTATTCAATTTGCAAAATGCAAGAGATATTTGCAGAACCTTAATCGAGAATATGCAACTAATTTGTATGGATGTAAAGCCACTCCAAACCGTTGCCTAATATCAAGGAAGAAGACAGTTTTGTCAGTAAATTATGTTTCTCTAAGAATACTTGATCACATTAACGTTAGGAATGTAAGCCCTACTACTTCCCGAATCTAGGCGTCCCAGAGATGAAAATTCGTCTTTCCTGACTAGACTATATAGACAAAGGACATCAACACTTATCTATTATCTCCCCTTTCCGTAGAGGTGTGGCGCTTGTTTTAAGCTCCGCGGAATATTGTGTAATGTGATGCTTGCATTTCAGTGAGGATGGGAAAGTATTAAACAATGGAAACAGAGATAAGTCACAGCCCGAGGTAACATTAAGCAACCTACCTATATCTCGGGTAACCTCTTCGAGAGAAGAAGATTTAATTCCCCATATAAATGTCGACCATCCCTCTTAACTTGCGAGCAACACAACCTGGGACGATGTTCATTAGAAGCCCTACTAGAAAGAAGAAATAACGAGAACTTCTAACCACATACATCTTCTGGATAAATCCAGCAAATGCTTTGCAGAGTGCATGTTCAGAGGTTGTTCTGAGGCCGCTTGTATCATTAAGACTGGGTCGTTTAGATCCAGATTGTGTCTTTGTGGTTTCGCAGATAGAAATTCGAGAAGTTTGACTGAATGTCGACCGACGACCATGACCATATCTTCCTGAGAGAAATTGGGGTCAAAGGCATGGATCACAATTAGTGGTCTTATTTCATGAGCAGAGATCTTCATTGGGCTACTCTCTTCTGGCAATATGTCAAAGCACGCTGTAAGTATTACCCACTTCAACCAGTGCTCAAGAATTATAACCCTTTCCCGTGTTTAGTTTGGATAAAGAGGCGTCTTCGAGGGCCATGTTTGGCTCAGTCAGTCTCAAATAAAGTTCGAGCGCACGTACCGGTTCCTATCTGAACGCATCTCGAGGTGCTGTCGACAAAAGTGAGAGGTCGTATGATGATTTTTGCATTGCACACTGATGGAAACCTATTTCTGTTGACCAACACGGACGGCGTAAAAATTACAGCTGAGATATCAGGTTGAAACTGAAGGTAATCTGGGTCAACATAGAAAACATGTAACTGAGTGAATTTGCATGTCGAAGCTAACAATTTCGGGAATCAAACTTTATTTGAAAGGAGCTTTTGCAAGATCCAACTAAAGGCTGGAATTTATTTCAAATCAGTCAGGTCGGCACCAAGGAACGATTCCATATGAGAAACAATGTGATTGATTTGTATGCAATTCAAAGTTGGACAGCAAGTCAGAGAGGTCGTTGCTATGACCAAGATGTTCTCTGTCCTAATGGCATAATGTACCTGATATCATATAAAGGTATCCCATAACAGTAAGCGGCTCGAACGTTTCTCCTCAAACAGCCAGAGTGAAAAGTCGGCTACTTGTGGGACAAAGACTTTCAAATGACAATGTTTTTGTTGTTGTTGTTGTTGTATTGTGGTTTTATTTGCGTTTCACAATACCCTCAAAAGGAGGACATTCCTTTGTAAACCCTTGAAGTGGAGTGTCTTCTAGCTCGTGCAATTCTTAACCACAATTAAAATGTTGAATTTTTTCTACTACCCAAATGAAAGAAAGAGCATTGATGGACTAAGACTTGGGGTTTGTGCAATGAAAACGAAAGAAGTCAGTTTGTGATTCCACATGATTGCTGAGAGATCGTTCAGAGGTTGCCCCAAAGCGGGAAAATCTGACAAAATACCGATGGATGACGGTACCGTTACGTATGGAGGATATGTCCCATCCTTCACTGCAAATCGGCCAAGATATTGAGTATGCCGGGGATATGTCTGAGCTGGATGTCGCTGTTGCGTTGTACACAGTAGTGGCGGTATTCCAAGATCAGAAGGCAGGGTTGCGATGATTTGGTACCGCCCTGTGCGTATGTCACTACCACCTAGACGTCTGACATGATGAGCATCACCTTGTTCTGAAGACGGTCGCTCCAAAACTCAATGACTTTGATAATAGCTTTCATCTTCAAAATATTAATGTGGAGACCTGTTTCTTCCGGACTCCACTGGCTGCTGACGGTGTCGAAGTTGCAATGCGCAGACCAGCAGCGAAATTCTTAGATTATAATGCAGGAGACAGTCGCTCCAAAAATGAAAGGCTTTGATGGTTGCTTTCATCCCGAGAGATTGATGAGAAGATCTGAGTCTACTGGACCAAAGTGGAATCTTCCGGTGTCGAAGTCCGTTTACAGGTATATGATGTTCCGGTCCACAGATGCATGGGTCTGTACACACTGTCACATCCAGTTGCCGACGCTCGAGAAGTATTCCTGCTGCGTTACTGTTTCAGAAATGATATAATCTCGCTCGTTACGCTGATCATGTATTCAAATGGCATTGAGAAGGGGGGGGGGGACTAAGATAACGATGCTGCGAATGCCAGATGTAGAGGAAATAAAGCGGGATAATATCCACAGCTACACTGAACAATTCAAAGAGTTTCAGAAACTTCCCGGCTGTTATCAATTTTATGTTGGAAACGGGCTGTTCGAGATCGTTCATTACAACCACTGAAGTTGGCAAATAGGTATCACGTTGATGCTTGTGAGAAATTAAATACCAAGAATGACAAACTGATATGGTGGGCAAAGATGGAACGTTTCCCAAATGATCAGAAGAATTAGATGTAAAATGGAAATGATATTGTTCTTTTTCAACAAAACCTATAATTGATCTTACCATATGGTTCTGAGTAACCGTCGTCCAGATACGCTTCAGTGGAAGTAGATGAAGTAGTACGGACAGAGAGAGTACGAATTTGAGTAGATTTGTAAAAGCACAATAAGTTATGTTCACGGCGAAAGGGAAACTGCGAAACTGATAACAATTTACTCTGTACGCAAACCGCAGAAATATCCATGAGGACAGATGGATGACAACGTGAAACTATGCGACTGTCAGACCAAGAGTGTTTGCAAATTTGTTTGGACGAACAGAGGGGCGGATTGATCGGACCGTCTCCTTGAATTTCGGTGAAAGTATGAACTAATTTAGACGACTGAGGTCTAAGGTTGCCATTAGTCGTCCTGACCAGAAGAAAAGAATGGAGCATCATCCCGGAGACTGCGTATTCCGAACAATCTCCACTGTCAGTTTCTGGATGAGCTCCCATATCTCTTGCAGCAAAAGTTTATCCTTACCCAAGTCCAAAGGTTGGCAAAACTATATCCGAAGCCCCTCTGAGGTCATTTTGATTGCTAACTCGCCTGGAGGGAAGAGATTGATGCAATGCTGCATGAAGAACAAAAGCATGGTGTCTACGTGATATTTGTCTGCTGACTGTCGGGGACAAAAGTCAACGGAGCGTGGAAACTTGGGGTAGATAAAATTCGTTTCTTACGCCCAGGAGACAATTGTCGATGTATACATGATTGGGATTGCGTCTAGCTTTTTGGGTTTGTGTAGTGTACGATCTCGCATTTCCTAATCTCCTGTCATTCAATCTTTGAGACTTAGTCAGATATGACTAATAAAGCGAGGGTTGATAGACACAGAGATGAAGTAACAGTCCTTGTGCTGGCCGCTACGGCACTTTCTCTCTCTAGTCACGAAGAACAGAGAGGCAATGTTTCGCAGAGTTAGGGCGTGAAATGGACTAAGCCAGGTTAAGAGTAAACATGCGTACTGCTACACAGGATCAAGGTTAGAGGAAGCCGTCAAATCATTCGCCATTGTATGGTTTGTCGGAAGTTAATTACATCTCATATTCTAGCCATTGGTTGGTCAAAAACTCAGTATTAGGGCTAATGCTCAAAACATTTGTACTCTCGGTCGTTGATTTTCCAAGTCTCTCACTGTATGTTTTGTTGCTGCAGTTTTCTAGTGATTATACAGTGTCTTAACAAAGGACGCGCGTTCAGCAGGTAGCCAACGATGCACACGTGATGCACGAGTCACGAGAATCCTCGCTGGCTTTGAATTCCTTGCACTTAGTTCACTGCATCGTCATTATTCATTCCGATACGACATAGGCAGTAAAGAAGAAATTAATAGTTAATTACCTTAACAACATTAGAGACATCCGCTATACCAGGGGTGATAAATATATATAAACAATGTGTGCGAATACGAACCACAACACAGCCGCGAAGACCATGCGGTCAGATACGCAGAAACTGTCCGCGTAGGTGCAATAATTCACATAAGTATGGTGGAAATTCAAATAATAGTGTACACAACCTCTAGAATAAGCCTTAATTCACCCGAAAATTAGAATATCCTCAACGTATGGGATAAAATTAGTACACCGTTTCTTCTTTTGGGGCACCAGACAGATGCCCCCCCCCCCATTCCAAAATAAAAAATAAAAAGTATTTTGTGTTTGTGTTTTTCCCTTTCAGGTGTGTTGTATGTTTTATTTAAAACATAATTTTATATAAAAAAAAAATTGTTCTAGAATTTTTTAATGGGGTATTTATGTTTCTTTAGGGTTATCTAAAAGGTTGTTCGTCCAAGCCTGGTTTTCTTCACTTTGCTCTAAGTTCCTTCCCTTTAAATTTTTTTGACCTTTGCTAGAGGTCGCCTAGGTCTCATTGTTTGTTATATGTAGTGGTGCTATATTGTGTGTATGCTATATTTTTTGTATGTCTGAGACAGCAAGTATAGATCAAATGTTTTTCCCAGTTGTATTTCTTCCTAATTTGGATTTAGGATCCGTTATAATATTTTATATTATTTTCCTGTTGATTTGTTTTATGGTTTTAGAATTTTGACGATGGAAAGGTGTACTATTACAATTTTATTTAAAAAAAAAACATTCCTATTGTGTTATTCGAGTGATAATATGTGTCGTTCCTCGTATTAGTTTTTAAAGATCTTGATAGGTAGGTTACGCTCGATCCAAGGTCCACACTTCTTTATTCTGCATGTGTTTCTCCTGGGTCGAGTTAGGCCTCCTTTATTTAGTTTTTCTTATCATTTCTTTATTGAAAGATCCAAAATTGTTTATGAGACCACATTATTGTGTATTGTCAACCATACAGTGCAGGAGCTGTATGGCTTTTAAGATATAGAAGAAGTTAGTAGGTTTTAAACTAAGTGTTATCCAGTTTGTGGTTGTTGTTGAGTTTTACGTCATTTTTCAGCACACGATTGGCTATACGTGGCGGCCAGTATTAATGGTGGAGGAAGAACCCGGGAAAATCCCAGAAAGAACCACCGACCCAAGAGAAGCTACTGGCAAGCTTTCTCACATACCTTCATTGGCCGAATCGGATACTCGAACTAACGCAGACAGAGGTGAGATGGCAGTGATCCGTAACGGAGAGAGCTTTAGACCACTCGGCCACTCGGGGTCCCTTATCCAGTTTGTATTCTACATGGGGTGTTTTCAAAGACTCTTTCATGGGTCTGACCTCTTCGCGTAGCGCCATGTGACTTAGCCCCATGATGTCATCGCCTTTTACTTTCCCCATATAGTTTCCCTGTATCCCTTACTATACATGTCTTTAAATATAAAAAAAAATTCAAAAAGATTTAAATTTTATTTTAATTTTCTAAAAACGTTTTATTTTTTTATTTTTCCTCCCTTCTTCTTTCCTTTCTCTTTTTTGTTGTTGAAATACTTGAAATATGATTTGATTTTTTTGTTGAACTATGAATTCTGTGGTGTGAGAGGTAGGGGTATGGGTATGGCATCTGCTCGCATTTGCGCTACTCGACTCTTGTTCTGTATAACCGATTCCCCGCTTCTCCTCTCTCCCCTAATCCAACAGAGATTGTGTTATATCACCCTGAAGGTAAGTAGCTGTTCGTAGTAAGACGTATTGAGTTCGTATTGTGGTTAATTTTTACTTTTTTTAAAGATATGTATCACCTGTCCGCACGATAGCATCGTTGTTACTATATAGTTCTTATTTTTAGAACGATTTTGTTTTCATAGTCTACATCCATGCATAAAATGTTGTTTTTCTTATACTTGTATTTTTTGTACAAATTTCCATTATTAACATTATCCTATTATGTTTGGTTTTATCACATTGGGCAATCGTATGTAGTTTGGTGAAGTTCGCTGTTTTACATAAAGGGCATTTCGGCATTATCCTGATCATACGACGTTTGATTGCTTCTTCGCCTGTTAGCCAGTCGTAGTGCAGGTATTTAAAAAGTATACTTTGTGTTTTAACATATCTTTTTTCTTCCTTAAGTTTTTGTCCAGTTTACCCTCCAGTTGTCCTGCTCTACCCTACATTTTATATTTTTGGTTACCTCCTCCCTAATCCAAGCGTGACTTTTACTTATTTTTTATTTTCCATAAATATGCTTTGTCCCTATATTTTAAAATGAGTTCTCTTATATGTTTGAATTTACGAGGCACTTCAAATTGTTTTGGTTATTTGTTTTTTTTTTTTTTGTATATCTCTGGTCGGTTTCTCAAAATGAAGCCGAACCAGTATATGTACAGTGCTTCCCACGCTGTAGTCGGGTCTGATTGTAATTTGTTTAATCTATTGATTATGATTGTTAATTTTAGTAATAAGAGGCTCGGCAACCCCAAGCCCCCTCTACTTTTTGCTCTATATAGTGTCTCTTTTTTACATAATGCATTTTGTGATTCCATATATAGTCTATTATTTCATTGTCTATTTTGTTTAAAAGTTTGTTATCCATGTTCAAGAATTTAATTATATAGTTAATATTTGAGTATCGATAAGTCTTGGCCACTTGAGCCCGCTCCATGATACATAATGGCGCCATGGCCCAGATTTTCACATTTTCTCTTATTTTATTGATAATATGTTTATAGTTTTCTACAGCTTCTTTTTCTTTTACCAAAGTAAACCCCTAGAGCCTTCACAGTGTCTCTCGGTATGTGTGTTGGGGTAATCCAGGGTGGTAGCCCCTCCAGTTACCTATTTTTAAGATTTCAGTCTTGTCGTGGGTTATTTTGGAACCCGACGCTTTACCAAAATTTTTCAAATTCTTCTATTAGATGTTTATAGCATTTCCCCTCTCTTATAAATTTGGTGCAATCATCTGCATATTGGAGCAATTTTAATTCATTTTTAAGGTTTGGTATTTGTATGCCTTGTATTTCTGGGTTGTTTTTTATATTGTGGCTTAGGATTTCTATTGTCATTACGTATATTATCATTGATAGTGGACATCCTTGTCTCACTGATCGTTGTATTTCAAATTCTTTCGTGCATTTTCCGTTTACCTGTACACATGAAGTTATCCCTGTATATAGGATTTCGGTCTATTTCCGGAAGTTGGGTCCGAAGCCAATTTTTTAAAATACATTCTGTATACAGCTTTGTTCTAATCGGTCGAAAGCTTTCTCCTGGTCGATCATTACCATAGCACCCTTCGTACCAGTTTCATTTATGTAGTCTATTATGGTTTTAATGTTTAAAATATTGTTTTGTATATCCCTCCCTTTCCCCTCACAAGTTTGATTTACATTAATTATTTTGTTTATCCCACCCTTTGCTCTATTTGTTAAAATCCTACTTAAAATTTTATAGTCCGTGTTCAGAAGTGATATAGTTTTTAATCTCGTCTCTATCCCCATTCCCTTTGCATATAATTGTGTTAACCCCCTCCCTCATATATCGAGTCATTTTGTCTTTACTTAAAAATATATTATTATACAAAGCGTTAGGATCGGCGTTAGTTCACCGTGGAACTTCTGGTAGAATTCCACGGTAAGTCCATCTTTCCCTGACGATTTCTATTTAGTAAGTGTAGCTATGCTCTTTGTAATTTCTTCATCTGAGATGACATCATCACATTGGTTTCTATGTTCTGTTGATGTAATCTCACAGTCGACATTTTTTTTTAAGTAGTTGTCTTCGATTGTGCTGACATCTATGTTCTGTGTGGTGTATAGTTCTTTATAATATAGGGAAATACTATTTAGGGTATCTTCCTTTACAGTATGGGTTACATTGTTTATTTTGATTTTGTTTAAAATTGTATCCCTCCCCCCTTTCTAAATTCTTCTCGTTTATAAGTTATTTGCCATGTTGTAGATCTCTGTACATTTTCCCGCCCTTATTATTCTCCCCTGATTATCGTCTTCTTTAATGATTTTAATTTTGTCTGTCAGTCGTTTTTTTTATCGTCGTTTGTTGCTTTGCTTAATGCTAGTTTGAGTTCGTGTTTGTCTTTTTTGTTGTTTTTTTTCTGCCCTTCTGTTTGAGTACTGAATAGATATTCTTTTCATTATGTTTTTTAAAACATCCCATTCGTTTATTATATTAATAGTTTCTTCATTTTTGAAGGTTTCGATTTCTTTTTGTATTATTTCTACATATTCTTTGTAATTTAAAATTTTATTATTTAGCTTCCATAGTCCTGGAACCCCACCCCCTTTTTTTTTTTCGATTTTAAGGTCCATAGTGACCATGAAATGGTCTGATAGTTTTTGGTTGGTTATTGTTGTATTGATATATGTTAATGAACCATAAAAAATTCAGGCAAAATTTATCAATCCTGCTAGATTGTTTTTCTTTATAATTAGAGGTAAATTTTCTTCTTAATATGTTCAGTTTTCTATAAATGTCATGTAAATTGTGTTTATTTAATAAATTTATCATTTCAGTTCGTTATATTTTATCGCTAGTTGCTAGGTCAGTCGTTCTGTCAATTTCATCCCCATCCCAATTGAAACCTCCACCTATGATTTGATTTTCCATCGAATATTGTTGTAGGTAGTTAGATAAATTTTCGATAAAGTTTCTTACTTCTATTGGCTGGCATGTACTTATTTATTATATGCCAATTTAACATTTTAACATGCAACAACCGTCCCTTAAAAAACTACCCCTTTTCAAACCTTTCCCAGCTTATTCCCTATTTATTTTTTTATTATTATAGCCACCACCACCCTCTAATATCATTATTTGTATAATCATTACATATCACCATTGCGTTAAGTTTGTCTTCTATTAAAAATCTGAGTTCTGGCGTAATGCTATTGTGTGTTTCTTGTATCATTATTACATCAAAGTTTGTTTCTTTGGCTATTGTGTCTGCTTTCGCTTTGTCTATCCCATTGATGTTGATAGTAGCGATCCAGAAGTTTGTTTCTTCCATTTTGTGGTTCACTTACCAGGTGCCGCATCACGTTATATGTAGGCTTTATTTGTATGTATATCAGTTAAGGTTGTTTTATTAAATTTTTATTGTATTTATATTATGTTTATATTTATGTGGGGCTCTGGATTGTTTCCAGAGCCTCGTTTGATTGGTTGCTGTTTTCTGTAATGTGTGAGTTATTTATGGTTTTCATGTCTGATTCATATTCGTTTTCGTTTTCCGCGTCTGTTCTATTGTCATTGTTTGCTTGTTCTGTCGGGGGTTTCTAGGTCCGTGTCAGTGTCTTTCCTTTTCTTTTATGATTTTAGCCCTTACGGGCGGGATTACTGCTTCTTGAGTTATGTTTATCGTTTGGTCGACAAAGCTCAACTCCCCTTCGGGGGAGAAGCCATGCGACGACGTAACGTGTGTTGATGTTAACGTCAAGGGTTTGATTCCCAATATGTCAACTGGTAGCTCTTCTTGTTTCCCCCCACTCTCTTGGGTATTGTCGTCCTCAATTTGTATTAGAAAATACTTTTTTTTTCTTCTTCCAATATTCCATCCTTGTAATTGGGGTTTCCTGGACGGCAAGTCTTTTTTGGGGTAACAGAGTCTTCCCACTATAGATCTTTGCCAGTCTAATTGGTTTTGGATGTCTGAGTGTTACCATAAGGTGTAGTTATTGTGTCATTTAGTTGAGAGCTTGTGTGGTCATTTCATTTGTGACCGTACTTGCGAAATCAATCTCTATTTCGCAGTTTATTTCCTCATCAGCTGTTTTGGTTGTAGTTTGTAGCCGCCGCACTTGCATAGGTACTTGGGGCTATCGGGTTTCTACAATCTCTAGGCGCATGCCCAATCTTCCTGCATCGTGTACAGGGACGCTCGTACTGGCATCCTTTGTACCACGTCTTTAGCAGAAACCCTAAAACATAGAAAAATGTTGGGAGTTTGTCTGCGTACTCTTTGGCAACTGTAATGATTCTTAACCCTGTTTTTATTTTCTGGTAACACCACCCAGTTGCCATTTTTTCTTTTTTTATGGCGATCTGTAATTTCTGTCTTATTTTGTCAATCAGAGCTTCGTTATCAACTTCTAAGGGGAGCCCAGAGATCATTATGTCTCTTGCTCTGGGCTCTAACCCTCTGGTGATTAGGGGGGCTTCTGACACCTTTGCTGTCATTCCCTTTATTTATATTTGCCCCATGTCTAATAGAGGGGTGTCATAATCTTTGGGGTAGATAATAAATCAATTTCTTCCCCCCCTCCTCCAATTTTGTATTCCCTCAATCTCTTCTATTGGTAATCCTTTCGCTCTGAAAGCGAGGATTATGTCTGATTGTCGGGGGCAATCTGCAACTGTGGTGGAAATTCAAATAATAGTGTACACAACCTCTAGAATAAGCCGTAATGTATGTATGTATGTATGTAGGTAGGTAGGTAGGTAGCTAGGTAGTTATGTAGGTAGGTAGGTAGGTAGAATACGACTCCAATCTGCTACGCATAGGTGAGCTAAGCTTATTGTAAGAAACCGACGACTTTGTTAGATTGTTTTAAAACAGGTCAATCGTCTGTCAAGTTGACACATTTAATGGTTGTTTTGTATACACGCTTGAGGCAATAATCAGTTGATCAAGTAGGCTGGTGCGGACTGGAACGCGTGCTCTGAAGACATTAATTACCGGTATGGCCGTGACGGAAAGACAGGATCGGGGGTTGGTACCGTACCGGTAAGAGCTTACATCTACTTGCATGACTGTATATAATTATACAAAGTCTTTGGGTGGCCATTTCCCTCATAGCTATCAAACGTGTCTTAGCATTTCCATTCAGTGTAAACAATTTAAGAATTTTTATGAAATACAAAATAATGATATATTTAGTGAATCATATGCACAGAATATAACTGACAAACTGAATTACAAATATATATATATATATATATATATATATATATATATATATATATATATATATATATATATATATATATATATATATATATATATAGTACATCCCTTAACACGGTATTAAAAATTAAAAGTTGTCTTACCTCGTTCGAGAACCTTGACGTTGATAACGTTGGCATTTGGCAAAGCCGTTCGAACATATGCAGCAAGGTCAGGGTACATGGTTGTCGCACAGTATACTGTTTCCATGGTACCCGAACGGCTGATACAAGTAACAATTGAGTGTATGTTACAGTTTATCGAACTGAGTGTGTCGTTAGTTCACATTACAGGGTAAAGACACTTGGAGGGTACATAGGTGAACTCAGGTGTCCCAGATATAGCAGTAGTTTAATCCAGCTGTATATATAACTAAGAAGTACTTCTTATCTGTGTAGAAATACAAGCATATTACAGATCCTCCTTAGGTAAAGGCCAAATGTTATTACTGAATACTGATAACCAGACTGACACGTCAGCATGCACTGGTATATGCTACTTACAATGGTGAGTTTGTACAATTTTATTTATGGGCGCACTACATCTTGAAATTACACTGATGTAAATTAACATGCTCATATAACGCAATGCATACACTGGCATACTCTCTCTCTCTGTCTGTCTGTCTGTCTCTGTCTCTCTCTCTGTCTCTCTCTCTCTCTCTCTCTCTCTCTCTATATATATATATACACAAATTGGTAACGGTCATTTTACAAGTTCTCTCTCTCTCTCTGTCTCTGTCTGTCTGTCTGTCTGTCTGTCTGTCTGTCTCTCTCTCTCTCTCTCTCTCTCTCTCTCTATATATATATATATATATACACACAAATTGGTAACGGTCATTTTACAAGTTTTCCAAACTTTAGAGCTAATTAAGCTCTTCGTCAGGGTATGAAATAGCGTGTACACACTAGCCACGAGAAAACCTGAACTATTGCATATATCTATTTATGTTATCTGTATACATGTCTATTTCTATTTTTGTCAGCATACATGTATATTTCTGATGTTGTCCGACTAGCATAGGTTCTTCAACAACAAAAATGGGGTAATGTGTATACTTGCATGTTTTTAGTACAGAAGGATCGACTTCTCTTTGATCTCAACAACTTTGAGCAACTTCTAAATCCGTATATTTGTTCGCTGCGAGAACACGTATTCCAGACCTAATTAGAGTAGATGAGCTCACAAAAGCCAGTCCTATGTTTCCCCATCCAACGTTTAAGCTGAAATAGGACAGGACAGGAATTAACCTTGTTGCTATAAATATAATTTATGTAATGTATCTACTATACCTTGCGTGCTCAGACATACTGCTTTCGGACAGACATAACAATATTGGAGTGTGTATAATGTGATGGTTACGTTGAACTACTATATGCCCTCCTTTTCCAAATGAAGGGGGACAACAATTGTTACAAATAATAGTGACCTATCCATTGACAAAAACATTTACTTGAACAAGACCGAAAATTTAGTACGCATGTGTGTCAGTATTTGTGTTATATCGACGTGTCATCATTCGTGAACGAACGCTCCCATTCCTATTAGGATACGTGGACTAAAAGAAAAGTGCGAACAAGCCCTATGAATAGTGGTTTGTGTCACAAAAATAAGCTAGCAAGAATCAAGAACCTCGCCTGACTAGACGTTTGTCAATGACCCAGATGACAATATGAAAGTGATGTAAAGAAACTGAATATTCTGATGGTAATGTACATGGTAGCATAGAGATCAATCCAGACAAGAGCACAATAAAACAGGGGTTTAAAAAGGTCATAAAAGACAAAAATTACTTTTTAGAAAAGAATACAGGAAAATTAACTAAAATTTGATATTGCGAATGGTCAAGTCAATAGAGAAATCAAAGATCTGGAGTGACTTGCATTACAGCTGTATGTTCGCAAGCTAAGTAAAAAAAAAATAAGTAACACCAACAAATATTTGAAATTTAACAAAGAATTTAATTATCAAAGTCAAAAATGAAAACGTGAAAGGAACTTAGAGTATTATGATGTGAATTCAGAATAATCCTGATAAAGTTTTTTTGAAAGTCCTACATTAATGAAAAGTTCATTATAAATTTCAAAACCGGAAATGTACTGGTCCGCCAAGAATCGTGACTTTGTCAAGATGGCGTTGTCAAGAACTCAGTTGAAGAATTCACAAGAGTTCGAAAATAATATTATAGTCCAAATATTATAGTCCAAATAACGAGCACTCTACTTCCACTGGACTGTCTAAACAAATGTTTTTCTTGTCGAATAATATTTAAGTACAACAGAAAACACGTGACAGTGATGGACCTTAGCAATTAGGTTTAGTAATTCTATTCAACAATAATTTTGAATATAAATTTAACAATGCCAAGAAAAGGAACACGGACGCCGGTTATTGCTCGATGCAATAAATAAAGGTAAACAATGTTTGCTGATTGACATGCATGGTCCAAATTCCGACTGTTATCTCATTTAATCTAAAATACAGACTGAAATAAATACATTCCAAAATGTACATCTAACATCTAATTGTGGCTGGAGATTATAATTTAGTATAAATATACAGTAAACTAGGTAAAGATGTTGTGATAAATATGATACATGAACTAAACTTAGTTGTTATTTGGACAGAACTGAACGTAGGTTTATCTGGAGATAAACCTATCATAGCCTGCAATGTAGTCTTGCGGGCTATGATGTAGTATCTATTATTGTTCTTGATTTCGAAAAGTAAATTGATATGTGATGTGGATATGACTCATATTAAATTTGGATACTGATCTGACATAATCTGATTAAAATCAGATTTCCATTGTTATACATAAAGATATGACAGCGACCGCTTAAGGGTCATGTTCTGGTAACCTATGCTATTACCATAATCGCTAATTGTATAAGCCAATCAGATGAAGTCTAATATCTTCGCTTTTGGAGACTGAGCAGTGTAGATGAAGAGTATGAATGTGTGCCAAACGATTTAATTCATGTTAAGATTTGTGAAAAATGTTTTTCTATTGTCTAATTCAAAGGTCACCAGAAAATGATCCCTAAGCGGTCGTGGTCAGGTCTTCATGTAGGACAGCGGAGATCTGATTTTAACCAGTTCGAATCAGACCACACTTTGCTAAAATTTGTTTTTAAAGCCAAAATCTAGAGATGAAATAAAGTATATAACATATTGGAAATTTCATTATTCTCCCTTACTAGATCCAGAAAATGTCAATTCTATCAAAGAAACAAGAAATCCAAAAGTGTTATCAGAACAATGTTTTAGCTATTCGGTAGAAATTGATGGCAGCTGACTTGCTGTTTAACAGTTTTTCAGTTCTGAGTAACTTTAGCTGGATATCTCTTACATAAATGTGAAAGGTACTCATGCTATGATTCCACATTTGGTTTGATGTAGTAAATCAGTTTTGCAAGAAAGCCGTTCTGTGTTATGTATTTTGTATTGTAGTAACCGCTACTAGATGGTACATAGGTATCACTGGTACAATTTAACCCTGTTGGTTTGAACACAGTCTTTGCTAGGGGAGCCAACTCGGTCACATCTGTGATAAGGATAGATATCAGTCCCCATTTCAAACCGTTGGCAAGGAAGATATACCATTGCTAAGGATGCTATCTAGGATAGCGATTTTGGTGCAAACTGGCGTAGTCTTTCATTAAAATAGAAAAAGCTACGTTTTCCGACACACTGCTCAAGACACCACACCACTGGTAGGGGATCCACCCCAGATACAACGTTGATATATTCCAATACTGCTTGATCAAAACTGGTTCAACCGTTATGGAAAAGAAGTCGCGAATAGCTTTAACATTTTGGTTGCTATGGAAGCTACACTGTTGCAAAATGAAACACTCAGAAAACAATTTTAGTGGAGTGTGACCCGCAGAAATTTCCTACCAAGGCCGATTGAAACTGACCTAAAGATTTCTAAAAAAGACGATAAAAATAGCATTGTGAAAGGGAAACACAACGGACCAGGGATGATGCACGCCAGATACAGTGCAAAACTATAAACTTAGTCGCTTTACGTCCAAGGAGCTAAAATAGAAGATATTATAATCAGTATGTTTTACCTTTATATTCTCTCGATTTTTTTTTTTGCAACATGCCTGGTTCAGTGATAAATTTACCATTGATGACCTACATTTTTGTGAAGTTTAATGATGTACATTAAAAAAGTACAATATCGTGCAGAGTATGAACATATACTATTTTAATGATTCTTATTAAACGAAACATAAATAACACAATTTGTTGCTTCCTCAATCCATCATAGAGTACTTCAAGCAAACAAAGTAAAAACTTTTAAACTTCCATTGGGACAAGTCAAATGATACGATAAAAAAGCAAATATGCACTCATTCTAATTCTAACGGATGTCTGAAAATGTATGATAGCATTAAAGCAGAGTTGATATGTATAGGTTTTTTTTGCACACAGCAAAATGGAAAAAAATATTTGACATTTTCGATTTTTGAACAGAATGCATAAAACATATTTCGTTGGCGGTATTACGAACAGTTATTGCAGAGACTTTTATTTTATAAATTGGGTTGAAAGTAACGGAAACTTGAATCAGGATAAACGTTTCTTGCCGAGACGATGTGTTTTAATATCTGATATAAAGGTTAGAGGTCACACAATTATTATAGAAATATGCATCAAAATGGAAATCAAAACTTCAAAATTTTGTAAGTAATAATCAGTTGATTACTTTTTACTAATTTTCAGCTATTTCTTTTCATGTACAGGTAAGTTTCTACAATTGGAGGACTTCATAAAAGTCATTTAAGAATATTTAAAGAATTGAAATTGGAGACATTAGCAACTAATGAAGACAGACCCATTGTATCGGTTTGATTACAGCTACAACATCAATCCAGAATTAGAGCATATACCAGTTTCAACTTGAAACCAATGTATATCATAGGGTTCAAGATTAAAGTAGTAATGAATTCAACCAACATGAAAACTTTAACTGGAGATACAACACATGTTCTTTGCATACGTGTACTAAAAATAGATATCTTAAATGGTTTGAAATTCAGTGTTTAATACATGATTACCTACAAATGTTATTATATATACAATTAAAACCAGATGTTGAAGCCGAAAAACTCTGGTAAATTTATTGGCAAAGGATCAGACGATTCACATATATATTTATTTTATGACTGCATTTTAGTAAGTAACTATTTACAAAATATTTTAACAAGGTGTTGAGAAACTTTGTATCGCCACGGTGGCGATAAACGGGTAGAGCCAATGGGGCGATATCACATCAGAAATTACTTTATTTTTGACTTAGTAAATACATCTTTTTTATATATGCTAAGCTTCCATATTTAGGCCTAATATTTTAATATTTTATTCTCTCTCTCTCTCTCTCTCTCGATGAACATATTATAATGATGAAAATACTTTGACAGTAATTTCTTTTCTCTTCGTTAATGTTAAAGCTTCGGTTTTAAATATAATTAGGTTATGATCCACGATCTAGATTTTTTGGTCATGTCATCCTATATAAATAGTTTGGTGTAGTGTGGAATAAGCAAGTGCTAAAGAAGTATTAGTCACATTTGTCGCATATCATATAACTGAATAATACCGAATTATGGATCTCCAAAGGTTAAGGACTGGGTCTTTTGTCGACCAGAACAAGGTGACTCCAAGGCAGTTAAGAAGGTAAGGATAATTATAGCTACTATTTTCAAAGAGAATATATTGCTGCGGAATATTCTTCATCTCTCCTTCTTCACCTCTATTAGTCTCTCTGTTGATCCTGATGGAACGACGAATTAGACAACGATCAGTCGTCGACTCAGAGTATAACCCAGGAACAATTTAGAATACGACCCGATCGCCGACTCATGGCAAGATAAAGTCGACGATAAGATTTACACAATTGGTCACACTGGCAGGAACCAGTAGAACGACAGAGACGGGGGTCAAGCAGCGAGCTACAGACAGAGATACGACAATTTCCGCTTGCGCAGACATCTGTTATATTCTGGAATGCCAGACCATTGATAGATACAGTGGAATCTTATTCCAACAAAAAATAAGAATTATTCAAAGAACCCGAGAAGGCGATACTCATGGAAGCACGGCTGAGTTATCGGCTACACTATATTAAAATATGCCAGTGCTGTATATGTATGCAAGCAATGAGGATGTGCCAAAACAAAGTGCCCGAGAACAAGCTCCAGACAACAGTAAGTAGGTTTCATGTATTAACTTATTCAATATAGTTTTCCATAGGAATCGTAAACAGTGTTGGTGAATGATCTTATATGGCCTGTGTCTATTCAACATTCAGTGTCAGTAACATAGTGGGCACAAGGGGCGATCATATGTTAAAATGTGTAGACAGATTATGGGCGCATAAAGGGAATTTAACATTAGGACACCATCTTGTGGGTTTATAACGTAAAGATGAGAAATTTCACGTTAAAATTGCTTTACTCATGTCTAGCTAGAAATGAAACAGTGTAACACATTAAGTCTATTTGGCGGAAATTTGCTGGTTGTAATATGTAGAGATTTGTTGAAGTTCTCACTAAAAGAATTACTACGTTTGCAACCGACAGTATATTTACTACCAAAAACAAAATTTAAAAAATTTAAAAAATAATAAATATGCAACATATTGCTAGCCTTACTGTAAGTTCGTTATGGTTTTCTAATACAAAGCTAAGAAAAGTTCGATAAACATGCTGAGTTTGTACTATTGGAACCTTAAAAGAATTAATTGTACATACTGTGGACAAACAACCCCACAACCACCACGACCAACACAGTAGTTTAAGAAACGCCAAGGAATGTACTTATTGGGTGTTAGCAGTCCTCCATTTTAATGCTTTTTTTTCACTAGAGTGTTCCTCATTTGTTTGCTAGGTAAATTATATGATCATAAATAATGTTGCAATGGTAATACTTTATGAGGCAGATTTAGGTTTTTTAGTAGTCAATGTGTTACAAAATGAAGCATTTTCTCTCTCTCTCTCTCTCTCTCTCTCTCTCTCTCTCTCTCTCTCTCTCTCTCTCTCTCTTCATAAAAATGCAGAGTGAGTCTGTTCGAATTTTGAAATAACAATTATTGACGATACATCGAAGTTATGCATTGTACACTTGGTATAGACTTGTATATCAAATCCAAAGAGTGTGTATGTGTGTATGCTTGTGTGTGTGTGTGTGTGTGTGTGTTTTTGAGAGAGAGAGAGAGAGAGATAAAAATGCACAGAAATCCAAAGTCGACGCGATTGATTTAAAATTAGCCACGTTCATCTAAACATCACTAAAGAAAATGGAGTTTTATTCAAAGTCCCTTCCTTCTGATGTACAAATACCAAATGTTTGCGATATAGAGTCTCAAGGGGTCATCCAATATAGAAAAAGGTAAATATAATCCATGTACATAAGGGGAATTTAATATTAGGCAGCCATCTTGTGGGTTTATAGCGAAAATGATGAGTTTGCCTGGCTTGAAATGTAACATTTTTACATGCTGGTTCTGTTTGGCAGGAATTGATTGACATATTGAAAGAAAACAGAGATTTAATAAACCAGTTTGATACTCGCCTGTTAATGTATTGCTTTCTACCAATTTATACAATGTTCTATTCCTAATAGACACGAATAGTTTGCACAGTGCATTTTTAGATGCTATACATTATTTCTTGACTTGTACATGGTTTATTAAAATTGCTGCCATTTCTAACAGTAACTTCATTGTCATCCTTTTTATTTAAACATAAATTCTATTAACATTAATAAGGAAGCAAAATAGCTTAACCAGTCATTCTTAATGAATCGGATTATGGCAGTAAACCGCTTTGTCATAAAGGGAAATAACTCAGTAGAGAATACGTCATAATAGACACGGTGCGCGTGTGTGATTGTGTGTGTTCGTATATGTATATATGTGTGTTAAGAAATTTGCATGTCCCTTGATGTCACGCAGGATTTTGTCATCGCCAGATTAATCAATAGATATATACCTTGGGTGGGTTTTGTAATTGCTACTAAGTATTATTAATACTATGTAGTTTTTCTCTCTGTGAAGTATATAAACATCAGCCCGTATCATAATCGATTACTTGCTGATACCTGAACCCATATAAATAAGATAAAATAAATTGTACATTGTTGTAAACATTTACAGCAGTAACTAATAGCCTCAAAAAGTATTGATGGTTTCTTTTTGATTTGGGTAAACGCCCTCTATCATCGCATGATAAGCTACACATTGCAGTTAGTATGTCTGGTGGACGAAGAACCCCGGAGAACTCCGTTTAAAATAACCGACCCACGGGATGCTGTTGGCGATGCTTTTGCCCGAGCCCGAACCTCGAACCTAAGCGGACAGAAATGGCAGTGAACGGTAGAGGCGAGCGCTTGGGACAACTCGTTCAACAGGGGCCCCAGTAAAGTTTTATTATTGCCATCTGCTCGAAAGTACCGTCGGATAGTTCTGATCGTAGAAGACCCGTGTATTAAGTTAGGAAAAATACTGTTGCAAACCCCAATATGACATCATGTCAGTTTTCTTTGTCGGACATGGAGGTCGCCGTGGTAACGCGTTTCAATAAATCGGAACAATATAGTGATGTTGTCAATGGTGTCGAATGTCCCACTGAACTTAGACACAAAGACACAGTGATCACATTCAAGAGGGCTCTCAAAACTCACTTATTTAGACTGCAAGAACAAACTTACAGACCTAATAATGTTTCCTAGTTTAAATAATCTCAGCATGTTTTTTTTTTGGTAATGTTTTCTAATTTCATGGTGTTTGTTTCTGTAATCATATCATTATATGTTTTTTTTATCTTATCGGTGTTGTCTAATATTGTAAAGCGCTTAGAACTTCTAAAGATTAGGCGCTATACAAAGTCCTTATTATTATTATTATTATTATTATTATTAGTGGTGGTACTGCGATTCGATAAACAGTTTGCTTTGAGTGCTGAATTAACATGGACACAAATACTGTGTATGAGAAGTGATGGAGACGAGGATGTTGCCAGAAATGGTTGGTGTTGGTAGCATTGACTGGAATATCTCATATGGTATTGCATTAGACTAAATTTAGAACAGTTCCAGGTAACAGCCTCAGTCTGGTTGCACATATTTCTCCCATGTAACACATTTTTACTGGCAAAAGATCGAATATTTTCTTTTGCATATAGAATTAGCATTTAAGATTAGTATGTAATCATGGCAATTATTTAAATACTTTGTTTTCCGATAACTTTCAAAGGAAAATAACCTCTTAGAATCCAAATAATTTGAAGAAAAATTAAAATATTAAACTCCAACCTGTCACAAAAAAAGAAAAACACTTTGAAGTCTCAGTGTTTAAAGCCCAACTGAAATTATTTCTCAACTCATCACTATTAAATCTTGCTACTACGCAAAACCTTCTTGCAAACCCAGAATTTCGAAATAACAACGTAGAAGCTATTTACATTTCTAAAGTCACGTACATTTCTACAGTCTCGATTTCACTCTATAAATCCAACACTAAGAAAGAATAATAAATATTAATTTTAAAAAGTTGTTTACTAAAAATCATGAAATAAGGTCAGGAACTAGGTCCACTTTAGGTACAAAGTTCTAATATTAGGTTTTCGAAAAACTAAACTGAATTTCTGGGAAATATCAAATCCAGTCAATAAAATTACATTACAATAGCATGTTGTTGTTATTGTTGTTATAGGGTTTAACGCCATTTTTCAGCACAAGATAGGCTATACATGGCGGCCAGTATTAATGGTGGAGGAAGAACCGGGAAAACCCCGGAAAGAACCACCGACCCACGAGAAGCTACCGGCAAGCTTTCTCACATATCCACATTTGCCGAGCCCGAGACTCGAACCCACGCAGACAGAGGTGAGATGGCAGTGATCCGTGACGGACAGCGCTTTAGACCACTCGGCCACTCGGGGCCCCTACAATAGCATGTAAAGGAGTATAAAAAATGTAAAACTAACAAACAAACAAACAATTAAATCAAATCAAATATAAATTAAATCATATAAAAGAAAAAGGGGGTAGTACCTGCTTAAAATGTATCATGTTTCATGTTGATTAACTTCGAAAACTCAAACCGCGTACACTCTAGTATCATGATCACTTAAAGTCATATATTGGTTGCGACCTTACAAATACCATTTTGCTAAGTTAGCAGGCTCAACATAGTGTTGCCTGTATTAAGGATGAGAGTATTGGAACTAAACTGTAGGATTAGCCGATTGGCTAATAAATCCTTGTATCGAGATGATCCTTTGCCAGTAATGTAATACTGTACTGAAAATCAGGTTTGATATTTTCCTACATAAATCTAGAACCATATTGCTATGAAGTTTGTTATGTATTGGTTCTAAATCGAATAATGATACAGGTGTCAGTTTATGTTGCCTTAAGCTTAATACTAAAACATAATACGATCGAATTCAATTTAACACGAAAGAAAAAACACCCCTTGCTCATATAAACTTATAAAATGTCTTTAAACACCATTCTTGTTCACGAAGAAATGTAAAGACAAATGAAAATTTTTTAAACAAAAATTTCGGTTTTATTGGATTTATTGAAACAAAACAAGATTAGCACACACAAGATTTCAGTATCATATTTAAGGAAGTGCTGTTGAAGAGAATCAGAATCAAAACTCGTCGAATGCCTGGTTTTTGAATTTGTAAACTCTTTAGTTACGTGTTTAGGCTTCAATAAACAGTAACACAAGAAACAGTGAAAACAAGCTTTGAAAAATATAATAAATAATTTATTTCCCTGGAAAAATACTGCAAACAAATGGAGAAAAAACTTACGGTTTCCAGAATCAAATCCAAAAATAATCCAAGAATAATCAAATAATTTTTTTTGAAAGTCCTAATAAAGAAATATTCTAATGATTTCAAGTTCGAGTCCCGACGAAGAATCCAAGGTGAAGGTGATGACGTATGCTGTAACCTGTACTGTGTTGAAGTCTACCGTTTCTTGTAAAAACGCAATAATTAATCCTCCGGTCTTGGAAATCCAAATAAAATAATTGAGAAATGTCTTTGTTCAAGAATTCTGTAAGAACACAAATAATTTCCTGAAAAGCGAATTAATCTTTCAGAATCCGAAAAATTAAACTAAAACTCAAAAACTCAGAATTCAAAAGCTGACTGCAACAGAAAGAAACGACTTTGACATCAAGTGTTTTTAGAAGCCCCAGAACTCTATCTCTCTCTCTCTAAACATCACTATTATTACTAAGTATTTAGCAATTTTGGAAATGCCTAATTGCGAAATAGAGGATCACGTGATCATATATACAATAAAAATCGCATAGCCCCTGTACGTTCTTGATAAGGACCAATCACTTTACTCCTAGAATTAAAGTTGTTTACTTGACCCTCAATCAAGGCCAGGAACTAAATCAAAGATAGAAACAGTGTTTCTATTATTCGGTATTTAAGGAAAATTTCAGATCAAACTGAATGTTCTGGAAAATATCAAATTCCTAGTAAACAAAATTATATTACATTGACATGTAAAGAAAATATAAAGATTCCTAAACCCACAAACAATCAAATTAAATCAAGCACGAATTAAATCAAATATAAATTGAATTAAATATACGTAACACGACATTATCATTAATCTCGTGAAATGTACAAAGTCATTACCTCTTTGTGCAATTTCTGTCGTTTTCAAGTTAACCAATACTTAACGTTCGTGTTTGTTTTGGGGGTGGGGTGTGTTTCCTTTTTTCATCTTTTTGTACCTTTACTTTGAATTAAGTATCTCAAAACAATGACTTTGCCACATTGCATCAAAAGTCTTGCTGACCTGTCATGTTACCCACATCATTGGCTGTGGAAGAGCGTTTTCTAGTCTCTTGAAAAAAATTTTTATTTCCAAAATGAATTAAGATTTTTACTGTTTAACGTCTTGGCATATAATTCATCCAAATATCTAGTGTCTCACGCTAACTTAAGGCATACTTAATCTGGGCCCTGAATTTCATCATTATCTCACGTAAAAACCATACCTATGCTTACCGTTATCACCCCATCAGATACAATAATCCCAACCTTCTTTATGCGAATCTTTTATAAGCAATCAATCCGATATTACATAATTTTTAGAATTTGCAATATGGGTGACTATTAATAGCGACTGCTAGGACTTTTACAACAGCAAGATACAATATATCAACAGCCTACCTATCCTCAACATGAACACAATTTACAGTGTTGTATAACACAGCTTCATACTGCAACAATGCGCAATTAGTAATTTGTCACTCATGCATGCACAGTAATGAAATATGTGTTCCATGCCTCCTTGATTTGTATGTAAGTCTTTCTTTCAGTTGATGCCACTAAAACACTTGTGTGTTCATTAGTACTTTCAAGACTGGACTATTGTAACTCAATTATGTCTGGTTCATCTCAATATCTAGTCCAGAAACTTCAAAAAGTTTAAAACACAGCTGCTCGGATCATACCTAGAGTACCACGATCAGAGCACACCTCCCCGCTGCTCTGTACCCTACACTGGCTATCCATTCGATCCAGAATCAAACACAAAATTTGTTCTCTGTGCTACGTTTCACTGCCGGACTCTAGTCCAACATACCTATCCGACCTCACCCATGTGTACACACCAGCAAGATACTTAGGCTCCTCTTCTGACAATCGTATACTCATTTTTCCCACTAGGAAAACAAAGTCATATGGACAGCGTTCTTTTGCATACCAGGGCCCAGCAACGTGGAATGAATTGCCCACTGAACTTAGACACAACGACACAGTGATAACATTCAAGAGAGCTCTCAAAACTCACTTATTTCTACTGCAAGAACAAACTTAAAGACCTAATAATGTTTCCTACCTGAAATATTCTCAGTATGTTTTTTATTTTTTAATGTTTTTCTAATTTCATGGTGTTTGTTTTTGTAATAATATTATTATATGTTTTTTATCTTATAGGTGTTGTATAATGTTGTAAAGCCCTTAGAACTTCTAAAGATTAGGCGCTACACAAAGTCCTCATTATTATTATTATTATTATTATTATTATTATTTTAAAAATGCGTGTTAACCTATGACAGGATCTTCATCGTGAATTTATATTTGAAGGTGTTTTGAATTATTATATGATGTGTTTGAATTTGTATACATTAGAAGTTTCAGTACTGATAAATAAATGAAGGTACTATGTAGGGAAAATAATTTTAATTTGAATTACGAGTCGCATGGATTGGTCGCTGACGAACAGGTAGGCAGGTATATTACTAAGTGCCAAATGTGTATTTGTGATAAAAGGGATAACATGAAATAAAATTGCAATAAAGATGCAATGGATGCATCAAATAGTGAGGAACGAAACAACTTCCTGAAAACACACACATGTAAGAGGAAAACGAAAGAAAAATATCAGTTCAAATTATCGGGAACACTTGTCACTTTGCGAATGGAAACAAATTGACAATAACTGTAGCTGATGAAAAAGTAAAAATGTTAAAATCCATCATCAGTAGTATATGGGGATACCCTAGCGACAATGGGAATTAGCATTACAGAACCCCTTGGGACAATCTGGCGACAAGGGAAATTAACATGGAGAAAAAAATCGTGGGACTGTTGAGTGACAAGGGAAATGAACATGGAGAAAAATCGTGGGACTGTTGAGCGACAAGGGAAATGAACATGGAGAAAAAAAAATCGTGGGACTGTTGAGCGACAAAGGAATTTAAACAGGGTGGGACTGTATAGCGTCAAGGGAAATTGAACATGGGATTTTTTTTTTTTTTTTTTTTTAAATTTTAAAAAAAGGGGTAGGCAATTGAAAGTCATTCTCTTTTCGAGAAATGTGGGTGGCCCTGAAAAGGGCCTTTGGGTTTATGTTAATATTAATATTAACATAGATGGCATCTGTCACATCTTCTTCTTCTTCTTAAACTCCTTCTAACTGCAGGTCCATACACAAGTACCCTCTTGAGGTATCCTTGTCTTTCTATGTAAACTCTTCTCATCCATAGACTAGTATCTGTCCTATCAACAACAGTCCACTTGGACCGGACATACATGAGCATGTCCGTCCTAAACATCATTGAAGACACAAGAGTGGATGATTCAACTGTGGTCCACATCGTGAGGCGACGAGAACAGGTGAATCAATGCAGTGAACTGCGTTTATTTATAGGTAGAGGAAGGATTGAAACGGATTGAGTTCATTCACCAATCCGAACACGCGTTACAAAATTCAGTCAGCTCGCATCCAATCCGAAGAGAGCAGTCTGTGACGTCACGTGGTCTATATAGATTCGCTAGCGCTTGTGTGTAGTCAATCTATGCAGCAGTGATTCAACATGACGGAAACTCAGAAAACGATCCAATGGGGTGCACCAACAGGGGAGACCGCCCAAGGGAACCCGGACTTACTTTCAGAAGAGGTGAATTGGGATTTTGTGGATTTTCTCTCCTCGCAAGAATTTGTTCCGGAACCTTCGTTACCTTCTTCATTACCGCAAGTGGAGAATTTTAGACAGAGACAGAAAGAAGAATTGGAGAAATTTATACAACGACAAAAGGAAGCGGAACAAGCTTTTCTCCTACAGCAACAGCAGCAAGAAGAAGAGGTAAGAAAAAAACAAGAAGAAGAAGAAGAAGTAGCAGCAAAGAAACAAGAGGGTGAAAATCAAACGGTCACGGTACTGTTGGACATTTTGGCGGAGTTAAGGAGTCTGAAACAAATGTATCAGACTTCTTTATTACGACCGAAGAGAATACGACCTTCCCGAGCTAAACACGTCAACCCTGTGACTAAGCCTACCGTACGCAGTCCAGAAGTAGGCCTTGGCCGTGGCAAAGGCTTAAGGCAGTTAAAGTTGATTGTTTAAACTCACCCCTACACCAAAAAAGGCCCTTTTCAGGGCCACCCACTCTCTCTCGAAAAGAGATAGCCTTTCAATTTGCCAATAACTAAAAAAAACCCCCAAAACAACCCATTTTACCCCTATAGTACGCGTCTTTGTATGAGTGCGTGAGTGTACGTTCTTATTTTAAAATCAAAACTCAAAGACACTTACCTTATATAATTAATTTATTCTTTTCTCAATAGTTACAATCCAATTCACAATTCACAACAGATCACTTTAAAAAGTTCATTGACTTCTTCTGTCTCCTTGTTTAGTCTCTCTGTTTTTTAAATTTCTTCACCGTCACAGGCTTTTCCTCTTCTTCCTCCTCACTTTTTTCCCTTCTTCTTTTCTTCTCCTGTTTCTTTTTCTTCACCTGTCTGCTTTCTTCCTCTGAAGAATCCCTCTCTTCTTCCCAAGAATCCCTCTCTTCTTCTGAACAATCCCTCTTTTCTTCTGACTCCTCTTGTTTCTTTTTTGGGCAATCTGGAGACCAATGTCCTTTTTCTTGACAATAATAACAGGTATCTTGACTTTTGTCTTTTCTAGCCCCTTTTTTTCTTTTTTGACGGTCTGGACACTCTGAAGACCAATGCCCTTTCTTCTGACAGATATAGCAAGTATCTTGACTTTTATCTCGAAAGGAAGGAGAGTAGTCCGTCGGCTGGTCTGAAGAGAATGACCCCTCGCAAAGCTCTGATGAAACGTTCGATTTGGCTAGTCTCTTTCATCGTTGTGCTCGGTTTGAGAGTGAAATGAATAGTGAAAGGACAAGACACACACCCTTTTATATACGCTGGTCTGCCATGACTATAAATTAGTCTATGGTGTTTAAACTTGAGTCATTTGACGTTTTGCACTCAAGATGAAACGATCCTATTCTTTCGAGAAGAAAGAAGAAGAAGAAGAAGAACGTAAGAGGCAGAAACATGATCTATCGCCTCGTACCAGAGCTGAAGTCTTGGCACAGATTCATGCCAGTGATTTTGAAGAGGACATGAGTGAACCAGAATTTGAACCCTCTAAACCAAGTTCGCCACCCTTAGTCAACCCTGAAAAATACTATTCCATTCGAGAGACGGAAAAGCGCTCCTCTAGAAAATTTAGAACCACGGCTTACAAATACACGGTGAAGTTTAAAGATTTCAAGGCTGAAGTACCGTTAGAGAAAGCAGAAGGGTTCATCACTGAGGTGTGGGATTCTTTGCTCACCGCACTCAAGCGACAATGTCAACCCAAAGAAGAGGATCGCTTGAGACTTTCCATACAACACGACGGTTTGAAATCCCCTGTTTGGATCGAGTTTAGCACCCCTGCAGAATTGACGGCTTCCAAAGTCATGGACAAGATTCAACACGTGCAACAATCTAATGACCAGTTTGACATCACCGATGGAAAAGCTACACTGGACATGACCCACGTCTCTCCTCCTCAAGGGACTGGACGCAAAAAGATGTTATTGGTGAACGACCTTCGCAACACCAAAACAAGTCTCGTCCGAATTAACAACCCTCAAGACCAGATGTGTTTAGCCCGTGCCATCGTGGTGGTACGAACCTATGCCAACAAGAACGACACGGCAGAATGGAAAAGAACCTGGAAAACTATTCAACGATCCGACCGAGCCAAACAACGAAACGAAGCAGAACTCCTGTTACAACAAGCCGGACTGTCCAAAGACACACCCTGTGGCATTCCTGAGATGCAAAAATTGCAAGATGCCCTAGCTCCACGATACACCTTGAAAGTGTACCCTCAAGAAATGCGTGGGCCTCTGTTGTTTCGAGGCCAATATTTTAAGGACGGAAAATACATTCATGTATATTATCACGATGACCATTTCGATACCATTACCAGTATCACTGCATTCCTGGGATACGGTTATTACTGTGAGAAATGTGACTATGGTTATAATAATCGAGAGCAACACAAGCAATGTGGATCGAAATGTTCAGGATGTTTGGCCTCTCCACCCTGTCTGAGCGAAGGACCAGTGCCTTGTTCAACTTGTCTGTGCACGTTTGTCAGCCCTACCTTTTACCAACAACATCTGAAGACGCAAGGTTCACAGCAGAAATGTGCTTGTCAACTGCTGAGATTGTGCCCTACGTGTGGACAAGGCCTACGTACCAACAGTGCCAAGGCACACGTATGTTCAAGAAAGAAAAAATGTCACATTTGTCACCACATCGTGGACTTGGAACACCAATGCTACGTGCAAAAATACCAACCCCCACCAGAGAAAGAGGACGGTCACAAGAAGAAAGGCAATTTCATCTTTTTCGATTTCGAATGCATGCAAGAGACCGGCATTCACATTCCTAATTTCTGCGTGGCTCATCGAGCGTGCGAGAAGTGCATTCAAGAACCTATCTTCAGTCATTGCCCTCACTGCAGCAAGATTCCTGGAGGGCGTGAAAAAATCTTTCGGGGACCGAACACATTAGCCGATTTTGCCCAATGGGTTTTAGACCCCATCGACAAGACGTGGAGCCAAGAGGACATCGAACGTTACGGAGATTGTCATCGTCATGCCACGGTGATGGCTCACAATTTCTCCGGATACGATGGACAGTTTCTTTTGAGATACTATACGGAACAAGGCACCGAACGTCCTAAAGTAACTTTGAACGGAGCCAAAATCATTTTCATGCAAGTGGGACAAGTGCAGTTTAAAGATTCGATGACTTACTTGGCCATTCCTTTGAGCCGAATGCCTAAAACGTTTGGAATGACAGAAATGGCTAAAGGGTACTTTCCACACTTTTTCAATACGGAAGCCAATCAACACGCCGTTCTACCCCATTTACCTGAGGCTCACTATTATGACCCCGACAACATGCGTACCGAACAACGAGAAGCTTTCTACGCTTGGTACCAGGCTCACGCCTCGGACCCTTTCGACTTTCAGGAAGAAATGCTAAAGTATTGTCGTTCCGACGTGGACATTTTACGACGTTGCTGTGGAAAATTTCGAGAACTGTTCATGGAACACGGAGGGGTCGATCCTTTGAAAGAAGCTTGCACCATTGCCAAAGCGTGTTCCTTAGTGTACAGACAACGATTCATGCCTGAAAACACCGTGGCTGTCATCAGTCCTCAAACGACCCACTATGTCAAGCGTCAATACTCGGTCAAAGCCCTACGTTGGTTACATTACTTGTGTGACAAGGAAGACAAATGGATTCAGCATGCCCGCAACGGAGGGGGCGAAAAGACCATCGGAACGTATTCGGTCGATGGCTGGGACTTAGAAAACCCCAAGATCGTGTACGAGTTTAACGGTTGCTTATTTCACGGATGTCCCGTCTGTTACTTTGATCGTAGCACTAAAAATCAGTTTTTACAACGAACCATGGAACACTTGTACCAGGACACTTGACAGCGGCGCCTAAAGTTGGAACAGGAAGGATACCAAGTGGTGGAAATGTGGGAACACGAGTACGATCACCGTTTGAAAACCGATCCCGAGTTTAAACGCCTCGTGGAAAGTTACCAGTTCATGGACCCCCTGAACCCGAGGGATAGTTTGTACGGAGGAAGGACCAATGCCACCTGTTTGCTGTACCAAGCCGACGAAGAGAAAGGAGAAGAAATCAAATACTTGGACGTGTGTTCGCTGTATCCCTACGTGTGCAAATATTGTCGCTTTCCTGTAGGGCACCCACAATTGTTCACGGAACACATCGACCTGAAAAACATTCGACAATACGAAGGCTTGATCAAGTGTAAAGTTTTGCCGCCCACGGACTTGTACCATCCCGTCTTACCTCACCATTGCCAAGGCAAACTGATGTTTCCTTTGTGCCGTACTTGTGCCGAAACGTGCAACCAAGACCAGCCTTGCCATCACACCCAGGAAGACCGTGCCTTGACGGGAACGTGGGTCAGCGTAGAATTGTTCAAAGCTCTGGACATGGGATACCAACTGTTAGAAGTGTACGAAATTTGTCACTTTCCCAAGACAGAACAATACCACAAGGGTGACCCCACGCAGAAAGGCATTTTCGCCGACTACTTGGATGCCTTTTTGAAACTGAAGCAAGAAGCCAGCGGCTATCCTTCCTGGTGTCACACTCCCGAAGACCAAATAAAATTCAAAGAGAAATACTATGAACAAGAAGGCATCACTTTAGATCACATCGAGAAAAACGAAGGCTGGCGATCGTTTGCCAAAGTGATGTTAAACTGCTTGTGGGGAAAAATGGCACAACGTCCGTGTTTACCCAAGACGGAATATTTGACAGAACCTTCACGCTACTTTCAGATGATTCACGACAAAACCAAATACATGAAACACGTGGACGTCGTTCGCGAGGATTTGATCTTGGTCAATTACGAAGAAGATCTGGACTTTGTACAAGACGACCCTTTTGGAAATGTCATCATTGCGGCTTACGTGACAGCCCATGCTCGCTTAAAATTGTACGAAGCTTTAGAACTGTTAAGGGATTGCGTCATGTACTTTGACACGGACAGTTGCATCTACATCGATCGACCGGGTCAGCAACACCCTATCATCGAAGGAGACCGTTTAGGAGCCTGGACAGACGAGCATCCTGACGACAAGATTCTAAGTTTCGCGAGTGGCGGTCCTAAAAATTACGGCTACGGATACCGGGACCCACAAGGAGAAGTGCACACGGAGGGTAAAGTGAAAGGATTGACTCTGAATTATCGTACCAGTCGAGTGGTCAACTTTGGGGTATTGAAAGAAGCTTTGCAATCGGCAGAGGATGGAAACTTTAAAGTGACCACTTATCAACCGAACAAGATTGTACGTTTACCCACTCACCACATCGTCAGTCGACCCTTGGAAAAAGTCTATCAAATCGTGTACCAGAAGCGAGTTCGACTTCCCAATCATTTCACCTTACCGTATGGACACGTCGGTATTGGTCTGTATATAAAAAGGAACCCTATGCAAGATCGATAGTTCATTGTGACTACCAAGACCGAGCGAACAAGATGAATACTTTCAGAGAAACACGAAACAAGTTGTTTAGAAAGGCACAATTCAAGTGTGGGGCTTCTGAATTGGAATGCGATTGTGAGCCTTGCGATGGGTACGATGCTGTACGTTGTGACCTTAGCGATGCCGTAAAGCATCATGGGAACTTTAGTGTCACTACCCCTATCATGGAAAGGGATGCTGTGCGTGTCAAACCTGAGGGATGCGAAAGTGATGCCGCTCGTCCTCTTGGACATTTTACTGAGTTTCGTTTTAAAGCGGAATGTTCACCTTCACGTCTACCCCCCTACGGATGTCATCCAGCCCTGAGCAAACTCCTGTTCATGTCATTCAACCCTCATCGAAACGAACCTGTGAAAGACGAATATTCGTTTCCTGTGCGTTTGTCGGAATACTGCGACTTTGAAAATCGTCTTCAATCGTTCAAAGGAAAATGGCCTAAGTATCTGGGAGGACCGACCCCCGAAGAATTAGCCAGAGCCGGATTTTTCTACTTTGGCGAATTAGATAAAGTCAAGTGCTTCAGTTGCGGTGTGTCACTTCACCACTGGGAACCACAAGATTCGGCCTACGTAGAACATGCTCGATGGTCACCGAATTGTCATTACTTACCCTTAGTGGGACCGAGACATTGAAGTAACTTGCCATGTCGTTGACGAAGAAGAAACCAGTTTGGCTAGGAGTCAAATGTTGGACATCACCGAGACCAGTATTTAAACTTCATTTCAAAAACGATATTGAATCATTACCTAAAGAATTGCAAGAGAAGATTTACAAGGAAGTTTGGCAGGGACTTGCCAGAGTGAAATCTCAATGGGTGACTGTAGAACTTTTGTGCCGAGAAATTCACAAGAGGAAAGTGAAAAAAGTCAACCAGTGTATTAGATGTCTTTGGGTCAAGTGTGCATTCGTCCTATTGTATTACTCTAGACCGTTTACATCAAAAGAGTTCAGTGACATTCTTGGACGTTATCCTGCATGGCAGTGGCCAGAAATTACTCACTATGTGGATTACTTTTGCTTTAGGAGAAGATTGTGAATTGTACGGACTGACCTATTCATGGATACTTTGCTAGAGAACATTCGTGCCTTGCCTGTGGAGTTGAGAAAACGCATTTACCGAGAACTGATCAAAATACAAGTGAAACGCAAACGCAAAGTTATTCAACCGTTTTTAAATTATGCTCTGTTCCAAAGTATAAGAAGACTGATTATGAGTGGATATTACATCAGGCACAAAGGTAAACGAGGCTATTGGTCACCACCCAAATGGATACTTCGCTAGAGAACATTCGTGCTTTACCTGTGGAGTTGAGAGAACGCATTTACCGAGAGCTGGTCAAAATACAAGTGAAACGTAAACAACAATTGCATCCGTTACGTCACCAGATCTTTAACCACTGGTACCTGAATGGTATAAGAGAACTGATTCGTCAGAAATTGTTTCAGTGGTCAGACCTTGTTAGCGAGTTAGTGAATGAACGAAATGTTCATCATTTTGGTTACTTCGAGATTCACCTGGAGCAACGCATTGAGGAAGACGAGTTAAAGGATTACCAACATATGTTACGTGGAATCTGCTTAGTAGAAGAGAAAACTTCTAATCGAAGTTTGAACTGTAGGTTACAGTATTCTAGATTTCCTACTGGAGAACGAAGATGTCTGGGTAGAATGTACGTGTATTGCTTCCGAAAAAAAGAGAGCATAAAAACAGGAATCTATGCTACGGCTTATGTCACAAGTGATTGAACAGATTCCGTGGAAGGAACTCAATGACCATATTCAAACCGTGGATCATTACCATCGATTATTACAAGAACTGTATCCATTCAATTTGGGTCGACAAGTGGTGTGTGTCTTAGTGACTTGTTTTCTGGGATTTCGTTTACCAGCCGATTCTTTGTGGACTCTTTACGATCAGTACTTACCACCCAATGGCCTTAAATGGTCACGAAAAACTTCTTTTGCTCAAAGCCTTGCGGTTTCATCTGGATACTTCTCGACCTCTACGGGAAAAAAAGATTCGTCAACTTTTAGCTACCCAAGACGTGTATGACGATGTGTGTGTAGCTTGTGACTTACACCCTCATTGGACAGATGTCCGTGACTGGAAAGAATGGGATTTTGAGGCTTGGACCCAAGAAGTGGTCCAGTATGCACGAGAGTTGTTCAAGGAAAAAAGTTACTTTTCAACCCGTGTTAGTGACGGTACCAGAAGAAACCGTCACCCAGGACGGGACTGTCGTGGACAGACCTGAAAGACCCTTTCGGGAGGACACTTGTGTGACCTTACCCCCTACTATAGAACTGGTCAGAACTTTACCCAAAACATGTTGTACAGACACTTGTGTTTATTCCACGTTAATGGTTATCATGTGCCTTTTATCCTGGTACTTAAGCCTTTGTGACTTACACCCTCATTGGACAGATGTCCGTGACTGGAAAGAATGGGATTTTGAGGCTTGGACCCAAGAAGTGGCCCAGTATGCACGAGAGTTGTTCAAGGAAAAAAGTTACTTTTCAACCCGTGTTAGTGACGGTGCCAGAAGAACCCGTCACCCAGGACGGGACTGTCGTGGACAGACCTGAAAGACCCTTTCGGGAGGACACTTGTGTGACCTTACCCCCTACTATAGAACTGGTCAGAACTTTACCCAAAACATGTTGTACAGACACTTGTGTTTATTCCACGTTAATGGTTATCATGTGCCTTTTATCCTTGTACTTAAGCCTTTGGCTTTTATGTATTTTTGTCTTTCGTATTCATGTTTGAAACATTCAATAAACGTGTTCTGAAAAAAGTATATAAACTCTCGTCTTGTTTGTTTTCGTGTCACAAGTGACATTTCTCACATTATGGCTACCTCTGCTGTCCCTGCTCCCTCTTCCTCTACTGTCAAAGTCATCTACGAACACTTAGATAGTGCCAGTTGGGAGGCTTTGTATCTTCGCCATCCTTTTAACATGCTCATTGGTGGACCTAGCGGTTCAGGCAAAACCGAATTCGTCAAACGTTTGATCGAACATAAACATCATTTGATCGATCGGCCACCTCAGCGGATCGTGTGGTGTTACAAAGAGTGGCAATCGGCGTACAGCCTCTTGCGAGAAAGTCAAGGCGATTCCATCGTGTTTGTGGAAGGCATTCCTAAAGAAGACGACGGCATCGTCTCTGACTCCCGTCAAACCCATTTGGTCATTTTCGACGACATGTTAGGAGAAGACGAAGAAGAAATTAAACTTTGGTTCACGCGCAAAGGGCATCACCGTAATGCCAGTGTCGTTTACATCACCCAAAATTTGTTTCAACAAAGTAAAGCCCATCGCACCAACAGTCTCAATGCGCATTACGTGGTCTTGTTTAAAAGCCCTCGAGATAAATCGCAAGTGCAAGTCTTAGCCAAACAGTTAGGGACGCCTTGGCTGACTCAGGCGTACGACGATGCCACTCAAACGCCACACGCCTATTTACTCGTCGATTTGAAACCTACGACTCCCGAGGATTTGCGATTTCGTACCCACTTGTTTCACCACTTGTGCCATGACGGAGGGCCTGTCCTGTACACGTCTCCGTCCTCGACTTAATTTCACTCCACAAAAAAATCAATAAAAACCTCAGACCCTTTTCGTCTGTCTCACACAGTGTGAACATAACGTCCCTTCAGTCGCATCTTCCCGTCACATTGATTCGTGCCTTGTATGGCATCAGTCGAGAAAAAAATCCACAAATACGAGCTCGTGTCTTAGAAGCTAGTCTCAAAGAAGTCTTACGATGGTTCACGGTGACGGCACGTCAAATACTCCAAGGAATCATTCAGATTCCTCATCAAACCAAACGCTTTTTCTATCGAAACAAAGTCGCTTTGGTCCAACTGGCCGATCCCCGCATCGACACTCAAACCAAAAAACAAATCATTTTGAAACCGGGAGGGAGCGGTACTCTAGGAGGGGTCATCATTCGTTCTCTCTTAAGATGGGATCCTAATGCCCCCAAACTTCTCCCCAAGAAAAAAGTCAAACGATGCTCCAAGAAGAAGAAGAAGAAAAAGACCAGGTCCCCAAGGAGAAGAACTTCTCCGGTGGCGGGACCCTCCTCTTACCAGACACCATCCCGAAAAAAGAAAAGAAGCCCCCAGAAAAAGAAAAGTCCACAGAAGAAAACTAGTCGCAAGAGAGGCACTTCGGCCAGGACGCAACTTTATACTCACAAACCACGACCTGCCACGGCGGTGACACGGTCACCGGCAGCCTCACGTTCATCCACTTCTCCGTTGATGACACCAAGAACTGAAGAGTACTTGGAGACGTTGATCACACCAAGAACTTCTCCGTTGATGACCCCAAAAAGAACTTCCCCAGTGGTAGGACCCTCCAATTTAGTGGCAGTGGCTGCTGCTCACAATGTACCTTCTCCCAAAATCAAAGTCCAAGAAAGATCGGGCATGTTACAAAGTTTACTGGATTTGTCCAAGCAAGAACTGGCTCGATTTAGTCCGTTGCGTACCCCTGCACGACGTGTCATGCCTGTCCTCAAACTGATACGACGTAAAGACAATCAGTGGCGACGCGTTCCAGTATAAAAAAAGGTGTGTGACCAAGTAGGGTATCAGTGTTTTTTGGTGCTCCTGAAGACTCAAAGATGTCACCCTCCAGAAAACATCCCTCTTCTAAACATCCCCAAGGAAAGAAAAGGAAAGGACTTCCTCCCCGTTCAGTCAAACATGGGGACATGTTATCTGTCCTGTCCAAAGCTTCTCCACCTCTACGAAAAAAACTCATTCAATCAGCCTCCAAAGAGGTCATCGATACCGTGTGCGAATGTTGTTTGAACGTCTTGAAAGGCGCGATCCCTTTGTCCAAACACCAGAAACAATGCTTAGGTAAACATCGTCACGTTCTTCGCCAAATGGTTCAAAAGAAAATTCCCATTCGTCAAAAGAAGAAGATGTTAGTCCAACGTGGAGGCATTTTACCTCTCTTGTTAGGCCCCATACTGAAAGGAGTCTTGGGAACCATGTTGGGAAGACTGGTGGGAGCAAGATAAAAAGACCCTCGGAAGTCCCAAGACGTCAGAATTGACCCCTGACAGCCCCATGGAAGGACGAAAACTAGCTTTAGTGCCTTACAAACGATGGATGGAATACGATCGGTGGCAAGAACAACGCACCCCGCATTTACCTCCCAATCCCCATTTGAGCGAGATGTCCCAGTTACAACACGAATTGCAGTCCTTGATGGATCGCCAAGATTTGTCCGAAACAGAAAAATCGCAAAAGTACGGTCAACTTTTGCAACGACTGCAACTTTTTCACCAAAAAGCTTTAGACGAAACAGCTCTACCCACTCTGAAAGATTTTAAGACCTTGATGAAAAGTCCATCACCATATCACTACCACCACCACCACCACCACCACCACCACTACTACCATCACCAGGGGTCACCAGATATGCTACCCCACGAAGGCCTGAGGAAGAAGAGATGCGAGAAGTGTTTCAAACACCGTCAGCAGCTCCTATTTCGAGTAAGATTGCAGCATCCTTGTTGACCCTGTCCCCCACACCCCGACGAGAAGAAATGAAAGCTTGGGTTAAAAAGATGATGTCCACTCCTCCTTCGACAGAAGTGAAAAAGAAAGAAGGGAAACCAGAAGTGAAAAAAGAAAAGAAAACCAAAGCCATTCCATTACCACCTTCACCACCACTACCTTCGACTTCTACTCCTGTAGCCCATCGGACACGTAAATCCGTTTCCAAACCACCCTTTCGACCCACCCAAGGTAGCATCACCGAAGAGTGGGTGACTTATTAAAACACCAACCAACACAAAAAATGGAAAAAGTCTTAGCCAGCATTTACTACGATCCCTCGCATCCTGCAGGTTACGCAGGAGTTCAAAAATCGTATCGTGCTGCCAAAACTCGACTGAAAAGTCTCCGTTTACCTCAAGTGCAACGATGGTTACAAGAACAAGCTACCTACACTTTGCACAAACCCATTCAACGCAAGTTTGCCAGAAGTCGCACCCGAGTGGAAGGCATCGATCATCAATGGCAAGCCTATTTAGCCGATGTCTCTCATTTGGCCAGCTACAATCGTGGCTACAAATATTTGTTTTGTGTCATCGACGTCTTTTCCAAATTTGCCTGGGTCGTGCCCTTGACTTCCAAATCGAGCAGCTAGTTAGTGCGAGCCCTGCAACGAGTGTTGAAACAAAGCGGTCGTCACCCTCTTCGATGGCAAACGGACAAAGGCACCTAATTTCTGAACCAAGCTTTCCAAAAAGAATTAAAGAAACGTGACATTCATTTTTTTACCACCGAGAATCCCTAAACCAAAGCCAGCATCGTGGAACGTTTTCAACGCACTTTGAAAGAACGCATGTGGAAATATTTTACGCATCACCACACTCTGAAGTACATCGACATCTTACCTCACCTGGTGCAAGCGTACAACCAATCTTACCATCGAAGCATCGGACGTGCCCCGCAAGAAGTGACTCCCGACAACGAAGTGCTGGTGTTTGAGCGTATGTTTGGTACGTCCCCGACGAGGGCTGTCCCCATGAAAAGTGGAGAGTTGGCCGTAGGAGATTGGGTGTGCATTGGCAAAACCAAACGCACTTTCAACAAAGGTTACTTACCTAACTGGACGACCGAATTGTTTCGCGTCACTGGACGAGTGCATGGCCGTCATCCTACCGTCTATAAATTGGAAGACATGAACGGAGAAGTGCTCAAAGGAACGTTTTATTTGCCCGAGTTACAACGTGTCACCAAAAAAGAAGACGACGTGTACGACATCGAAAGCATTCTCGAACGCAGAACCCGTAAAGTGGGCAAACGACTTGTCAAAGAAGTCAAACTACGTTGGAAAGGATATCCACCCAGTTTTGATTCTTGGATCGACGCTTCACAAGTCATCGACTATAAAAAGAAGTGACTATTATGCCCTTTCACACAGACGCAGCTACGTCGACCACTCCTTCACCTAGTTCTTCTGTGCAAGATTTACAAAAACAACCTTTGTGGGTGTGGTGTGGAGAACGTGTGCCTAAAACGCAAATCGTCTTTTTCTGCCAAATCTTCGTTGTGTATTGTGTCATCGGGGCAGCCATTGCCAATTTGAGTTTGCAACAAGGAGACAAACAATTGTGGACCATTTTATTGAGCATCGGTTACCTGCTTCCCAATCCCTCCCTGAAATTCTCTTCGAACGGGAACCACGGGAACCTTGTGTCCAGTGCCAGTGCCATTCACCCCTCCAACAACAACAACAACCCTATTTTGGGCGGAGACACGCCTCTGACGTCCAGTAACCCCTCGGACAGCCACAGAACTCTGGAATTATGAGTCAATAAAACCAATTTTAATTAACCTTACCCAGTGACAGTTCAATGGAGGTGTTTCCCAAGAACACTTTGTGCTGTTACACGGCCAAATTACCTCAAGCCATCCAGTTAGATCACGAAGCCCATTGGGAAGTGGCTTTAGTAGAAATGATTCACCCAACACAAATCCAAAACATCACCGAAACTCAAAACTTTTTTGAGGTGGAAATCATGAGCGAACAATTGCAACAAGTCATAAATGACATCGGGATTTCAGGGATGACAAGACCATCGAACAATCCACCCTTCAATATCTACACCTTGAAAATTCCGGCAGAGTTTTATCTTAGTGGCCAACATTTAGTGGATACCATTGCTTCCAGCTTCGAGTTAGCCTTTGGCAAAGCCCTGAACAAACTAAATAAACGTGTCACCCTGGACTACCATAAAGTGGCTCGTCGTCTCGTGATCAAATTTCAAGATACTCAAACGTTGTCCCTCAGGTTCAATGGTAGTTTGTTTGAAATTTTGGGTGGACGTGCAGATATGGTCGCAAACAATTGGAGCCCCAAGATCAACAATAATATGGATTTTTACAGAGCTTTTAAAAACCCGGTAGAACTGAACCAAGGACTGAAATTGATGTTTGTGTATTCCGATGTGGTGGGGTACAACGTGGTGGGACACACCTCTGTGCCGTTACTGCGTGTCATTCCTTTCAAAGTGGATAGTACCACAACCAGTGACCAGGAAGGTGGAAACACTTACCACGTCCACCGGGAATTTGTACATCCTGACTATTTGCCTGTCAGTAAGTCTTATTTGGACACGGTCAACATTGCTATAAAAGGAGATTTGGGACAAAATATTCCATTCACCAAAGGAAAAGTCACGGTGAAACTCCATCTTCGAAAACGGTTCTCTCACGACTCGTAAGTCATGTATCCAGTGTACCGAGGGGTTGCTCGACAGCGAGGACACGGTTTAGGAGATATGTTAAAATCCGCCTTTCGTTCGGTGGCCCCGGTGTTGAAACCGATGGTGACACGCGGATTGCACGCCTTGAAAGATGCGGCACTGACACAAGGCAAAGAATTTCTCCAAAATGTCATCATCGACAAACAAAACCCTAAAGAAGCTTTCATGAGGGCTGGCAAAAATGTCTTGCTGCAAACGGGCAGAGACCTTTTGGGTCAACGAGACACACCTATAAATGCCCTGCACGCTACCGAATCAGGCATTCAGCAAGGACAAGGCAGAAAGAGACGACGAAGAAAACACCCTTTCACCAGACTTCACACGTCTAAAACGAGAAAGGCCAAGAAAAGAAGAACCGTTCGAGACTTAGACGTTTTCGATTATTGAGAAAGAGAAAAAAATGATGCACCGAGAGTCTTGCGCTTGTTCGAAGTCGGAACTGGATCTGTTTGCCATGCCCCCCACGATGATGACCATGCAAGAATCCCAATGGGTAGAATTTCACCCCGTCTCCTCTTTGACCGATTCCGCTCCCATCGAGTTTGAAATCAAAGGACAGCCCGAAGATTACATCGATCTGAATAGCAGTTACTTGTACTTGAAAGTCAAAGTTGTAGATAAGAATGGAGGTGATATAGACAGTGAGCCAGTAGCTCCCGTCAACAATTTCATGCATTCCTTGTTTAGCGGAGTGGACTTGTACTTGAATAACAAACTAGTCAGTAGTAGCATGGATACTTACCCTTATCGTGCCTACCTGGAAAATCTCTTGACGTACGGAATAGACGCCAAGAACACTCATCTCGATGCCTGTGTGGTATGGGAAGCTGACGATGCGGACGAATTTGAAACATTCGAAACTGATACAAAGGATAAAACTAAAAAATACAATGAGGGATTTGTAGAACGAAGAAAGAAAATTTATGAAAGTCATAGTTTAGAACTGATGGATCGTTTGCATTTGGACATGTGGTTGCAAGAGAAATATTTGCTGAACGGGGTGGTTGTCCGCCTGAGACTGAATCGTAGCAGTACCGCTTTCCATTTATTGGCTGATACTGACGATAATTACAAAACCAAAATCCAAGAAGCCAGACTCTACGTACGCCGTGTGGAAGTGTTACCTAAAGTGGGAAACGACATCAGTCAGACGTTGAGCATAACGACCGCCAAGTATCCCATACGACGCGTGGAAGTGAAAACCTTCACCATTCCTAGGGGACAGCGATCCATGATCGAAGATCATCTGTTCCAAGGACAACTACCCAAACGTTTAATCCTTGGTATGGTCGAGAATGAAGCCTTCAACGGAGCTATCGCTAAAAATCCTTTCTACTTTCGACACTTTGGCGTGTCCAAGATCGAAGTCAGTCGCGATGGCAAGACCTTGTGTACCCGACCTTTCGAACCCAACTTTGAGAAGAAGAATTACTTGAGATCGTACTTGTCCCTGTACGAAGCCACTGGTCAGTTAGGGACCAACACCAGTCACGGCATTACGTACGATGATTACGCAGGAGGCTATGCTTTGTGGGCTTTTGATTTCATCCAGACCAAGGCAGCGACGAGGGACATTTCCACCCTATAAAATCCGGCCAGATTCGTGTGGAAATTCAGTTTGCAAAAAGAGACCCTGATGTAACGGTGAACGTCATCCTGTATGCAGAATTCGATAATACCATAGAAATCAACAGTTTGAGAGAAGTCATTCTAGATCATTAGAAGCCATGGAAGACTGTTATCCCTCTTTACCTAGTGGAGAAACTTTGGAGATGGAATGTGAGGAGACCATGGAAAAAGAAGAAGTGATCATGATGAAGTCAAGATGGCCAGAACAAGAAGACCATTTAGTCTCCTGTTTTGCCAAACACTTGGCGAAAAAAATGACGGAATTGATCAAGAAAAATTGCTATGGATGTCAAAACGATCATCCCAGTCAAATTCAACACGATAAATGCCTGATGTTGAGTCAAGAAGAATAATTGGACGAATATCTGGACGAAGCTTGGAGTTTCATCTCGGACGAAGACGTGTTACACCAGTGGTATAAAGACTTGCGTGAACATTCTTGTCCACCATTAACCACTCAAGAGATCGATCGTATCGAAGCTCTCCTGAATCAGAGTGAGGAGACGAAACGAAGCAACGGTTATTTGTCAGACATTTTCAAGCAAAAAGTCAGGATCGAATTGACGACTTATTATTACCTGTGAAGAAGAAGAAAAAAAACACAAAACAATGGATACCTGGGAACTTTATTACCTTTTGAACCACAGTTCGTATACGGCTTCTTGGAATCCTGTCGTCTGTGCTAAAGATGAACTCCCTCATCGCAAACCTCAAGACCATCTAGCTTATGTGATCAACACGGACGATAGTCATCTCCCAGGAACCCACTGGGTAGCCGTCTACTTTCCTCAAGAAGGATGTGTGGAATATTTCGTACGGATTGCCCCCTTTGGAAGACGATATCATCGACTTTATGAGAAGAAATGCTCAGACCACCCGATTCAATAATGTGAAATTACAAGGCACAGATTCCTTGGTGTGTGGACAATATTGTGTGTATTTTCTGCATCATCGCAGCCTGGGCTATTCCTTAGAACATTTAGTGACTCATTTTGATCCTCGTTCTTCTTCTAGAAACGATGTGAAAGTAGATCGATGGTTTTGTGACCATTATGCTCATCTTTTGTCTCAAGATAGGAAACGTAGTGTCCATCAATGGCCTAATGATTTCCAACAGTGGAAATCACAATTTCATTCACAACGTTGTCAGCCCTGTTTAAAGTAGATTGTAAATTGAAAAAAATGTTTGTGATTAGAAAAAATGTTTGATGTTATAATGTTGGATTATTGTTAAAAATGTTAGAGTTGTTTGTTAGTGTTAAGTGATTTTTGAATAAAAAATGTTGTGTTTTGAAAACAAAATGCCTTTGTCGTTTGTTTGGCTATAAGAATGTTTGATTGATGCTCTTTAATTTCTTACTATCCCTCTCATGACACTCATTGAAGGTTGCGGCTCGAAAACCGTAGAGGGATGTTTTCCTTCACGTCCGCGCTTTGACTTTAAGAACCGGGGTAGTTTCCAGTCTAACCATCCATTGTCGACTCATCCTCCTACGAATATGTGCTCCAAACTAGCTAAGCTAAACGAAGCCTACCTGAATTTGCATAGGGTCAGACACAGTCTGATACCGAAGCCAGAAGAGATAGAGAATGTGAGAATGCTAAAAGTCACTGAAGACCTGTTAGAAGAGCTCTTCAGAGAAGAAGTGAACAGGGAGAAAGAAGAATGGACAGAGAAGTACAGACTTCAGAGACAGCAGCAACAGCAACAACAACAACAACAACAACAACAGCAGCAGCAGCAGCAGCAACCTGAACCTGACAGAGGCTTTGTCGATTGTCGTATCGACACCAAAGAGTTCTTCTTTTCTTTCCGAAGAAGCAGACCTATCGCCAGAAAGTCTATCCTCAGAGGACATCGCATTCTTAGAAACTAAAAGATTGCCATAGCAAACAAAAAAAAAAAAAAAAAACAACAAAAAAGCAGCCCTTTTCAGGGCTACCCCAATACTCTAGAAAAGAAATAACCATCAATTTGCCAATGTGTGTAGGTAGAGTAGTGTGAATATAAACACTGACTCTTTTTTTATAGTGCGAGGGTATGTGTTTGTGTGTTTGTGTTTGTAACCGCTCACGTACGTTGGTGTGGATAGTAGATTAAAATGATGTTTTTTTTTTTGGTGTTTGAGGTGTGGGGAGAGTAGATTTGGGGGTTTGATTGGATTGCTTTGCGTATGTGAATAGTATATTGAAGTGATTAATGAAATTTTTTTTTTAGAATAGGAATGGGAAGTATGAAAAAGTGAGTGAGTGAGTGTTTCTTTTAGGTCCATGCGTTTGTTTTTTTTTGGTCATGATCTAGGTAAGATCAATTTTATGTTTTTAGGGGGGATGTTTTCCTTCACGTCCGCACTTTTAGTATAAATTGAAACTCGTTCGGCAGTCCAGCTACCCTTGTTGATTTATCAACACCAGAATGAACACCAGACTAGCGAAACTGTTGGAACTTCATGTGCATCTGGAATATGCCAGGCGCCTGTTGAACGAACTGGCCGCGGAGGCCATTGTCGAAGAGGGAAGGATGAGAGAGGAGGAGGAAAGAAGAAACAAAGAAGAGGAGGACAGAAGAAAAAAAGAAGAGGAGGAAAAGGAGAGAGGAATGGCTGTACCACAACCACAGGAAGAAAATTTCAGAATCCCAGAGACAGAAAATTGGGATTCTGAAGCTATTTATCCTGCCTCTGCTCTCTCCCCCAAAAAAGTAAAAAGCAACTGGGGAACAAGATGTGTATGTGGCGACAGGCCTGGAAGGTGCCACCATTAACCAGGTGTCCATGAAGTTCCAAAAAACAGCCCTTTTCAGGGCTACCCAATACTCTAGAAAAAGAAATAACCAACAATTTGCCAATGTGTGTAGGTAGAGTAGTGTGAATATAAACACTGACTCTTTTTTATAGTGTGAGTGTATGTATTTGTGTGTTTGTGTTTGTAACCGCTCACGTAAGTTTGTGTGAATAGTAGATTATGGGTTTGTTTATTGTTTCTTAGTGTATGTGGAGAGTATAGTTCGGGTTTTGTAAACGCTCACGTACGATTGTGTGGATAGTAGATTATGGATTTCGTTTTAATGATTTGCGTGTGTAAATAGTAGATTTGGGGATTGTTTATTGATGGTTCACGTATGTGGATAGTAGATCATATGAAATGAGAAAAGTAGGGGGATGTTTTCCTTCACGTCCGCGCGTTGTTTGGTCATGATCTAGGTAAGATCATTTTTATGTCTTAGGGGGATGTTTTCCATCACGTCCGCGCTTGTCGTATAAGAACCCACAGTATTCGTCGTTCAAACCATTCTACAGAGAAGATGGCTTCAAACCACCTGGATAAAATGCAAACATTGCAAGACGTCCTGGACAATTTGGGCATGATGGAACAAATGCTAGTGAGACTAAATGAAGACCACTATTCTTATAGTCCCCATCGAGTAAAGATGGAGATTAATAACTTAAGAAAAGTAAAGGACATGATAAGTGGTGTGATGAAAGAAATAAAGGAGGAGAAGGAGGATGAAGAGGAAAGGATAAGGATAAGAGAATGGAATGAAAAAATTGAAAAAGAAGAAGAAAATGAGAAGAGGAAAAAAGAATAGGAGGAGAAGAAGAAGGAAGAGGAGGAGAAAAAAAAGAAAGAAAAGAAGAGAAAGAGTGTAGGAGAGAAAATAAGAAGTTAGTGGAGAAAAAGAAGAAATTAGAAGCAGAAGAAACCCAAAGGTTCTTTTCAGGGCCACCCACATTTCTCGAAAAGAGAATGACTTTCAATTGCCTACCCCTTTTTTAAAATTAAAAAAATAAAAAAATAAAAAAAATCCCATGTTCAATTTCCCTTGACGCTATACAGTCCCACACTGTTTAAATTCCTTTGTCGCTCAACAGTCCCACGATCTTTTTTTCTCCATGTTCATTTCCCTTGTCGCTCAACAGTCCCACGATTTTTTCTCCATGTTCATTTCCCTAGTCGCTCAACAGTCCCACTATTTTTTTTCTCCATGTTAATTTCCCTTGTCGCCAGATTGTCCCACGATTTTTCTCCCTTGTTAATTTTCCTTTGTCGCCAGATTGTCCCAAGGGGTTCTGTAATGCTAATTCCCATTGTCGCTAGGGTATCCCCATATACTACTATCATCTTTAATTATAACTGGTGAAACGGGTGTCTATTATGTGTTTAAAACAATACAAAATAGAGTATATTATCCGATCATATAAAATGTTGTTCTTATACGATTACGCAGACAGCATAAGGTTTTTCGTTTGTTTGTTTCTACTGTCTCTCGTAATTTTAAGCTACGCAAACCAACCTTGGAAAATTGACTTCAACATTTTGTCATTGTTCAGTTAATTGAAATAAATAAGTTCGGCAATATCTGTATTTTTATTTCTTTTAAATCTAATTTCAACTTTACTATCAATCCATTGTATAATCTCCTGACTGCAAATATTCCAGTTAAAGGTAAATTTCATGGCATTGCATATTGCGCCATTTTAGCAACGGGATCGGAGATCCGTAAATTTAAACTCACGCAGATATTTGAAAGTTAAAATTATATAAAATCATGAAATTTAAACACGCAAAGTTTCCGAAAATCGAAAATAAATATCATTTGGCAGTATACATGGTAACATTGCCTAAATCTGAATCTTTTTTTTTAAAAAAAATTCCTAGTTGTCAATGATCTACCAATGTCCACGGTCTCTGTGATATTGTCAATAGTGTGCGTCCTTAGTCTGTATTGATAGTTCATACTAAATGTGTAAATATGTCTTCGTTGTCAATCACGTATCAATGTCCACATTCTCCTTGATTTTGTTAATAGTGTGCGTCCTTAATTTGTTTTGAGTGTTAAAACTAGACCATATGTGTAAACATGTCCCCGTTGGTCATAATGTAACAATGTCCACAGTCTTAGTGAATTTGTCAATAGCATGCGTCTTTAGTTTGTATTCAGAGTAGATAATAGATGTTTGCGTCCTTAGTTTCTATTGGTAGTTTAGACTAGATGTGTGAATGCGTCTTCGTTGTTCATGCCGCAACCAATGTCCAGGGTCTCAGTGATTTTGTCCTGGGTGTGGGTCCTTAAATTTGTTCTGATAGTCCAGGCTGCATGTGTAATGAGTCTTTGTTGTTCATGAGGTACGTATGTCCACTGACTCCGTGATTTTGTCAATAGCGTGCGTCCCTTCCTTCTATTGAAACTTCAGACTAGATGTGTAAGCACGTCATCGTTTTCCATGACCTGTCAATGCCCAAAGACTCTGTGATTTTGTCAGTAGTAGGCTTCCTTAATTTGCATGGATTGTTAAGTGTGTGTGTGTGTGTGTGTGTGTGTGTGTGTGTGTGTGTGTGATTTGGATTTTTAACGTAGCTTTAACAATTTTTCAGTCATACCGCACTGGGGCATCATGCCGCATACGTGTAGCATTACGTCCCACCTAGTCACATTATTCTGGCACCAGGCCGAGTAGTCATAACACAAAATTCTTAATGCTGATCGCCTAACGAGGCATCTGTTAGTACCATTTTTATGTCTTTGTTATGACTCAACCGGGGTTCGAACGTGCGACATCCCGCATCCGAGACGGACGCTCTAACCACTAGGCCACCTGAGCGGTCATATTGATTGTTAAGAATGGGATAGATGTGCAAACATGTCCTCTTTGGTCATAATGTATCAATGTCCACGATCTCCGTGATTTTGTCAAACAATGTGCATCCTTAGTTTGTACTGATAGCTCAGACTAGAAATATGCATATGTTCTAGTTGTCAATGACGTACCAATGTTCACAGTCTCTTTTGATTTTGTTAGCAGTGTGAGTCCCTGATTTGTACTAATCGTTTAGACTATATGTGTAAATATGTCTTCGTTGGTCATGCTGTACAGTCTCCGTGATTTTGTTAGTAGTTGAGTCCCTGATTTGTACTAATCGTAAATATTTCTCCTTGTCCATGATTTATGAATATCATCATCCGTCATGTTTTCTCAATAATTGTGTGCGTCCTTAGTTTGTATGGATATTTATTTCTGTCTATGTAAACGTGTCTTCCTTGTCCATAATGTCTGCAGTCTCTTTTTTGTAAATAAGTATGTGTATTCGTTTTATTGACATATGATTCTTTGTGTTTAAATATATTTTCTTTCACTATGATACACCATAGTTAATAGTCCTCAGGATATTTGAAAATCATTGTCTTCTTTCGTCAAAAAACGTACAGACAATCAGTGTAAAAGCGTTCGTTAAATTCTTATGTCAACGTTAACAAAACATTATCATACAACGGAAATCAGTTTCAGATTTCATGAATTATACTGTGGTTTGAGATTTAATAGAATAGGTTCATGTCATATGTAAATTGTTCCTGATATTATCAATGTATGAACACTTACAATATATCAATAGATGTTTTAATACGTTAGCATATTAACAATCCCGGTACTGTGCTTCATTCTAAACATATCTATGAACGGTATGAAGTCACCAGCCTGCCAGATTGTTGTATCCAGTTACAATTAAAGAATGATGCCCTAATTATAGAAGGGATAATCATAATGTGATCGGTCTTTTATTCTGGACACGGTTAAATATATTTCTGAGATGAAAATAAAATGGAAAAAAAAGAACCACTATTACGTCTGAGTTCACCAACCATCTTAGTCTGAACATTTCATGCACGGCTTAATAATGTTTCTCTTCATTTTCATTCTGCAAGATAATGGGAGTCACAACTGGCCATGACGTCACATCCCAGCTAACGCTCGATATTTTGTGTTTTGGTTACTTGGGGAAATAACGTTTTGGCAACGTTGCTAAGATCCCTCTTAAATTGGTCTCTGATCTTAAAGATATTTTAAATTACAAATGGTATATATATGCATTGATCCTAATAGTATGGACAAGAAATGATATAATTTTTACAAAGATAATATATAACGTTTTTACAACGTTGTACCAATGTTGAGAGGGTAACTTTACATTATCAGAGGAAACAATCGTAGCTACCTGGTTTATTCATTTTTATTTTCAAAACCAATAACTAAAAGAAGATTGCAACTTTTGTAGGAAAATATTTTACTCGTCAGCCTTTTTTTAAATACAAACATGACGTACTGTCATTGCCTTGACAATATTGTACGTATCTACGAACTGAAGTCTATCTCATCCTGTACCGACAGAATCGCATTTGTGGCATAGACGTATCTCCTGTTTTCCGCTATTTTGATCCACCAAGCTATGAACATTAAATAGTTTAAGTTAATGTAAATTCGCGTTTTTAGTTGCAGCAAATAACGTTTATTTATTGGTTTATGTCTGTTGATGTAATCATGTACATGTAAACTGCTACCAGCGAGACGCGAGGCGGTGCTGCGATCGCATTTTCAAACATGTTCAACTCTTAAACTGACCTAACTGTTTGATGTAGTTCTGTAACTTTTATCCGACTCGTATTAAGTGAATTATATTGTTACACTGGTATATTTTTGGAAATAAAAATATCGAGGATAGGTTACCGTTATGCCAACATTTCGAATTACGCGCGCTTAGCTCAATAGCGTAAGATTTATCGTTCTAGACCAAAATATTGTTATTTAAATACCAAATAATATAAATTAAAATCAATCACAAGTGAAATTTAAATGAATTTATGTATATACATATGTTCCAAGGGTTGTCATCGCCGGGTGCGGATGTGGGAGATAAGCACCCAGTTCCCGTGGAAATCTCCCAATGGCTTGCGTCTGATAGAGCCTCTGACAACCAAATCCAGCTCCAGGCTTTCACGAGTGGCGGAACCTGTTTAAACTGACTGGAGAAGGGATGACAGGCGAGTTTCTGGCGCCTCAAAACCAGATGCTTCGGGCAGATGTGGCTCGTTAACTTTGGGTGGTCGCCGATCTAGGAGAAGGTAAACTCCGATTTCAAACCTTCGCTGCCTTGCAACTATACCCTCTCATGGGAAAGGCTAAGGGAGTAAACCTCAACAGAAAATCCGGAGACGGAGTCCCTAAGGCGACTTGGCATTTATTTCAGTGTCATCTCGGCAACTCCTGCGACGCATCTGGTGCTATGACGTATCGGCTTTTCCTTTCCCTTGGATCCATCAGCTGCGTGGAGAGGGGGAATCAGCTGCATGGGCAACAGTTGATTCTCCATATCACCCTACCCAGGCTTGCGCCCTGGAGAGGACACTCCAGCTGCGCTCCACAGCGTCGGCACAAGAACGGGAACCAGCAGTTTATCGGTTATAATTCACCGCTCGATTGGCCTAGAGCCAGACCCCAGGGGTTGCTTCTGACGGTGGGAGAGACCAACATGTTTCACTGGACAGCTACCACCCGCCTCAAACTGGGCAGCCCCCAGCCAATAAGGTGCCGTCCCGCCACAGTTCGCCTGCCTTGCTCGGTGCGTAAGGCTTAAGGTACGCGAGTACCAAGAAATAACAAAAAAAAAAAAAAGAAAAGAAGACTTCAATCCTCAAGCTAAGTACCTGGAATGTCCGGACCATGCTGACTGGGCTTTCAGATGATCTCCAGACAGTCAGTGATGTTCAAAAGACTTCAGTCATCAACGACGAACTTGCAAGGCTCCAGGTCGACATCGCCTTACTGCAGGGGACAGGACTACCAGATTCCGGGTCCCTCAGAGAAAAGAACTACACATTCTTCTGGCAAGGAAAGAGCGCCGATGAAGCCAGAGAGTTTTGTGTTGGATTCGCTGTCACGAACACTCTGCTGAGGATGATAGAACCATGCCAACAAGGAAATGGAAGACTGCTATCCCTCCGCCTCCACACCACAAACGGGCATGTCAACCTGATCAGCGTTTACGCTCCCACACTAAGATCCTCCACAGATACCAAGGATGAGTTTTACGTTGATTTAAACTCTCTCATCGACAAAATCACCAAGGAAGAGAACTTGATTTTGATGGGCGACTTCAATGAAAGGGTGGGTGCCGAACATGTCTCTTGGCCCTCCTGTCTTGGCAAGTTTGGCGTTGGGAAGATGAATGAGAATGGGCAGCGCCTTCTAGACATGTGCTCGTACAACGACCTCAGCACCACCAATTCATTCTTTCAGACAAAGCCACATCACAAAGTATCTTGGAGACATCCCCGGTCTAAACACTGGCACCAGCTGCGCTTGATCATTATAAGACGGTCAGCCATGAAGGGTGTGCTTCTTACCCGTACCTTCTACACAGTGCTGACTGCGACACCGACCACTCGCTTTTGTGCTGCAAAATGAAGCGTCAGCCGAAGAAGATCCACCGCTCTAGGCAAGAGGGTCAACCACTCATTGATGTGAGCAAGACATCATATCCAGACAAGGTTGAAGAATTCACCTATGCTCTTTCCAAGACATTTGATTCAGAACCCCCTAACGGCAGTGCCAAAGAAAGATGGGATCACATCAGAGAGACTGTATACAGCACAGCCACACGGATCTTTGGTAAAAAGCAATCAAAGAACAATGACTGGTTTGAGACTATCACTGCCACACTCATGCCAACCATAGAAGAGCGTCGCAGTGCTCATCTGCAATGCAAGCGATCCCCCTGCCAGAAGACACTACAGGCATACAGGTCTATTAGAAGCAAAGTGCAGAGAATAGCATGGCCGTGTGCCAATGAATACTTGCTTAAGCTCTGTCAGAGTATCCAGTCATCAGCAGATATTGGAAACGTCAGAGGCATGTACGATGGCATAAAGAAAGCAATGGGTCCCACGAAGAAACTGACAGCACCACTGAAGTCTGCCACAGGCGATACCATCCACAACAAGGGCAAGCAGATGGAGCGTTGGGTGGAATACTTAACCGAACTGTACTCCACATAGAACCACGTGACCAATGATTTCCTCAACGTCATTGAAAACCTGCCTCTCATGGCCGAACTGGACGAGAGACCTGCTGTAGACGAACTAAAGAAGACCTTAGAGAAACGTTCCTTCGGTAAAGCCCCAGGGAAGGATGGCATCACAGCAGAACTCATCAAGTGTGGATGTAGCGTGCTGCTTACGCACCTGCACGACCTCCCCTGTCAGTGCTGGGACGAAAATGCAGTGCCTCAGGACATGAGAGACGTTAACATCATAACCCTGTACAAGAACAAGGGCGACAGAAGCGACTGCAACAACTGCAGGGGCATATCACTTCTCAGCATCGTGGGTAAAGTTTTCACGCGCGTCATCCTGAACAGACTGCAGACGCTTGCTGACAGAGTTTACCCAGAGTCTCAGTGCGTTTTTCGCGCAGAGAGGTCCACAATCGACATGATCTTCTCTGTCAGGCAACTGCAGGAAAAATGCAGAGAACAACACAGACCCCTCTTCCTGGCCTTTATAGACCTCACCAAGCCATTCGATCTGGTCAGCAGAGACCGACTCTTCACAATCCTGGCGAAAATTGGTTGCCCTCCAAGGATGCTAAGCATGATCCAGTCCTTCCACGATGTCATGAAAGGCACAGTGCAGTACGATGGCTTAACATCCGACCCCTTTGACATCCGCAGTGGAGTTAAACAGGGCTGTGTCCTTGCACCCACGCTCTTCGGCGTCTTCTTCGCAGTCCTGCTCAAGCACGCCTTTGGGACGTCCACAGAAGGGATTTACCTGCACAGACGGCAGACTGTTCAACCTGGCACGACTGAAGGCAAAGAGCAAAGTGCGTGAGATAACCATCAGGGACATGCTCTTCGCAGACGATGCTGCTCTAGCCACCCACACAGAAGCTGAACTTCAGCGCCTGATGGCCCGCTTTGCTAAAGCATGCGATGAGTTTGGGTTAACCATAAGCCTAAAGAAAACAAACGTGATGGTTCAGGACACGGACCCCCCAAGCATCATCATCAACAACTACCAATTTGAACTGGTGAGTCAGTTCATGTACCTCGGCTCTACTATCACCAACAACCTCTCGCTTGATGCTGAGCTTAACAAGCGGATCGGAAAGGCATCAACAACTCTCTCCAGGTTGTCGCAGAGAATATGGAACAACAGCATGCTGACCATGAACACTAAGATCACCGTGTACCGTACATGCGTGCTAAGCACTCTCATGTACGCCAGTGAAACCTGGACTCTGTACGCCTCACAAGAAAAAAAGACTGAGCGCCTTTCACAAGTGATGCCTCCGACGCATACTCGGGATCACCTGGAGCGATCGAGTAACAAACAACGAGGTGCTCGAGCGTGCCAAGATTCCCAGCATGATCACACTCCTCCGCCAATGACGCATCAGATGGCTGGGTCATATATGTCGGATGGATGACTGACGGATCCCCAAAGACATTCTTTATTCGAAACTCTCCTCTGGCAAAAGGTCAATCGGACGGCCACATGTCTGCTTCAAGGATGTCTGTAAGCACGACATGAAAGCCCTTGATGTGTTTAAGAATACTTAGTCATGCTGTATATATGAGATTAGACGTTTTTTTCAAAATGAATACATTTTGTAATATATTGTATCACTGCCTAATATACAATGGTCATTGTGACCACTATGGATTTTAGTTTACATGCCAAAAAATCCAGGCTTATTTCTTTGTTTCTTTTTTACTGCAATTAATGACGAGTGATTTTGTTTGTATAATTAGCTACATCGAGAAGGACAAATCATCGCCACCACTATCCACTCTTGAGCGGAGAATAAAACGATTTCTCTCTGCCAGTTCCTCTGCATGTAGTAAGTATTGAGGATGAGAAAATAAATGTACATGAGAATAATGAAACAGGTAATACAGATGTTGATTTGTATATAATCTTTTATTTCAATTACTACTCTCTAAATATGAGTAAGTCAATTATACGCTGTATTCATGAATTTAATTGTACTCTAAGGTAATATAACTGTTTTGTGTTAAAAAATGTTGGGTATTTTGCAGCAGTAAAATACAATTCGTTTTGCAGCATCTAAAAACGTTAATGTTTCAATGCACGTCAGACTCAATGGTGTGTTGTCAATTCAGTTGATATTAGTCTTGTCATCCTGTAGGCATTATAAATGTTAGTGTTCAATACTAAGGTCATATACATTGAGTCCACGTCAAGATATGTTTGGGAATGAAAAAATATGACATTGAAGCATAACTTTTTGTTGCTTAGACACTGTTATTTCTGAACAGTGTGAGATGTGTGATTAGTTAAATTATATGTAATAAAACATACTTTACAAGACTTAATTGTACGGGGCCCCAAGTAGCCGAGTGGTCTAAAGCGCTTTCCGTCATGGATCACTGCCATCTCAGCTATGCCTGCATGGGATCGAGTCTATGATTCGGCTAATGTGGGCATGTGAGAAAGTTTGCCAGTAGCTTCTCGTGGTTCGGTTGCTCTTTCCGTGGTTTTACAGGGTTCTTCCTCAACCATTAATACTGGCCGCCATGTATAGCAGCCTATCGTGTGCTGAAAAATGGCGTTAAACCATACAACAAAAACAACTTTTTTGTACATATAAACAATACTCAAAATGGAATCTTTTTTCATTGATGTCTATTCTGTTCATCATTCCATTGGGTTTTTTATTTTCCCTTGTTAGGTACACGATTGTCATCTCTAAGTCTGACGCCAAAACCATATACAGTGAATGCAAACTTTACATAAACCAATAGTGAAACATGTCCAGGGAGTGAAAAAATACAGGATTCCATTGACAGTAAGTTTATTTCTTTTCAAATAAATTGTACAAAAGCACCTATTTCATTTCATAAATATTGTTCATTGTTATACCCATGTTCACCGTAAAATCTTTACAAGGAGTTAATAGTAATGATTTTGATCTTTCAAAACAGATGCTTATGGTATCATAAATCTCTTACAGATTTCCAACTCCGTGTACTTATGAAACTGGACACAATTATTGAGAGTCATCAGGAGCAGCTGGTCCTCCTAAGGAAAGTTTTAGTTAATACACAAGGCTCAGACACAGAATATACAGAAGAAATTCTTGCAATGCCATGTGATTCAGTGGAGGAATTTGAGGTCATTTGCCAGAGGTTGGAGGAAAATCCCGAACTCTCAAAGTAGATGGTAATTCGGGGCCTTATTTTCTCAGATAAAACTGTTATCATGTATATAACCTTTATTTGCTGTTGTGAACCTCAGTATTCATAGTACAAGTGCTGGGGTGCCTGCAGAATTATTTCGGGGGGGGGGGGGGGGACGGGGTTTCATTCAGTTTTAGTGTGAATGTCATTTATGAACTTAAATGATTCAAGGTGGTTAATTTATTTAATAATTGTTGTTAGTACATTGTGTTGCATAGTTGGTGTTGGCAAATTTTTTCAAGTTTGAGCAAGCAAATTTGCACGCAAGACCATGGCAAAAAAGAACTATATTAAAACATATTTTGTCTCAACATTATTATTATTATTATTATTATTATTATTATTATTATTATTAGATATACTATTTGAGCTTCCTTGGCGGATAAAATATTGGAGATAGTGTCCGCAGGATGATGAAAAAGCTAGGAACAAATAGACTCTGGTCAGAGTATAGCAGTGTTTCTCAAACTTGTTTGTCTTGCGGCGCACCAAAAAGATCTAAACAATTTCACTGCACACCTGAAAAGATTTAACAATTTTTGTGGTGAAGAACTTATTTGTGTTTACATATATGTTTAATTTTAAATTTAATGTGAAGGATGTGCCTGCTTTTGAGAGCAAATCAGATTGAAGTGAGGCTCCAAAGTCGACAAACAACCGCGCATTTCATCGTCAATTTTAAGAACTCTCTCTCTCTCTCTCTTTCGATTTGACTCCAGTCAATGCTGATAATCCAAACTCACAAAACCACGAATACACAAATGGCAGGATTATTGTGATTGCTTTTGAACTGATTGCAGGATATGACTTCTTGATTGAGATCCAAAACTCATCTAGGCCCTTTTCGAGAAATATTAACTGAAAAAATGTATCGTTTTTTTTTAATCAATGAGCTGTTCTTCTTCTTCTTGTTGTAAGATTTGTAGTTTCGTTGTTTCCGAATGGATTTATCACCCATCCATATTCCTCGCTTGCATGTGATGGGAAGTAATGCTGCAGTGCCGATTGTAGGTCTCTCGGTGTGTTCAGAATTTCGGTGATGATTTTCTTGTTTGAATGAGATTCGTTGACAATAGGAAGGCAGTCGAGGACTCCCTTCGAGACCATATTTTGCCACAGCAACAACGTTTCATCAAATGACGTCAGTTTTGATGTTACAGTGATGATGTTTTCCGATGGTCCTTGAAGACTTAAATTCAGCGAATTTAATTTGTCGAATAAATCGGAGAGAAACTGAACCTTCAGCCACCAGATTTCGTCATGAAGAGAGAATCCAAAGTCTGTTTTCTCAACCTCCAAGAACAAAATCACTTCAATCTTGCGATGGACGAGACGCTTTAACACTTTTCCCCATTGAAAGCCAACGAACGTCGGTATGGTACAGCAGGCATTTGTAGTCTGAATCCATCGCTTCACAGAGTTGAGAGAAAAGTCGAGATTGAAGCGGTCGAGATTTGGTGAAGTTTACAACTTCAATAACTTGGTTCAGAACTTATATATGTTACTTTTTAACTTTTGCGACATTGATTTACCATTTAATTTTTCGATATGTTAAGGGTTGCAAATCGCTAGCAATTTTAAATATTTTTTAAAAAACTCACACGGCACACCTGCAAATCTCTCGCGGCACACTAGTGTGCCGCGGCACACAGTTTGGGAATCACTGATCTAAACAAACGAAAAGATTTTACGAGATCTTCCAACTGAAATAGCTGCTGCTCAGCATACTTACATAGATGATACTCAGCCTATTGACATAGATGATACTCAGCCTATTGACATGGATGATGCTCAGCTTACTGACATAGATAATACTCAGCTTATTGACATAGATGATACTCAGCTTATTGACATAGATGATACTCAGCTTATTGATCTAGATGATACTCAGCCTATTGACATAGATAAATAAGTACTTGAAGATATTGAACAAACTCGTTTAAAAAGGATGATATATCAGAACAAGAAAAGGTTTATGCAATTGATAAATTTAACGATGATGGTATTCTCCACATAAGAAATATTAAAGTTATTATAATAGAGAAGCGTTTTTGAAGCCTGTGCTCTCTAATAAATATGAAGAAAGTGAAACCTGGCACGACTGGGTTTATTACGTATGCTATAAAGTTGATCGGATCGATGCAAAAAAGATGCAAGCTATCATGATTTTATTGATCGAGTAACTGAATATACTGAAAAATTACAACGAATAAAATCACAACAACTATTAGCATTGCAAGAGCAACCATCTCCAACAATAAGTGATGAAGAAGTTGAACAAAAAAAAAGAAAAAAAAAGAAGCTAAACGAGAGAGAGAGAGAGAGAGAGAGAGAGAGACAGAGACTAGGAATTTAAGAGAACGAGACAAATCAAATGTGGGAATTACGTTCTTCGTCAGGTGAGAAAGAAGCAGAAGAAACAACTGGAAGTGGTTTTTCTTCCCTGACTACATCAGGAGGAAGTGGTTTTATTGCTTGTCCAAACAACATCATTTCCGACGTAGATAGATTAGAAATTCTGATTGGGGGGAAACGCGCAGAAAAGAATTGTCCAGAACTGATTAATGAAATATCTGATATTTGTCGAAGATTACTTACACGAGTTGTTATGGATCGTAATATGTATCATTGTCTCATTAATAAACTTGTTGATGATTATCACAGCGACTGAAACAATTAATTAATCAGCATTTATTTTAAATTGATTTTACACACTGCTCAACTTGCACCTGTATTAGTTAGGGTAATAAACTCACAATTGCCAACATACAAAGTGATTTAAGGAGATGGACTCGGTGATGTTGTTCAAGGTTTATTTAGACGATTAGCCCCAAAAGCAATACCGATTACAAAACAATTAGGAATGAAATCTACAAATCAATGTTACTTAAAAGTGTTGGTGGACGAATGCGAGTTGTTGACGCTCAGAATCATTTATCATACTATAAAAATGTCATATAGTCACGTTATGACATTTTGTCTTCCGGTAATATGACAATATTACAATAAAAACTTGCAAGTAAATGCGGAACAATAATAACACTAAAAAAGATAAAAATTTCTTGTGGCGGTCCAAACAAATTATCACTAACCAAGACTCAACTCAAACATTTTAATAAGTCTTTACAATCAAAACCCGGAGTTCAACTTGTTCTTTCTCCGATTTCCATTAAAAGCTCAATTAAAACAGGCCGTATATTTCCACATCTTGCGGCTATACCATCGTTAATAGATGATGCAGCTCCAGCTGTAGCAAAAACAGATGCACTTGCTGATGTTGGAACTGCCGCTGGAATGACATTAAAGAAAGCACCAGGACAGTGCAGTGATTAAAAAAGGGGGAAAGGCCTAGAATTACCACCAAAATAATTTATAAATTACGTAAACACAATAAAATCTATATTTTGGTATTCAACATTACCAACACAAACACTAATTGATCCGCCAATATGTGTTCGTGAAGTAATTGCTCTACTCATTGCTATATCTTTATCAAATTACCACCTCATAATGTCTTGCACGAGTATACAAGTAGCCGTTAATCGTTTTAAACAGATCTTAAAGTATAATGGTTGATATTTACGAAAGATCTTCTTCTATCAAAGACAAGAAAAAAAGATGGCATTGATTTGTCAAATTACGCGACCAAAGATAAGCTCTCTGATATTTTGAATCTCTCTTGTGTTGACCAAGATGAAGTTGTCATTTTGAGGATAAACAGGGTGTTTTAAAAACGAGTACTATCAAATGCAATGACATAATTCGTAGAGTTCTAGGTGCTACTGAGAAGAACATCCCAGTATTTACTGACAGTGGTAGAATCAGAGACTCAAACATATCAATTGCAACTATTAGAAATGAAATTGCAAAAAGCGTTGCTAATAGTTTGCGATCTACCGGTGATATAATGACAGGTAAACTCAGAATGAATGGAAATAAAATAGTTGTTTTAAGAGATCCAACATCTGATGAAGATGCTGCAGCAAACATATGCAGACACAGTAGCAGATACTAAATTAACCACGTTGCGAGCTGAGTATGACGTTCACGTAAGTATGTTTACAAATCTTCGTAGATATTTTAGAACAAATAATGAAATCGCAGAGGACTTCTTTTGAAGTCCGTTGACTGTTGACATAAACCTCGTTGATATTAAACAGCTATATCAGACATTGAAACGATTAATAAACGATTAGGTGTTATCAGGGATCCTAAATCATTTTCAGAGTTAATCAGAGTAATATCGATGATATAAAAAAATAGAATATGTTACAAGTGGAGTTCCTTATATCGTTAACAAATAATCTGATTCAAATTCTCCACAAGCAGATTGTCAACCTGGTATAAACAGTAGCGTCTGACCACTCAATAAAACCATTAAACAATGAGTTGAGGATACCGGTATATACCGGCTCTCAGTACTTGGAATTGTAACATTTACAGTATCTACCACGATTTCACGGCGTTATCCACTTCATCAGATGGATCTCCTGGATCTATGTTAGTGATGTTAGATCAAAACGACTGTGGAACCCGAAAAACTGGGCTTGATTTATGATCGGTGCCTTGAATTAGTAGCTAAATTCCCACTAATTGAAATACAATGAATATTCCGATTAACGCTCAACGTTTTAGATACATTCAATCACGCGAATGGCAAACAAAATTTAAAAATATCGTTGACGAGTAGATAGTAAAAGTAAAATATATCGCAGTCGTGTAGTTATCGTGGACATAATTGTTTATTCAGCGTATGCTGTTATTGCTGGAAAGGGCGTATTATTATCAACAATAACATTGACATCACCAGCAGTTTAACAATTTGTGTTTCAGCTGCAACAACAATTGCTGGCACTCCTAATATCATCGCAAAGAATATATACGTGCACAAATGCAAAATTGCATGATTATATATCAAAATTACACACAGCGATCTTAACATACTCCAAATTATCCTCATTATTATCTACAAGTCTTAGTGATAGAACAATATCAGATTTTGAGTTCACGGATATGATCAAAATCTACAAAGAAGCAATGAATGTGATTGATTTAGAAAATCAAGATTTAAATAAGAATGTCAACTCCAGTGACGTCGTCAGGCGAGCTACTTCAACAAATGGTAACGAACAAAACTCCGTCAGAAATTACGATGATATCGGTATGCTCAACAAATTCAGAGTTTAGTGTTAACTTTCCAATTTCATTTCCAATGAAAGAAATCGCATTATCACAATTACGACTACATTACAGCTGGCCAAATATCAGATAAAACTCATCTGGTTGATTACATGCGAAAAATTCGCTTGTATTTGCAAATACAAATAAAGGTGATGGAACACATAATTGGCAGCTTGTCGATATTCCTAGAGGTAATTATCAAATCGAACAAAAAATCAATGATGAATTGCAACGTAGAATAAAATCAAAAGTTGAAAGAGAATCCAAAATAGACGTAACAGTTCACGAACCGACGTTATCAGCTGCAATTGAAATAAAGTCTCCAGATCTATTTTAGGTTGGCCTGAAATTCCACCAAAATATGAAGGAACACCAGAACCAAAGCTAAATGAATTTTTCACAAAGAGAAAAAGTTTGTAACAATCCCAGAATATCGAAATGAGTGGCCATGGGATCCTGATTTTAATTATGTTCCTCATATGCATGATATTAACATGGATACTAAGAATAATTATTGTTTATGAAAAACAAATTCAAATCACTAACTAGAAAAATTAAAGATAAATATATGTTTATATCTTTAATACTAGAGCGGTTATTTAAAAATTATGTTCTGCAATATCCTAACGATAATCTGAAAAATAAAATCATTGAAACAATACAACATTTAAATCAAATTGCATCAGACATTGGTTATACTAATCATGTTTTAATTGAGCGTATAAGAGTTGTTAGTGTTCTGATAGGAAATATTGATAAAGGAATACATTACAAACAGTTATTTACTGATCATTATAAAATAACCGAAGCAGAGTTACCAAATTTTATATTGTCAGGATTTGAAACCGATGATCTAAAAAAAGCCTTAACGATATTATCAATGAAAACGTCCCCAAAATAATCGAGTCATGGAGAAAAGTAAATCATCCAGTGAGTATTCACAGACATAACAATGATCCATGCGGTGGCGGGCGTAATATTTCACCAGGAATTGTAAATAGAACTTAAACGCTCGTAGTTAATCTTGTGTGTAATGCAACTGATGGCCGTTTTAAAAAAGATATTAAAAAATCAAATTAAGCGCAACAAGGATATATTCTGTATACATTTACACCACAAGTACCTCCTGGGTATGTACTTGTACAATAGTCTATTAATCCTGTTTATCTACGATGTCATTATAACATATTATCAAGAAAACATTTCAAACTCACTGACCAATCCGGACGCTTAATTGACCTACGTAAAGATTTTTAAATATAAATCTATATGTAAGATCTTTACGAGATATTTTTGTAGAGTGTTTTACAATGAATTATTTAATCAAGAGGTATTATATAATGTACCAACATGTGAGAATTTTCATAAACGACAATGAGGAGGTACTTGAAAACGCAATCAGAACAATAATCACATAATTTAGTGTTAATATAGTTATTAATGAACACGGAAACGAGGACCTTTTATTGACGTAGGAACAATTAAATGAACTGAGGCAAGAACATATTATTATGATCACGTGTGATAGATATTAGATTATGAATTATGTACATTCCTGCATTAAATGTGAACAGCTTGAACAAATATTGTCCTTTTCTGGAAAAAAGTCTGATTTCATTAAATTGATGGGTAAATTAACATAAACTAAGATATGAAACAGACAGAATGTTTTTTATTATTTCTCAGGTAGAATAAAAGTCAGAGGATAATTACCCACGACATTGCCGTAACTTTTATTTTCATCTTTGGCGTTGTTATTAATACTTGAAAAATCGTCTTTACTATCGTCATTTTTACTTTCGCTTTCACGATCTAACAAAAACCTTTTCAACTCCCTGAGGCGCGTGTTACTAATTTTCTTCGTTTCGTATTTGTAAGCAAATTCTGATCTAATTTGTTCGATTACGCTTGAGAGGGATACGAATGTTTTAACTTCTGTAAAAAATGGAACATGACTTGTTGCATAATCTTTATGAACCTTTACTCTGATGGTAGTGTATATGTATCCTCAAATTTTCCTGTTTGCAGTGATTCAAAATCACAAATACTTTTCTCTGGATCAAGTTGCGAGTTTCAACATATGGTCCATTTGTGAGACCTTTCGTATGGTCTCCTCGGCCGGAGGCTTTTCTTTTTGACCGACATTCTTTCTGAATTTTGTGCGGATTACCCTTCAGTTAGATTTAGAGCTCACATCACGCTACAGCTTATTTTTGGAGGCTCCACAAGTTCTCCCATAGACATATTTCCAGCGAATCTTCTAAACGAAACGAAATATTTGAATATTCAGAGGGTTATCTATGCCTTTCAATTTCATGCACACTCCCACCCCAAATCAAACCCCGGGGACAGTGCAAACGTTGTTCGACGTGGAATCTCGTCATGCTAGAGTCCCGACTTATATAGAAAAAATGGCTATGAATGACACCATCGACACCAGTCACGAAACTCGAACGCCAACCCTCGAGTATAATAGTCAGCCACGCCTCCACTGCGCTACGTTCTATTCTTACTGGTACATTTTTCAGAAATTATTATAAAGTTACCTATGCTGAATTTTCCTTCAAATAACCACTGCGTTGACTTAGTTTCCACATAATCGTATATTGTATATTATCAGCCTTTGTCAAAGTCAGATTTAAAATATTTCCGTATAAGAGCGAAGGATTCAGAAACAACTGAACTGTACTGTACATGTACGGCGTGTGTGACCTGTTTTCTGCCTTGATTGTGTCGATAAGTAAGATATCTTAAAGATCCTTATTACTAATTTGAACTATTATATTATTGTGTTACTTCACTAATTTTAATTATTACAAAGATGGATAATTAATAAATTAAAATGATAAAAATATAGTACGTTCTAGCGGAGAAAGATATGTTACAGAGTTATCTACCTTCCTTGAGGTCATTCGCAATAATAATGGGCAGGAATCAACTGAATGACTCTACCAAAGAGACAAGAGGTATGTCCCTTCAATAATTGGAATCTCCCTTGAAATATCAATTATAAATAACTAACAGCTCTATCTTGATATTTAATTCGATACCGATACACTTATAAATGTTGAAACTCGCAGAATAATATATATATATATATATATATATATATATATATATATATATATATATATATATATATATATATATATATATATATATATATATTGTATTTTTGAGAGTTCAACATTGATGATAGAGACCTCACAATGATAAAATAACCGTTCTATCACGACATTTTAATTTTACCCACCATAAAAAATCAATACACGCTTCGCGTCTGGCAGAACTTCCATAATTATATGAATGTGGAATGATAAAATAACGATTTTATAAATGAATAACATATCTTTGCTTAACAGAGTTATCTTTAAAAAATAATGAAAGTCATCTGTTGTTTACATTTCTTGGAGAAAGCAGATTTCTATTTTTTGTCAGCGTCGCGCTGAACCGAAGGCAGGGAAATATTTCCCAGCTGCCTTCATTGATTAAATTAGCATTTTTTTTCGTCAGTCTCTGTATTTATAGATTTACATGCCTATCTTGTTTTATGCATACCAGTTTCACCAAATGTAGAGTTTCGGCTCTGAGTAATGGCTTCTAAGTTATTTAAAGAATTGTTGTTTGGATTTGAACGATCACAAGACCGTCTTCGAGTACCCCATGAAAAGACTCGTAAATAAATTTATAAGAGTATCCAGGAATGTTCATTGGTATTGACAAAACGTATTATGAACGAGCGTATCCTGTAACCGCGCTAATCTACGCGTTATATCTAATACATTATAAACCCAGTGTTAATTATCTAAAGCCAATGAAAATGTCAAGGCTAAATCATGGACACGGTCTAACGGATAAAATACGTAAAATAATAAACAAATGGGGGAAAAGTTAAAGATACCCAAGCGTCTGTCAAAGACTTCTCTGAATTAGGCAAGACACTAAATTTCCCAATAAGAGTAAAAGCAAGAACCACATATATTTTGTACGAATCAAAACATAAATCAAAAGGAGCTTCGATCGAAATTATTGATCATAATGCGCAAGCGTGGACTAATGCAGTAACAATGTTTCCACGAAATCGAACTGTTAAATTTTACCAAGTCGATACATTCGATTTTATTAACGAAATAAGTAAAAACTATTTTGTATCAGCATGGTTGTTTCAAAGTTCTGATGATGGAAAGTATAATCAGTTTGTGCGATCTAATGGCGTTATTTATCGCACAGAAGCTCTCCACAAAGAAATGAAAAATCTTGCAGTGAAATATACCGATGAAGCTGAACAATTACTCAGTAATTGTTTAACAGTTCCGCTAGACGCAGCTCATTTTGTTAGAGAGAAAAAATCGTGGAAACCAACTCGGTTTCAGTGTTCTGTATATTTAAAAATATTTGGACATCCAACACAAGGGATGAACAGAGCATCGATAAACGGACCATTAAAATATTTTGACTTACGTACATTTCGATAAATATATTATCCATAATGAACAGAGTTTCTAAGTTTGCTGTCATAGTCGCTACAGATTCGTTTAATATCAATACAAATAATCAGGATTGCTAGAACAACTACATATCTGCACTTGTGCATCACTGAGTAAATGGAGAATTAAACAAGGAAATATACATGATAATCCTGAATCAGCCGACGTTGAAATTAAATATATTTATTACAAAAATAGTCAAATATCAAAATTGCCATCAGCACCGCTAGTGTATGATCCCGTAGCTAGACAGTTTACAGTTATCATAATGGACCTGCAGGTTCTGGTAAAACAACTCGTGCGATTTAACTATTTCGGAATTTTGATATGGTTGTTTTAACCCTTGCACAAAGACTCGCAAGAGAAATGAGAGAAAGAAATATTAAATCATGCACCTATCATACATTATTTCGATGGAAGGGAGATAAATGGACTCCTGAAGGAATGGGAGAGAAATTTATTCGTATGATTATTGTTTGGGAGGAAATATGCACTGTTTCATTAGAAACGTTAAAAATATTTCTTTATTGGTTATTGACAAAAAATACTGCTGTAATAATGTGCGGTGATCATGGTCAACCACCACCTTGGATTATCTCCACATAAATGGTTGAGGAATTTGTAGATCATTATGAGGAGATAACTGGTGATCATAGAGCACTTGATCCAGAATTAAGAGAAGTTAAGAAATTAATCAGACCAACCAAATAAAATTCAATGCGAAATAATGCGTTAAATAATTTCAGAAACTACTATCAACAATATTTGGAATTTATGGAGACCAGCTATTTTGATAGTTGCAAATATAAAGATAGTTAGTGATACGCTTCAACAATAATTGTTTATGTTAGATAAAGATTTTTTTTTTCCAATCTACCTGTACCATTGTGTTATCGATCGGTTGATACGCGACAGCAGAATATCGACGTTGATATACCAGGACCATCAGAGAACCAAAATTTTATATTAAATGATATTGTCTTAGTTCCTGTCAGTATTGTTGAGAGGTCGTTAACTATGAACAAATCTCCATGGACGCTAGGATACGCAATGACAATTCATTCATCACAAGGATTAACTATCTCTGATATAAATGGCTGGATCGTCGATGAGAGTATCGAATGGTCAAATTTATTTTATCTCTCGGTGTCTCTAATCAGAAGAATATCTCAGCTGCTGAGAATTGTCATAGACTGTACAGAAACCACCGGTAATAGCGATGTTATTGACAATGATATAGGAAGACAAAAATTTGTTAGTTATAAACAGTGTGACAAAATAATAAGCGCGACTTTGATCTTGATGCCGAATTTATAATGACATTGAAAGAAGGGCAAAATAATCATATTGCGAGCTGTAAGACAGTGATGGTGTGGCAGTATTCAAATAATAATCAAGACAATTTACTGTAGACAGAATTAATAGTAATGTTGGTCATACACGCTGAAATGTGTTGCTGACCACGTAGAGGAGCAGTTGAATTTAATCTGTAAATTGCAGATATACCCGTGGATCTTATCACGCTAGAATTTGTATGTGTTGTAATACTCCAAATAGGATCGGTCGATATTCTTTTAGCACCCTCAAGTTCACCAGGTTCATATAAATACCTGACAGTAACATTACCTAATATTGGTTGTTTTGAAAAATCGTGTCGTTGTTTTGGTATATGTTTTTTTTTTTTTGGTAATCGCATTAACGGGTTTCATGGACGTTGTTCGAGTAATTTCATTATTTAATGCATCTATCACACTTGGTAATCATGCAACCCATTCGCGGGATCTCTTATCCTTCTGAATATTTTCATATGCATATTGATATCCAAATAATCGCTCAGGAAATGTTCGTTTAAATTGTCAAACAGTTGCCTGATCACGATGCATTTCAGTATGTCCTCTTCTAATTTTGACCTTATGCTTTTACATCAGAGATGATACTGCACCTATAAATTCATTGCCAGGTTCAGCCTGTAGTAAATGTGGCCATCGCAAGGGTCCTCGTTGATAAATTCATTCAAAAGCAGAATATACTTCAGTTGCTGTTTTAGTTGATAATGGTTCCGCTTCTTATATCTACTTGCAACGTCAACGACAGCTAAAGCATATTTGTATCTTAACTGAGTCTTCCAATTTTAATAGTATCGTGTGGCAGAACTATAAATTTGCTTGATGAACTTCATTAGGAATGCTGACATCAAAATGTGCATGCTGAATTTTTCTAGGTGGTGGTACCTACATATGCCGTATTGCCTGTCGTGCTAAACATTTTTCAGCAGCAGAACTTGTAACATTTTCTGCATCAGAGAGTTTACTAATCGCTGTTCTCCCCCTCCAATATCCTAGTGGGCTATAATAAATCGAATCCATTATTTCAATATTTGGTTAATTAATTGCCGGCTCCGAATAATAATTTACGTTTTATCGCAGATCTTACCAGCCAAATAGCTAATGATTCTCTGAAAGATTTATTTTTTATGGAATTTAATGCATGAATTAATTTCACATCTGCAATATGTATATCTTGTATGTTTTTACCTTTATAAGCTACATCATGAGCGTGACATCCTCAATCAATATAATTTATAGGATACTTTCCAGGTCTTGGTTGATCACGATTATCAAGTCGGATATCAAGTCGAGTTCCAGGACCGCAATAATTATATCCAGGAAGATGGTTTTTTCTCCTGGGTATTTTGCCCAAGATGTTCTTGGTAATTTTCCCAATGAAGTAGCGATATCACCACCAATTGTATTCTTAGAAATAAATTTATATTTATTTGTACCACATTTTACACATTTACCTGTAAGTGCACACTTTTTATTTTTTGTTATTATTGTTGTTAATCAACTTGTGGTGTTGGATGCTCTACATCGAATACAATATAGATCCATAGTTTTTATTATATTTCTGCAACATGGATATCATTGATTTCTCAGCGACACGAAAACAAGAGCCTGTAAAACAAATTTTAGCATTATCGAATTCTATCAGAATGATAATGATAGGTCCATCTGGGTCCGGTAAAATGCAATTATTACTTAATTTGATAATGGGATGGTTGAAATGGGACAAGTTGTATTTAGTAGCTCCGTCAGTTGATGATCAGAGATGCTACGATGTAGTAAAAGATTGTAATCAAATGCAAAAGTGTTAAATGAAAACGGCGATAATATTATTAATTTTATAACTGATATTGATGAAACATTGTCCGTAGATGAATTAGATCTATTTATTAATAATCTCGTAATATACAAGGACGTAATGCTGGACAAACAAACAAATCCAGCAAGAATATTTTCTAGAGGCAGGCATAAAAATACTGATGTGATTTATGTTACTCAACGATACACATAAATACTTAGAGTGATTTTAGACAACTGTAATATTTTAGTTGTATTTAACGGAGTTGATATACATACTCTGCGAAATATTCATCAAACATGGAGCCGTGGGGATATGGACATGATTAAGTTAAAAAACTTCTTTTAGATGAACAATCTACTCCACACTGATTTATAACAATAAATTTACACGATCCCTTAACAAGATGTCGTGTAGGTCTTGATAAAATATTTGGTTCAAATAATAATGATTTAATTATAGCAGCAGAGATGGTGCGACCTCAATGAAACGCTCTGGGGTAAACGAAAACACACATACAAATTTAGAAAAACACTAACGACAAAGATAAAGTAACATAAAACTGACCCGATTAGAGAAACTCTCGGTAAAGTTAAAGGCTTTGGTAGCGTTAGTGACTTTATTTTCTTTTTTTCGTATGAGATCTTAGTTTTCGAATTGACGTTTCAGCAAAAGGTCTGTTCACTCTCTTTGCTGCTGGTCAAATGTGTGTGGGGGGATTCCAAAATATCAGAAGGTGACAAGAATTTCCTTGAAATGATACCAAAGCAAAAGTCAGTGTCTATGTATTGTGCATAATGCTTAATAAACGTGCGGAAGAATTAAATGACGGTCAAATTTCAAGTGACTACGTTTGTGTGTACATTTTTTGTAGTGTGGGTTGGTTTGAGTCCGGAAACCTATGACCTTCCCCTCCCAGGTAACGGCCCTATACGATATGCCAGTAGCTAGGTCTTTTTTTTTAAAACTGACTCACTGTTAACGTACTTACGGAGCGAACATAAGCGACAATTTCTGATGACGGAGGAAGTTTATATGAGGCAGAATAGGATCATTAATCTTTGTTACAAATTTACCGATCGTATATTAATATCCCCCCCCCCCCCATCGTCTGGATTTTTGTTTTTTCTCGACTGAAGGCAACGGAATGAAATATTGTACTGCCGATTCCCAAATTTATTTATTGTGTTTATGAGATGAATTTGGTTTATATCTTTTTAAGATTTCTTCTTGTAATGTTGTCGGTTTGTGTTTATTTGAGACGGCAGTTCTAGGTTCACTTCATAGTTTGTAAGATACTGGATAACCATTTTATTCACAAAGACAAGATTTAATGCAGCATTTTTCTATGCGAGTTGTCAGAATTTAAGAGAAGCAAAGAACTGACAGTGACGTTGAAAGAAACATGAGTTATTTTTTCTGAAATGTAAACTTGTTGAACCATGAAAACAAACTTGACTGTTTTCGTTTCCATTCATTTCGAATTTGTTGCACCTAGAAAGGAAACAGTACCTTTGTTTTTGAAAGGTATTATTTTTATAAAGTGAGTGTTATAATATTCTGTGTCCAAACTCTAAGTCCTTCAATAACTCAGCAATAAAATACGCTCAGTAATGGATGCAAAATAATAAAATGATGTTGAAGGCCGGATGTATTTCATGGCCGGAAGATTGAAAGACACAGATTTATAAAGTAAGCTGTTAAAGCGCAAGCCTTACCAATGTAACTTAAATTTCAAAAAAATAAGTTCGTATTTCCTTTTATCGTACGGTAAGTTGACATTAAACAAATGTTCTTTCATGGTACAACAAATTTACATTAGAAAAACAAACTTCGTATGTTTTTATCCTGCAACAACTTACTGACTTTTACTATTTCATTAGTTCAGAACTTGCAAAAAATAAACAACAACTGGCGTTTGCTGTTTTAATAATACGCCGTTTACTGAGAAAAAATGACTTTTACTGATGCAGTGTTAATGTTATCTCACGTCTTCCATCGATTGGATGCACAATTACACCCACCCAACTAATTTCACATACTCTGCAGCTTTCCTACTTCGTGGATTAAGCGTAGTAACAAAAGAATACCTGTTCCATATACTTTGATTGCGGCACAACGGAATACCTGTTCCATATAAGTGGATTTCGGAACAACGGAATACCTGTTAAGTATACGTTAATTTTGGAACAACGGAATACCTGTTTCATATACGTGAATTTCGGGAAGAAAGGTTATGTTGACATGTATTTTAAGTCATACGACGAATAACACCCAAAACACGACTCGTTTACCCATACTAAATAAATCATGCGTAGCATAATTATATACAGGCAGTTTAACGTATTCTTGATATGAGGTAATTCAAGACATTCTTGTATTGTCAACGACCCAGGTTAGATCATGTGACATAGTTATGTTTAATCATCAATGTATGAAAACAAGGAAGATACTGGGTTTACAGCAGACACACAACATTTTCGTATGAGCAGATCCGATGACTGATGAGATGATGTAAGCATATAACTGCCTCTCTCTGTCTCTGTCTCTTTATCTGTCTCTCTCTTTACATGCCTTGCTTTTATATTGGTACATAATTTTGAGGGAGCGGCATAGGGAGACTAATGGACCAATTCAGAGAATTAGCGTTGCAAGGATGATCTAAGTACATTGCTAGATCATTGTTACTAATGATCATTGTTTTGTTTTTTCATTGTTGACTTAACGGCACTTTTAACAAATTACTGGCTATATAATTTCGAGGATGTGTGATGTGATGTGATTTTGGATTGTTAACGTAGCTTTAACAATTTTTCAGTCATATCGCCACGATGTCTGCATTGTGGCAGCTTATAGTGATGCCTATCACTTGGGCATCATTCCGCAGACATGTATCATGATGCCCCACCCAGTCACATTATCCTGACACCAGGCCGACCAGTCCTAACCCTAACCTTTTAATGCTGAGCGCCAAACGAGGTAGCTGTTAGTACCATTTTAATAAGTCTTTGTTATGACTATATTTAAATAAATGCCAAAAATAACCTAAAACAAATATACACGAACCTCTTAATGCTGATCGCCAAGCGAGGCAGCTGTTAGTACCATTTTTGTAAGTCTTTGGTATAACTCGGTCGGGGACCTAACCAACGACCTCCCGCATCCGAGGCGGACGCTGTAACAACTAGGCTACCGGAGCGGTTAATTTCGAGGAAATTATATATATATATATATATATATATATATATATATATATATATATATATATATATATATATATATATATATATATATATATATGTATGTATATATATATATATATATATGTGTGTGTGTGTGTGTGTGTGTGTGTGTGAGAGAGACAGAGAGAGACAGACAGACAGAGAGAGACAGACAGACAGAGAGAGAATGAATGAAGTGGTTGTGATACCACATAAAATCAGAAATCAAGAAGATTTTCGTAGGCCCAAAATTTATAACATTTTCTAAAGGACTAAATAGCAATAACGAACATTATGAGAACATCTCTATATTTAAAGCATGATATATGAGCATAACAAACTCATTAAAGCTGTCTTTGCACAGTTCAGCATGTAACATGATACTCTTCTATTGTATGACTTAGCGAAATAGTGCAATACAGATCCCAATACCTGTTTGATTATGGGAGCATAACTACTTATTAACAAAATAGCATATAATCCCATCCCCATCATCCGCGGTAAAAGTTCTACTTTGATACTGACATGTAACTGTAAATGTACCAGTTTTGTCCAATCTATTATTGAGGCTGAAATATTGCTTTATTTCTATTCCCTACTTCTTTGTTTTCTTTAGGATTGGGATACTAAATATATTTCTTTTCTTCTGTTTTGATATCAAAATCAGATTTTTTTACTGATAGTAACGTTTTGGTGCATACATGAAGATTATAAGGCAGTAAACTGACTTAGTATGTAAACAAATAATGAAAAAAAAACGTATTTAAAACTTCCACAGTGACATAAAAAATTCTAATAAACTGGTGATTTTTATTATACTGCACTGGTTGCTAACGGAACGGATTGAAGATACTGCCCATATTTTGACCCTCAAGTTTCTGTGAGCCCTAGGAAGCGTATGAACAAGATTAATGGCAGTTGCATGCAACAGCGGAAACAAATATAAGCAAACAGTTCTGTTCACCATCTAGTCTTTTAAAAACAGAGTTCTACAAAGTTGGTACAATATACTTCAGTACCGGTCACACTTTAACAACCGTCACGTTGTCGAAAATGTCATTCACAGAATTGTCTGCCATCTTGCATAATGTGTAGCTTCTTGTCACCTCTGCTATTATGGCATTGTCTTCTAGATTTGGCAAGTACCTGAGTGTTTAGCTAGGGATAATGTTGACAACGTGTTTTGCAGGACTGACGGTACTAATGATATGGAAAAATAGGAACCAGTCTAGAAATGGGTGAATATAAAATACAGTATATATGGATTTGGCTGGCCAGGTTTGGTTGATAGTGAAAATAAAATTTTAAGGAGAATAATCTTTTGAGAGCTTATCCTAGTTGTAACTGAAAAAGACAGAGACATTGTTTTATTGACAGAATTTCAGTCCCTTTATAGATCTCAGTTTCAAAGACTCATTACCGCAAGCAGCACGTGGCTCTTTGGTGCCGCGTCGAAAGCACACGTTTCAAATACATGTAGATTCAGAAAATGCCGCGTATAAGCTGTCATCAAGGATGTGTCTATACTGATAAATATAACACTGATCACGAGGACTCAGATATTTAAAGTTATTGAATTGTTCATGTCATTGTGTTTGCAAAGGTTTACGAGGGGAACTGAATTAGTACTTTGAGTCCAGCAACTACCTTTTCTCTGAATTGCGATATCATGAAGGCGCTTTGAACGAGTTATTCTCTATTCTATGTATGTTGAATGCAAGCATCAAGATGATCAAAGTGTACAGATAACCAAACAACATTCCTGGTATGGATATGGATAGTGCATATCGTCAAACCAAACCAAGTGTACAGCATATTTTCTTTTTTTTCCACGACAATTGTAAACGAAGACGGGAATGTTAAAGGCTTATCAAGGAAGGGACGGGAGTCATTGCTGATACAGGATAATTAACTTATGGCCTTAAGTCATTCAAACACTAATACGTACGGATATAAATTGACCGCCGAAAATACCACCGCTACAAAGGTGTAAACATTACGTGATGTAATTCTTACAACCAACTTGTTGGAGATTTGGGCCTAATGTGCATCAGCTGTTTGACGGCCAATATATACTAGTAGTATATATTAATTCAAATAGTTACAACTGAAATATTTGCAAGCTAATTTTCTTGATCTTTTAGTATGCATTAAACAATAACCACTAATTCATTTGGGTAAGTGTCATCATACAGTACTCTGATTTTAGATGCTGTGCTATAGTAATCAGTGGAGCTTGGTTATTTCGGCTTTGGCCTATATAAATTGTTTTCTTGCTCAGGAGATTGAGCCATATGGAGATGGGTTGGGGTGGGGCTGTTAATAAGCTAGGTATCTTTTCTACCAGTTCATCTATTCCCTTAGTGTCCGTTTCGAAGGTGCGTCGTTGTAACACGTTATCTTTTCAATGAATTGTAGCGTGGTTGAGTTGTAATGGACCAAAATGAAGCAAAAATCTATTAGTCAATCAGTCAGTGAAAGAGTCTGTTACACCAAAGTTTTAATCAAGTTAGTCATGCTATCGAATATGAGCCAATAAATGAAAACTCTTTTTGTATCAATTTCTTTTACACATTGTCACTTTAAATATTGATTTTATTTTAGGTTGATATTTATATTTTAGCTACGATGACAAAGTACACAAAACATGTCCCTTCTACAAGCAAGAAAGTTCACTCCCATAACCTAACACACCGAAATTGTCTTGCACTAGCATATAAACATCACACTTTCAATGTTGGTTTTTGTTTGAGTAGATAATGTTCAATATTATATCAGATGGCTGTTTTAAGTATATAGTACTGATTCGGGATGTATATTTTATCCGGGATGTGTATTATATCCGGGATGTATATTTTATCCGGGATGTGTATTATATCCGGAATGTATATTTTATCGCTCTTGATTGTTTTATCTTAATATAAACTTGTGTTATAACAGTGCATATTGCTTTCTGATTGACATCTCTGTGTGATCCTTTGTCTCATTCATCAGTGACGACAACACAGCACGTGTATGTATAACTGAATCAGGGAAGATTAACTTTTCTTGATATCTCCTTTCAGTGATGTGTAATCCTTGTCGGCATGTTGCCCATACCGTCTGTGACCGTACTCAAATGACGATGTCCGTCACACACAAAGGCTTGGTTTCTTATTTATTTTTCCTGTAAACTTGCAAACACCCTCCATTCTAAAACCATGCATTTACAGGAAATAAAAAAACACTGAAATATAAATTATTAAATAATTGTCCTTCTCCCTAAATATAATATTTTCGGGTGGAAATTATCAGAATTAGCATCTGTTGGTTATTCAATTAATAGGTGCATGAACAGGTGATTGAATATCTATCTGTCTGTATACTGACATGTTTCTTCTATAGTTCAAAAGTTATGAAGATTTGTTTCATCCATCCATCCAACCATCTGTAAGTCAGTTATATGCGCGCGCACGCGCACGCACACACACGTATGCCCACACGCGTACACACACACATACATACATACATCCACATATATATATATATATATATATATATATATATATATATATATATGCGCGCGCACACGCATACACACACACAAACACACACATTAATACACACATACATACATACATACATATGGCAGAGTATAAATATGAACACCAACGCCGGATTAAGGCTTTCTACAAACTCTGAAACTCAAAAGAACAATATTGAAAGCTAAAAATGTGAGAAAATACCAGTGTTGCCATCATTCCAAATCAAACTACACGTAGATGCAGATCGAAAAGGTCATATGTAATTTATGCACTTTTATCATCAACAATTTATATGAAATTTTACTGGTGACCCTGTTGTGCTGGTGCTTTAAGCACGTACTTAGTGTGTTTTATAGGTAATCCGGTCCTGAAGAATATGTTATGGTTAAAACACAGTGTCTAAATGCAATTATTCCGAATCCCCATGAGAATATCTGCCAGACATGATTAATAAAGTCTAAGGAAATTCTCACATCTAAACCACCCCATCCTGTATGTATTGGGTGTGACAGTGCCTGTTTTTGTAAGTAGACCGTTTCCTTAATCAAGTAGATTTACGTGTAGGCGTCAACACCACCTCGACTCTCCTATTGGTCTGTTTACCTGAAATATTAACAGGTCAAGTTACTGCTTGGTTTGATGGTGACAAAGTGTAAGATGAAATTTCCCGTCGTGAAGAGGAAGTTAAGAAAGAAGCATTTGTTACACTCCCATGACCTTAGTATAGAACAATAACGACTTTTAAACTGAGCACGATTAAAGTAGCGACTTACAGGTGCGTAACAGATCCGGATCTTAAAATAAAGTGTAAAAAAATACAGGAAAACGTGACAAATGCGACGCTCTGAAATATATTTGCATTTCGGATTGACTGTCACGACCTGCGCAGAAGGACATAACGTCCAAGAAAGACTTAATGAGTACGGCGGGTAACTTTTTTTTTTTTATCTGTTTCGTTTGAGCAAAAGATGACAGCTTTGTTTAAATAGGATGCATAACGTACAAGGATTAAGCGGTTGCATGAATCATTAATCCACAAAGGCTTAGTCAAACAAAGGAGGGATCATATTTTAGTTTACCTGTCTAGCCGGATGAGAGGGCTGTGTGTGTCTGGGTGATTTTAGTCATAATAAGAATTATCCCACCCCCCACCCCCACCCCCCCAAAAAAAAAAAATTATAAAAAAAAATTGAATGATCAGTTATATTTAATTAAATGTTTGCTTTGTAAAGAAAGTTAATTACAATTTTTGAATTTAGATGGCATGGAATGGTAGAAGTAGGGCTGTCGCTTTTTTAAAATCAGTGATATTCTTGCCATTGTTGAGTAGGTGTGGAGTTTTGCTTTAGGAAGGGCCGACGGGGGAAGGTGGGGTCAACCGGGGATATATCTGAACAAAAATTGTTAATTTTATAAAAGAAATTTTTGTTTGAACTAGAACTATGAGAGGCCCAGGTGATTCTTACACCAGGGTCCGTGATCGGTCTCTACGGCCCTGACTTTAAAAGCACTAATTGTTGTTGTTAAGGCGAGGAAACTGTGATCATTTATGTTGCCATTCTCTAGTGAGAGATACTTTAATACACTGTGTTTTTATCGCAACAAGCCAAACGTTTGATTCATTGTTACTAGCGTATTTTTAAGCCAGAAAATATTTGTCTGGTAATCACATTTTAAGCTGTGAATGTCTTTGGCCGTTGTCGATTTCTTGTGAAATTACTACATGTACCCGACCGAATTAATATTACATGTCGTGCAACTAAAGTTACTGCCTACACTCTCCCAATGTAGATCCTGTGAATTTAATCACAGTAAGAACCTTGCAACATCAGATTCTATTTAATCTCCTAATGCAGCCTAAATGGATGTCCCATGGATTCGTTAATACGTATATGGTAGAAAATACACAAGTGACATATATTGTGCACAAATCTGTGGCTGCCTCCTCTTTAGCCAACAGGAACTGTTATAAAATAATGCCTGCATGCATCAACAATACCTACATGAGATAAAAGTGTGGTATTGCACCAGTTTATAAGTGTGGGAATTCGGCAGTCAGATGGTAACAACTAATTATGTTACAAGCTACAGAACCTATATGATGGGGATATTCAATACGGTATCTAAAACGCCAATGGCCACTTATTGGATGAAGATTGAAGCCTAAAAATATATATTTTGTTTCTTCAGAAGGACCTAAAGCTATTTTTGCCGCTCTTCAGGCTCTGTCAGGTCCGTCTCAAGTTTGTGCAGGGCGTACGGCTTTCCGGGCAAGCCTCGCCTTTTGCCCGTCCCACAAGCTCCAACTCGAAACAAATTCCGCAGGATCTGCGAAATAGCGATCCCTCCTCCTTCCGAAGCTTGTTGTATCAAGATATTCGCCTGTATCGCCCGTCCCTTACGAATTCATTCGGTACTAGTACTTCCGAATGTAAACTGAAAGATCTCACAGGGCGGGACTTCGACAGAGATCACCTACGTACTCTTGGACAGATAATTAACAGGCTGTTCGTCGTATCACAAAGTGTAGTGTTGTTGCAAACAAGTAACATTACGTTATATGGAAATGTAATTAGTTGTCTGCGCCTATATGTGCTTTTTCATATGGATTTCAGTTCTATTTATCTCAGAATCTCAAAATGGTAGGATTTCAAAATAATTTACACCGCGCTGTGGCGCGTGGGAAAAACGCGATGGAAGAAAACACTTATATTTCTCCTAACATTATTTTTTATCGATACTTTAAGGTACATTCAAACATATATATAGGCATACGTTCATACTGATTTCACTGTATGTTTGCGCGCATGTGTGTAAAGGAGTGTCTCTATAG